>CP092089.1:52664573-53049573 GCA_029203775.1 Neoneuromus ignobilis
TTCTCTTCCTTCATACGTCACTCTCTCTCTCTCTCAATATATATTTATATATTATAAAATAAATGAACACTATTGACTATCGTAGACAATTCGAGAAGGATCGAACTTTCATACGTACGGTATTTAAATCGAAATCGAATACAGATCTGGCCTTGATCTGAACTTTGAAACACATTAGCCACGAACTGGAAAATATTTACATACGCAATAAAAAAAAAAAACGTCAGTCATAATGCTGTCAGTAATTAAATATAAATAAACAAACTTATATAGTAAATGTTTAAAACTTGATCTGATTTTTCCATAACCAATAAAACATATTTTAAAACAATTTATTGATTGATATACAACAATGTTCGTGTCGACTTACATTCGATTCGTTGCCTTGAGGATGTAGTCATATATATATATGTATATATATATATATATATATATATATATATATATATATATATATATATATATATATATATATATAGGTGTTTGTTTAAGCGTGATAGAAATTTAAATTCAATCCCTATTGATATTTATATCTAACCTAAAAAAATACTCTATGTATATACATATGTGTATGTATATATATAGGTGACCAAGATGTTTTTTTAGGTTAGATAGAACTTTTGATAGAGATTCGATTTAAAGTTCTATCACGCTTAAAAAAACATATATATATATATATATATATATATATATATATATATGTATGTATGTATGAATGCATGTACTTATATAGCAATATAACAAATGAAAATAGTTTTATATCAACAAATATTTGTTTCCATTAATTGAAATGTACAAATAATAATGTGATTGATATAATTTATATGGAATAAAATACAAATTATGAATTAAATTCCTTTTTTTCGTACAACACGTGATTTCCTTATCTCGACAACGAGAGATACGTAATGTGTTAATAAAATGTCGTACACGCAATAAATCTTTCTACGAGAAAGGACTGAGTTCAAAATTGTGTTAAACAAAAAAAAAAAGAAATGATATATATATATATATATATATAAATTCCATACTAAAAACATACATACTAAGAGCGTGCTGTTATAAAAAACAGGCTGTTCCAGCTTTGTCTCCGCGGATGGAAAAAATGCGTTGTTTTAAAGGACAATGTTAAAGAATGTAATGAATTGTTTCTCCTTTCAGAGTAGACAGTTCTGTGTTTAAGCACAGTTTAAATTTAAAGTTTTTAATTTATTTATATATATATTTGTGAATAATTACCTGTCTGTCACGATTTGTGCAAACAGTGAAAGTACTTGAACGGTTTACTGACAATCCGTGAAATTGAAAACACATTTTCAACTCTCGTAAAAATACTCTCGCATTTTTTTTTTAATCAAAATACAAATCAAAATTAAATTCGCAAAGTTGTACATTACTTGAGATAATGTACAACTAAATATTTTTCAAAGTCTTTGAAAAAATATTTAAATGAAGAATCAAAATTAAAAATGATATAAATGTAAAATAATGAAATTCGTAACAATTATATATCACGATCATCATCATCATCAACTTCTTTCAATCCATTGCTGGTTGAAGGTTTTTCCCAAAATTTTCCATTTCGACCGATTCAATGCATTTCTCTTTAATTTCATTCAAACGAATTTCCTCGTCCCATCTATCCATATGTCTCTTCCTGGAATAATTATATACATATACATATACATATACATATATATATATATATATATATATATATATATATATATATATATATATATATATATATATAGAATACAGAATGTCCTCAAAATGTATATACATTTGTATGTTTATTAATTTAAAATGTGTATACATTTTTTGAGACACCATATATATATATATATATATATATATATATATATATATATATATATATATATATTAGGTCATGTAATATGAAA
The DNA here is from genome assembly GCA_029203775.1 of Neoneuromus ignobilis. Classification (NCBI taxonomy): domain Eukaryota; kingdom Metazoa; phylum Arthropoda; class Insecta; order Megaloptera; family Corydalidae; genus Neoneuromus; species Neoneuromus ignobilis. The sequence goes on from CP092089.1 coordinate 52,666,478, forward strand.
TGTCAAATTATTACATCTGAAAAAAATAAAAATCCGACATTTCCTATTACATGATCTAATATATTCATCATTGTCCATTTTTTCAATCTCTGTCAATCAATTGCTAGGTAAAAACTTCTTCCACACTCTTCTAGTTCGATCGATTCATTATCATTTTTTCCATAATCGCCTATTAAAATATCTAACATCATTATTTCACTTATTCAATGAATTTTTAATTAGTCTGTTTATATCTCTTAGTTTACAATTAATAAAATTAGTTAACAGTCGATTCTTTTCCTATTTTACATTAATATCTTGCTCATTTTCTCTATAAACTGTTTATTCTTCTTGTTATATTATTGATTTATGTTTATTTTCCAATTCGTACTATTCTCTCTTTATCTCTTCATGTTAATATCATCTTAATATTATTAGCTTATGTTAGCTCATTGCTGGGTAAAAGCCTCTTTGAATGTTACAAAGTTTTGATATTTGGTCATAATTATCACACTGGCAAGGAATATATATGTATATATGTGGCGGCTATGAATTTTGTAACAATTAACAATGATTGTTTTGTTCTTCTTGTCTAGCTATGGCGGCTATGAATTGTAACAATCAACAATCAGTGTTGTGTTCTTCTGGTCAACAACGATTATTAGACTCGAGTGTCCAGTTAATTTATTTACTGGATTTCTATAAATATTATTGCATTAGCAAATATAAAATTGTGTTGTGAGCTAGACGTATTCCAGTTGCTCTATCATAGACAATTCGTGTACGTGAACAATAGGAGAATACAATTCTCGAAATATGTATCTATATAACTGGCCGGTAAAACAGTGATTTGCATTTCACTTGTCATATTGAAAACTACAATCTATCCTCGATTAAAGAATCCCTGAAGTTTGACATTTGAGGGTTGGGCATGGAACTGACAACCTCATCTCATAAAAAAACATAACTGTCTGGTGATTCTGACTTTATTACAAAATATGTGCTCTACTGTGTTTTAGTACTTTTGTATATATATATATATATATATATATATATATATATATATATATATATATATATATATATATATATGTATATATAAACCTTTAATAATTAATTTCTGATAACAGCACAAACGATTATAATTTCTTATATATTTTAACAACTCCTGTAAATTTTCATAATAAGATGCTTTACTATTCAACCAATTTCAAGTCAATCATAATAAATACATTCCTTTGTTGTTTTTTTTTTTAAAAAAAATTAGTTACAATTGTGCATGAACAAAGTTTAATATACAAAATCAAAATAATTCTAGCCTCAACACAAACTGTTTCAATTTTAGTCAGGCTGTGAAAATGATCGTAAACATTTGCAAAAATATCAAACAGATTTAAAATCGAATGAATTTCTTATTAATCGTACAAGTTATTATGTCAATCATTTACATGAAAACAAGTTGATAACAAGCACCTAAATATACCAAAATTGATAGATAAACGTATGTTGTACTAGAGTAATTATTAATTAGTTATGCTACTAGTTTCGACGTTGACCTTCGAAACGACAACGATTTCGTCAAAACCAAGCTTGCACTCGAATGTAAAAAAATCGTTCACGTCGATATAAATAATATTTTATGAACAGAGTGACTGTCGTACTTTTTTTCCTCGCCACTCGATTACCGTTCAAAAATATAATAAAAATATGTGTTCCTTGTTTCGGAATGTAGGTCGGTTTATTTATAACGCATTGGTTTCGACATTCGATCAAGGTCTTTATACATTTTATCAGATTTTTTTTATATTAAACAAGATGACACCGTACCGAAATTAATGAACGATTAGTGCGGTGACTCGTTTCCATGGTTACGACTCAATAATAATTTCTCTCTTTCGCTTCTGATCACTATATCAAGTACATCTGTTTCGTTTTATTTTGTTCATCTAAATGATTTGTTTTTTTTTAATTACTATAAATATATATATATATATATTCGTTTCTTTTTCTATTTTTATTGTATCATTCTTAACATATATTTTTCCACGCTTCTCTGTATAGTCAAGAGCCGTTTAATTATTCTGGTATTTAAAACCCATGTTTCACTGTCATAAGTAAGAACAGGTAGAATGCATCGATCAAACACTTTTTTCTTTATACATAGAAGAATATTCAATTTCACAATACGAGATTTTTTGAATTGACACGACCCAATTTTTATTCTCTTATTCACTTCATCTATAAACGTTTCTTCAGTTTTAATGACTTGTCCTAGTACATACATACACATACATTTATGTATGTATGTATATATATATATATAAAGTGTGGTTTTACTATTCCTCAGTTGTTCATGTCTTCATTTTTATTGTTCTCAAGAATATTAATATTTCAAATTATATCTGAATTTTTGTTCATTTTATTTATTTATGTTATATTTGTATTTACCATAGTATTTTTAGTATAAAAGGAATTTTCATAAAGTAAACCATTTTCTTATTTTTCGTTTGTTTTTTGTTATTCCTATTCCTGTTATTTTTTTTGTATGTTACAATATATATATATATATATATATATATATATATATATATAGAGAGAGAGAGAGAGAGAGAGAGAGAGAGAGAGAGTGGTCTAAAATAAATGGTTTAGACAAACATTTACTTGTGTACTATCATTTACTATTCTTCAATCTCATTTGAGCCACCCTATATATTAGGTTACACAAATTCAAAAGACCAGAAGGCGGAAGGGAGATATTTGCCAACCTAATATTAACCAAATGGATACGATAATCATTTACTGTAACCTTAAAAATTAAATATTCAATTTGCTGTACTGGAAAACCGTCGTAAGAATAATTTATAAATAATAATTCTTCCTCGGTTTATTTTCTTCTCCAAAAAAATCAATCCCGAGAGACATCGAGCGATTACTGTATTTCTTCACAGTATGTTTTTATTTTATAAATGACAAGTTGTTGAATGAATCTGTTTATTAGTTATAAGTGAATTACAAAGAAATCAAACGTTTTCTTTTTAATTACATATTCATTCATGAAAACGAATATTTATTTTCATTTTATTTATATTAACGTTACGTTTATAAAAATGGTTCAAACGTTTTCGTTTGTCTAGGGTTTTATGTAAAGTTCTTGTTTCTTAAAGCTCGTTTTGTAAAGAAAAAAAATATATACAGAAAAGGATAGTTTGAGGTTATACTGATCACCTATTTTGTTTTTATTTATGATATCAAATATATATTGTTTTGTTTCTGTCAAATAAATAACTATGTATATAAAAATAAATGGACTTGTTTACACGCGGCGAAGCATCAATTTTCGCGAATTTAAAGCGTTGTACTATAAAAAAATAGGAAATAATGTTATATATATATATATATATATATATATATATATTCAAGTGTATGTTTGCATATTATAATAATATATACATAAATACACGTGTGATAAATGGCTGACATTTTTATGCACATAAAAATGAGACGAACAATGTGTTCTAAAATATATATTTATTTAATATATGAATTTGGAACTACGTGTTTGTGTGCTATTTAATACTTTTTTTAATAATATCATATTAGATGTACTTCTGGAGTGAAAATAAATTAGCTTATTATAAAAAAAAGAAGTTATAATAGTATTCAAAATTTATGTAAAACAATAAATGTACATTTAGCTAAAAAGCTATTATTTGTTATAAAATGATTTATATCTAAGAATCTCATATATTTCATAAAACACAGCGCAAAGTAATTTATTTTTAAATTTCAATACCAGCTTAAAATTTTCATTCTTGTAATCTTGTATTTCATTGTTTTAAGATGAGATTTTATGGCTATTTTCTGCGAGTCTTTGTTACTCTAACCAAGATACACATTGAAAAAAATATTCTAAGGATTTTAATTTAAAAAAGTTAAAACAGAAAAATAGTAATAGTATTGATTATATACTGTTGTATATTTTTTGTCCTTTTTCTTAAAAAAAAACATATGTAATGGCGAAAATGAGTCTCTCTCTCTCTCTCTCTCTCTATATATATATATTGTATGTATAGGGCCATCCAAATGTAACGCCTAGATTTGTGTTTTATTAAACAGAAACAAAAGAAACTATACACATGTTCCCCTATCCACATGTTTCTTTTTAATAAAACACAAATCCAGGCGTCACATCTGGATTGACCCTATAGTTTAATAATCGTTAATGTCTATCATAAGACTTTGACGATTACTGAACTATAACACTTGTGCCTGTTATGGAACCGTGTTTGTTGAACAAAGTATAAAACTTTGTTCATAAGGGAAAAAACGTGAATTTTGACTGTTTTTCGAATCAGTCATTTCGGTTGAAATCATTTTATTAAGTATGCGTCTTGATATGAACGGAATGAATAAAAAAGAATGGATAGACTAGCACATTTTAAAATATATTTGTTTAACAATAATGGTATTCGAAAAAAATCAATTTTTGAAATCTATATACGTTAGTTTCATACGAACAAAACACGCAATGTGGAAAAATCATACATGTATATATAGGGTCATCCAAATGTGACGCCTGGATTTGTGTTTTGTTAAAAAGAAACAAAAGAAACTGTACATGTTTCCCTATACACCTCCGTATACACATGTTTCTTTTTAATAAAAGACAAATCTAGGTGTTACATTCGGATGACCCTATATATATATATATATATATATATATATATATATATATATATATATATATATATATATATATATATATATATATATATATATAAAATGTCGTCCGATATCAGACTATTGTGACAAATTCATAAACTCGAAAGAGCGGAAACTTTGCAATCGATATTTAGCCTGTGTGAAACGCGAGTTTCAAGCTTCTGGCAATGTACAAAACGCTCGCGCGCGTGTGTGTGTGTGGATCGTGTAGAATATGTGGTCGGTGTGTGCGTGTGTGTGTATGTTTATATTATGTGTATTTGGCTTCGTGTGTGCATGATATGTCTTTAGCACAACACCACTTCGGACTAAACTAGGAGCGAACTATTTCTGTCGCTTGCTTGATCTGTGAGACGTCGACGGCGGCCTACACGATGCCTTATAGATTCATACGCGAGCGTCGGCTCATATTATTTCTCGACGGGTTCAGAATTACACACGGCGGTGCATGTACGTCTGGCTGTGTGCGTTTATACGGTCTCGTCGTACAACCGAACTGGTTGCAACATTTCTACATTTATTTTTACGTCATAATCTGGCCGAACTTTAATGAAACAATATTATTCTCATCCATGTCGATACAATTTACTTTGACGTATATGCGTTCGTAAATTGTTTTTTCCAACGCCAATATACATACATATATATATATATATATATATATATATATATATATATGTATATATATATATATATATATATATATATATATATATATATATAAAGTTTTATATATATATATATATATATATATGAAAAGTTTTGCCAACCCAGCAAAAGTTGAAAGGATAATACTAGGGATTTTCAAACGTGATCGAAAACTCTGAAAAAGGATACGAGGACAGACAAGAGTAGCTGATATAATAGAACAAATAAAATTGATGAAACAGGCGTGGACAGACACATAACAAAAAGACAATAGATGGACGAAAATAACTATAAATGAAAAGCAAGATATAAAAGAAACCTTATTAGAGATGGAGGGATGAAATTGTGAAATATAGTGGAGGTGAGGATTAGATGAGATTAGGTGCGGATAAAGAACAAAAAAATAATTTCGAGAAAGCATTTAAAGAGGTCTAATGATATTCGATGAACCTTTTGCTCAGCACTGGACTGATACAGGATTTTATAATCATATATTTCAACTTCAGTGTAAAATAAAAGAAAATAATTTTGGTCAAATATCAATTTTAAATTTTTCAAGAATTGTTAAATAAACAGCAAAACATTTAAAATGATCTCAATCAAAGAAGTTTTTAGAGAAGCCTTTATTCAGCAAAGGATAAAAAAGGCTGCTACTGATGATAATATACAAACATATATATATACATACATACATATATATATATATATATATATATATATATATATATATATATATATATATATATATATATATATATATATATATATATATATATATATATATATATATATATATATATATATATATATATATATATATATATATATATATATATATATATATATATATATACAGCTATGCTCATATGTGTTAGACATCCCTGGGAAAACCCAGTATAAATGTTATTATTGAATTTCTAAGAAAACGGGTGTCGGATCCATTTAAGTTCAGATTCAGTAATAAGATTTTATTGGGTAATTAATAAATACGATAGTTAATAAATAATTAACAACATAAATACGGTGGGTGTCTAATATATATATATATATATATATATATATATATATATATATATATATATATATATATATATATATATATTAAGTTGGCAAATATCTCTCTTCCGCCTTCTGGTATTTTGAATTTCGCAGCTATGTACAAAAAAAAAAGCGGAAGGGAGATACTTGCCAACCTAATATATATATACATATATATATATATATATATATATATATATATATATATATATATATAGACTTGTTTTTATTTCCACACTTGTTTATACTATTTTTTAAAGAAATATTTCGTAACTGTTTAGTTTATTTTTAATTTTAAAAAAATATTCGAATTCTGATAAAAAAATCAACTTAAGATCTTAAAAACGTAACCTTAATTTTATATACAATTTTAAATAACATAAATAATAAATAAGACGTTGTCATGGGGAAGATGGTTGCTAAGCAATAATGTTTACACATACACACACACAAATATATATATATATATATATATATATATATATATATATATATATATATATATATATATATATATATATATATATATATAAATAGACTTGTTTTTCTTTCCACACTTGTTTATACTATTTATTAAAGAAATAAATCGTAACTGTTTAGTTTATTATTTAATATTAAAAAAATATTCGTATTTTGATAAAAAAATCAATTTAAGATCTTAAAAATGTAACTTTAATTTTATATACACTTTTAAATAACATATATTATTAAATAATAAATAAGACGTTGTCATGAGGAAGATGGTTGCTAAGCAATAATGTTTACATACACACACACACACACACACACACACACACACACACACACACACACATATATATATATATATATATATATATATATATATATATACTTAAGTAAATTTTTATTACAAATTGAATGATACATTTTTTCTTAGAAAATGATTTTACAGTATAATATCACAACAAATTATTTTCAATATAAGGAAAATAAAACAAGGCATATTTGGAAATATGTACATAAAATAATCGGGATTAAAATTGAAATAATAAAAACTACATCTCCAGAAGATTCTAAACGTTTCGTCAGTAAATCAAGATGTGCAAGATATTGAAATCTTTGAACAATGAAAATTATTTAACTTATTTTTGATATGAAGCAGGGGCGTAAATTCGAAATTGAAAATCTACATACGTTCTGCTGAAACAAATATGTCTACCAGAACGATTATTTTCGGTTTCAAATTTCCACATTTTCACATGCACTTATCTTTTGAATAAAATCATTTATTTATTTATTTCTTTCGCGGATACGAATGAACACGATACTTTTTAATAAATCCACATATATTTCATAAGACCTGAACTCGATATTAGATATTTATTTATTTGTCAGTTTGTTTGTTTTAATAAAATACAAATATAGACTCCTCTTTGAATTAAATTGAATGACAAGTCAAATACACAAAATACTAGCGTAGGAGCTTTAAAAGCAAAGTTTAAATTATATAAAGTTTCCAGTACATTTTCAACATAGTTTATTTATTTTCGTGCAAATATTGTATATATATATATATATATATATATATATATATATATATTTATAAACTCGTATGAGCTCACTTCCATACTTATTACATTTACACCTATTGGTTATATCCAACGTTTTCGTTATTAAATATTAATTTATAGTCTTTGTCAGCGTCGAATGGTGTTTCGAAGTAACTTTTAACAAAACATATTGATTAATTATTTCATGTTATTACAATTACAAATTGAAAATTATTTTCATGGGGACTGATGTGAAATTTGTCTCTTAATTGGTTTATGGTTCGAAATATAATTTGCCAATTTTTGATTTTTTTTTAAAAAAACAATTATTTTATTTGAACAGAATATTTTAAACTTATAATTTTTTTAAACAGATGTTTTCAAAGCTTTCTCTCTCTCTCTCTCTCTCTCTATATATATATATATGTCATCATCCTCTTTTTATTCACTTCTGAAAAAAAATCTCTCCTAAAACCTTCCACTTCAACCAAATCAATTATCTTGTTTTTTCATCCAATCCAACCAATTTTCTTATAACTCTGTCTCGTCTATCCATGGGTCTCTTCCTGTTTTTTAAAATATATATCTATTTTTCCATTGAATAAATTCTCTTGTTCATCGATAGTCTTTTTTTCTTGCTATATAAGTAACCTGTCTCCATTTTAAACGCCTCATTTATGCCACAATGTCTAACTTTTATTTTCTTTCTAATCCATTCGATTCTTTTCCTATCTCTACATATATTTTGTTTACTTCTTTATGTTGCTTTCTTTCTATATATATATATAATAGAAATATATATATATAATAGAAATATATATATTTGTACACATATATATATATATAACACATATATATATATATATATATATATATATATGTGTGTGTGTGTGTGTGTGTGTGTGTGTTTATTAGAAATTAAAAATTAAATGATTATAAATTGAATATAATTTTTGATATTAATCAACTTTTTTATTTCTTTACAGTTTTGTCCCTAAGCCAGTCCCTAAAAAACCGCCACCATGGACGCGATCAAGAAGAAAATGCAGGCGATGAAGTTGGAGAAGGACAATGCCATGGACAAGGCAGATACCTGTGAGGGACAGGCCAAAGACGCGAATGGACGTGCCGACAAAGTATGTATATTTCGATGGAATGGACAGTCAAGAGTTACAAATTTTACTATACAGTTATATAGAGGAAAATTATATTTATGTCATATTGAAAATGTTGAATAAATCCTCGTAACTCTCGATCCTTTTCCCGAGAATAGAAATAATGATTACATAGATTTTTCATTTCTTCCACTAGTATTACTGTGTAGCTTAGTGTGTACTTTCTTCATTAATATGCAGTTTATTATCCATACAACCATCACCAGAAAACGATATTTTAAAATATCGATAATCTGATTTTTTTTATGAAGTATTAATATAAACATATCCGTTCTTGTTCTAGGTAAGGGAAGAAGTCTATGAACTTCAGAAGAAACTTGCACAAGTCGAGGCCGATCTCGTCACAAACAAGAACGGATTGGAACAGGCCAACAAAGATCTTGAAGAGAAAGAGAAGGCCTTGTCTAATGTAAATCATTTATCTTAGTCGTCCGTGTTTTGTTTACATTCGACATGTTGTATGTTTTAGGCTGAATCTGAAGTCGCTGCTCTTAACCGCAAAGTCCAACTGATTGAGGAGGATCTCGAACGCTCTGAGGAACGTTTGGACACCGCCACTACTAAGTTGGCCGAGGCTTCTCAAGCTGCTGATGAAAGCTCACGGTATTATTTCATATGATTGTTGCTCGAAAAAATATCCACAAACATGCGTATGTATTTATGTACTTTCGTTCCTCTGCAGTATGTGCAAAGTATTGGAAAATCGTTCCCAACAAGATGAGGAACGTATGGACCAACTGACCAACCAATTGAAGGAGGCCCGTTTGCTCGCTGAAGACGCTGACGGCAAATCGGACGAAGTATCCCGTAAGCTGGCCTTCGTTGAAGACGAGCTCGAAGTAGCTGAAGATCGTGTCAAGGGCGGCGATGCCAAGATCATGGAGCTTGAGGAAGAATTGAAAGTTGTCGGAAACTCGTTGAAATCTTTGGAAGTGTCCGAAGAGAAGGCCAACCAGCGAGTAGAAGAGTTCAAAAAACAATTGAAAACACTTACCGTCAAGCTAAAGGAGGCTGAAGCGCGTGCCGAATTCGCTGAAAAGACTGTTAAGAAATTGCAGAAGGAAGTTGACAGACTTGAAGGTACGTCACCACGTTCGAGCGCGAACGTCTGTACTAGTCAATTCGTATACGTAATCACGATTTTTTTTATAGTAGTAATTGTCAAAACGACTCGTCAGTTTTTCAAACGTTTTTCATTTTATTTATTTATTCTTTGTTCACTTGCAGAAGATTTTTCTTTTACAATTCCGGTTATTATTTTTTTATATTTTGGTTCATCGATTTGTGAATCTTCAAAAAAAATAAAAAAACACAAAATATTCGGCGCTGCAATATCAATTTAACTAATATACCTAATTATGCTTGCATTTACAGATAATCTCTTCAACGAAAAAGAGAAATATAAATCCATTTGCGATGATTTGGACTCTACGTTCGCAGAACTCACTGGCTACTAAACCCCTCCTCTCACTTCTCTCTCACACACAAACACACACACAAATTTATTTTTTATTTATCCGGTTCTGTTTCATATTCTCTCTCTCTCTCTCTCTCTCTCTACACACATATAATCAATTAATTACCATAAACTGAATAAACAAAAACACCGAATCATAATCATCACTAAACAAATTAAAAGTCATTGAAGATTATGATTGTTAAGATCAGTTAACAGTTCAGATGACCAATAAGTAACTTAGACATTATCATTATATTCTAATTATTCACATTCTTCTAATCCAAATTCTTAATAAAAGGGAGGATTAGATTCGAATCTCTTTTAGTTATTTTTCTTTTGTTAACACGTCCCATCATCACTCATCTTTCCTGTTCCGTTTAAGCTTCTTCTGCCATTAACAAAGAGTCCAACAATATAGGTTAATTACACTGTTAAGAGCATACTAATTATCCAACTGAAATGCAACGTGAATTAATTATATTTCTATCATCGCTTCGCTTCAGCTCTTAAACATACAGGTATTATTATACAAATTTCAATTGTTGCGTTGTGATATAATTTGTGTTTGAAACATTGAGAATGTATACTGTCTACAGAACAGAACGTCTCAACAAATTGTTACACACTGTTCATATGAAGCCATGAACTGATTTGTCTTTTTTTAATGATTTTAATTTTTTGATTAATTTTAATTTTTTTTCGACTTTAATATACTTTTTTTAATTAGTTGTTTATCTTTCTCTCTCCAACAAACATCGTCTTCAATCGGTGGCATATCACACACTTATAGATAATTCTATAAGATACTGTTCTATTAGTCACGTTCGTATCGTAGGCGGCTGCATGCGAAATGTCAGATCGGTTTGAGTTTTTCAAAACTGTATTATTTTATATGAAAAAACGCAGTTTTATCGCTCGAATCAGGTTTAAAACACGTATATATTTTTTTGAAAACAATCAGAGTGAGTTTGAGTTGATTTTATACAGAAAAAAGTTTTGGAAACTTTCGAAATATCTAACGATCTTTATGGACATTTTCATTGAAATAACATTTTGTTTAATTTCAAAATACTCTCATTCAATTCATTTAAATATAAATAGTTCAATAAAAAAATAGGTATTTTATTAATATTATTCTCTAAGTACACGTATTCAGTCGATTAACAATATTAATAATATGTATATCAATTGAATTAAAAGAGAATCCATTATAATACCAGAAATTAATGATGTTTTATTTTAAAACATGTTTTCTATCTTTATCATTTGGTTTGTTTCTTTGTACGATTAAACACATCAAACAATTTAATAATAATTGAAATAATGTCATTTATTTATAATTAAATTAGGAATAACTTCAATATAGTGAATTATGTAGATATAATAACATTAAAATATTTTTCTGTAACAATTAAATTTAATGCTAATAATTCACAGAGTTCTAAACAATATATTCTTTAAATCTAATATTTGATATAACTGGAGATAATTGCAGAAAAATGATTTTAAGAACTCCCTTCAACAATCATTTATTTTAAAAATTTGTTAAACGATTTTATAACACAGCCCTCTGACGACGATGGAAAATTTTATCGAAAATCTTGTAACGTTGGTAGTGATGATTCATTTGTGTTAAAGTGAACTCACCACATGATCAAAACTGTTATAAACTTTTTTTTATAATTGAAAAATTTAGTTGTGTACAAATCACATGATTTATTTACAACACACACATTTTTTTAAAAATTAACTTCTATATATGATTATTTAAAAATGAATCATTGCTCCAATACTGTTTACACTTTATTAAAGAATTAACATTTACAATCAACACTGATATTCAACATGCAGCTACTTACATACAGTTTTATTTCACAAAGAAACAGAACACTGAATGTTTTGTCTGTTTTTTTCCATAGAAAATAAGCCATAATTTTGAATTTAGCCAGGTTGTTGTTTAGTTTCTATAAGATTTTCTTTCTTTTTTAGAATAGACAAAACTAAAACTCTATTTTTATTTCTATTGAATTAAAGGCCGTTAAATAAATACACAATTTCTACAAATGTTTTAATGATAGGACAAACAGTTCAAATATATTTAAATCCCAATAATTGTCTAATTTTATAGAACAAGCCGATTGTTAAAAAAACATTGAAGATGATTTTTTACACGTTTTTTTATGTAATTAATATCTGTAAATAACGTTTTTTTTCTATTTCCGATGAATTATAATAATCGCTGTAACATTATGCATGCATATTCTCGTGCATCGTCAAAGCATATACAAATAAAGTCAGAAAGCTTTTTACTCGGCGCGTTTCTTTCATATATAATTGATGACATCATCGTCGACTCGACTTACATTTTGTCACAAATCATGGCCGGCTTCGTTACTTTCCTTATTTTCTTCCCTAAACAGGCAGCCATGTTTCCAGATCAGTAGTAAGCAGAGTCGACGATGACGTCATCGACTGTTTATGACGTCGCACAATGAAAAGTGATCTGACTATATATATATATATATATATATATATATATATATATATATATATATATATATGTGCATCACCTGTAAATATATCTTTCTATCTCTATTCTCTTTCTAACGATCTCTCTTTCTCTCTACGTTTGTGTACATGTGTATTTATATAATGGCAACTTGATCCACTATTGGCCTTTGTTTACAACACGTGTCGTACAATTGGTCACGAATTCAAATCCAGATCAGTGTTTGATTCATATTTTCTTTTATTGTTAAAATAAAAGAAATTCATTCGTAATATTTTCTACTTATTAACAATATAGAGAATATTGTTGATAAATAGAAAATGGTTAAAAAATAAAGAATTTTACGTTTGAAAAATATTAATCATTTTATTTTTTCCGTACACATTTTTAAATCATAAAATAAATATTTACTTTTTTTATCTATTGATTTTATTATGTTTTTTTGATATAATAATCATTAAAACAACACATGGTAGCTTAACGTCATTATGATTAAAATCACTTAATAAATATGTAAATTAATTAATTTATTAAGTGATTTTCATCATAATGACGTTAAACTACTACCATGTGTTCTCTTCTCTGTAATTTGTTTAACATATTTTTATCATTGATTATCGTATATTTTTTTACAATTGTAATAACATTAAACTAAATGTATTATTTTTTTTCAAAATTCTTTTTCATCACCATATTTCATAACTCAGAAATATGTTTGAAAACATTGATTCTCAATGTCTGTATTTTGAATTCGACCAATTTACTGATTTTTTTTAAAAAAAACGTTAATTTCCTGGCTAAATTCACATATCACTCATATATACGTACATAAATACACACGTGCCTAAATATACAAACAGTTGTGAAATATTTTACCATTTTAACACAAAACGAATGAATTTGAGTAACATTTCTTCTCGTGAATACGAAATGATTTTCTCGTTTTCCGCTATCTTCTTCTATCCATGATTTTTTATATATCTGTCTTTTACATACTTCGATCAAAGGACTTAACATTCCGACGATTTGATGAACAATCGTAGTCGGTCATGTATTTCTAAACTATTCTATCATATCACATTTATATTCTCTTCTCTCTCGACTATTCTGATCAAAGATGACGTTTTATTTTTAATCATTTTTTGCTATAAAACATGTTATTACTTCTTTAATTCTCTTTCATGTTGACTTTTAATTATATAATCCAATTTATTGTAAGCTATTCTTGCCTCATTTCACCGTTCTTCTGTTACATTTATTCAGTCACTTAAGTTGTATATTTTAGAGCATTGAGCAATGTTTGTTCCTTACAACTAATTGTAGAAAATTGAACAAGTTTTTTTAAATTATGATTTTTGTTCTAAAAATTTTTTTTAAATTAAACAGAAAAAAAATTATATCGATATTTTTTTTAGTTAGAAAAATGTAATAACTTTTTTGAATCTAAAAAATTATTTTTTTTTTATTTAATTAGAAAATGTAGAGCTGATCTCATGTTTTCAACAAATTTTGTAAATTTTAAGAATCCAAGTTATTTTTATTAAATATTTCCCATGAAGATTTTTTCATTTATTATCTTCTTTGCTCATAGTTTGTTTTATATATATATATATATTGCTGTTATTATGGAAAATTATTTCGTACAGTAGAAGTTATTTATTAAAAATAAATATTTGGAAAAGAAATACTATTATCTAGTATGACTTTTTTTTGGAAAATGGTAAAGTATAGGGTAATCCAAATGTGACGCCTAGATTTGTGTTTTATTAAAAAGAAACTATAGGTCGCTGGTTCAAATCCGGCTCGAAGGACCATATGTTTTGTCGTAAACCCACGATGTTTTAATCTCGTGGTACTGATTATATATTGTAATGGAGTGTAATTTTTATTATTAAAATTCTCAGTGATGTATACTTTATTTATCTCTTTACACTCTTTATTATATCGTATCGTTAATTTACACTCTTATTTTTACACTATTTTCGCATCGTTGTTAATAACAACGGTTACCACCGTTACCTATTTATTTATTATTATTGTTGCGTAGCAACAATAATTCGTTGCTACGAAACATAATACTTTGCTATGCAACACAAATGTTTCTTTTTAATAAAACACACATCTAAGCGTCATATTTGGATGACCCATTTTTTGAACATTAATAAAAATATAAACAAAGAGAAAGCGAGTCAATGAACAAAAAAATAAATACAAAAGTATGTTATGTAAGGAATTGTAGTAAATTGTAAGTAAGTAGAATCAATGAACATACATTATCACGCGATCAGTTTTCATTGTTGTATCCGAAAATAATAAATTAAATTACAATTGCTAATAACAGAAATTGTAAAACGCACAATGACAAAAAATGTGTCGATTTCAAACGAATGGACAATGTAATTGAATAGTAAAAATTGTTTGGAAAAAATTACAACTACTAAACATGCTAAATTTTTCACACAAATGAATTATCATTACAAAACCATAAAATACATCTTGCGCTGTTAGGGTGGTAAAATTCATTTGTGTGGTAGTGAATTCGACACAGTTTCAAAACAGATGATTGTATTTTTACGATTTTCTAATTCAATTTCGATATCAATTCTATGTTATTCAAGGATATAACAATTTACTCATTCATTCATTCATTCATTCATCGATATGTGAAAATACATATCAATCAGTGCATATTCAATTAATTATTTACTTGCCGAATCTGTCTAAATAATGATGGTATTATGAGACAATACCTAACTGTACAGTGTGTATAATTGGCACTCACTTGTATTAATTCGTTGATAATGTGTGTGTTTTCGTTTAATTTCACATAAAAAAATCCAACACTGCGATGAGGGTGATACAAAACATTCATCCCTCATTATATTTATTTCGTGTGTGCGATCAACCGATCGTCGTACGAAACGAACAGACCGTGGAGGAAAAAAAACACCGACACCGGTGTCGATTTATTGGCAAAATCACGACTGCCATTAGCAGTCGATCGGTATTTTACGAAATTTCAATTGGGCATATTTATTTCGTGCCGATACATCGACACGGTTATTTATTTTACACGACGGATGGATGAATGGACTTGGAGCCGATATCGTTTTTCAACGTTTTAAACAATCTTATTAATGGCGTGATTAGGTTGTTGTATACGAAATGGCGGATTTCGCGGTGTAGTGAATAGTTGGCTGCGAGTTTTAAAATGAATACAGATTGTGTTTTGTATTGCAGTACGGCCATTATTGCACAGAATTATAGAATTATTGTTACTTTAGATTTTTTAAAAAAAGATTAAAAATAATGTGTAAATTAACAAAAAACGTATACTTTTCCTTTATACATTTCAAAATGGATACAAAGCAGTAGAGGTAACTAGGAATTTTAACAGAGCATTTGGAGCTAACACAGTAAGCAAACTAATCACATAGCAATGGTTTTAAAAATGAATTAATCACGGTATATGAATTTTGAAAGCGAGCTCCACTGACAGCAACAAAATTTTTAAAGAATTTTACAAAGCAACTAGGTGTTCACTAGATGACAGTTTTCCATTACTTGCTAGTATTCGAAAAAGTCAAGAATCTGGATAAATGTATTCCTTATAAGTTCAATGAAAGAAATATGAAGCATTTTGGAAGACTGCAGTTGCCTATCCGACCATAAGCAGTTAAAAATGTAAAAATTCGGATTTGTATCCCTTTTGGATAACTATTGAAAAAAGTATATTGTATCCGATAATTATTGAAAAATACTTTTAAAAGAGCTACAAACGTTTTTAAATTCCGTTAGAAAATTCGCCATTTTATATGCAACAACCTATTTATAAACTTTTAAGCTGAAAAATAATGTTAAAACTGTTATTTAAAACACATATCACATAGATAAAAATTTAATTTGTACTATTTATAAAAATTACACCGAATATATTTGATCATAACGCGAATTATCTCGACTAGAGTCTACTATAATCAAACAAAATAGAGATAATTACCTTGATAAGATTTTATTACTAATCAATCGACCGTATCTTGTTTCCAATTATTTACCCACTCGTCAGAAACACATTTTCATATTTTTCGAACAGATTTAGTACGCGTGATTTATATACTTTTCGAGAACGAACATAAAACATTAACGGTCATCGCACAAAGCTTTTAATAAAGATAAAAGAAAAGATGTATTTTCTAATTACAGTTTCAATGTTCGTACAAAAAAACGTACTTTTATAATTTCAATAGTTGAAAAATCGTTTTTGTTTACAAATAATCCATTCCGTTTGACAGGTCTGTATTAAACAAAAGAATATTCAGATTTTTTTTTATATACAGTGAGTCAAAGTGAAACTCATACAGCATTCAATGAATTTTTGTATATAAATTTTTAAATAAAAAAATCCCTTTTATATTTGATTTAAATTGTTTATTAAGGTTATTTTTATCATATAAAAATAAATAAATCGTAAAATAATACTTAAAGACCAAAAAAAGTACGAATTACGAAAAATCATTCAAAAACACATCAAAATGAAACTCATACAACTAACAAATTATTTATTAAATTAAAATTCACAATGGATTGAATTATTTTAGTACTTAGTAGAGTAGCCTTTATTAATTTTTATAGCCTTTAAACGATTCAGGATGGATTTAACTAATTTTTCACAATAAGCTAGATCAATTTTTTTCCATTCTTCTAATAACGCTTTTTTTAAATCATTGTTATTAATAATAGTGTGTGTTCTAATGGTAACTTCTAAGTGATTCCATAGATTTTCAATCACACTTATATCAGTGGTGATTATAGTGGTGTTTCCAGTACTTTGGGGCAGTTATATAACAACCAACTATGTGTTTTATAAGTTTTGTGCTTGGGGTCGTTGTCCTGATAAAAATTAAATGTTTGTAAAATCCCAAGTTTTTGAGCACTGGCTTTCAAATTTTTTCTTAATAGATCAATGTAAACATTTTGATTCATTATGAGTAGAAGTATTGATTTACGATTGAAATTTTCAAATGTAATAAAAATAACCTTAATAAAGAACTTAACCGAGAGAAATAAAGAAAATTGTTATTATATTAAAATATACGTGTAAAATTATCGGGAACATAACTCCGTATGAGTTTCACTTTGATGCACTGTATACAATTTCGGCCCAAATGTGATTTAGGTAATAAATAAAATACTTTATATATTTTTAAATAAACCCGTACCCATTGTGGTATGTATAAAAGTTGTATAAATAAGAGTTTTAGGCTCATAAATTTCGTTTAAAAAACACATTAAACCGTGCGAAATGTATAAAAATGTCGTCGCTGTATGTTTTTATACGTTTCGCGTGAAATAAAACGATGAGAGCAATGAGAATAACGTGAAATGTACGTGAGTATTACACGTAGAAGTAGTAAGTAAACATGGACGGATTTTCTAAATTACCAAGAGTTGTGCACTTGAACATGTTGTGTGTAGTCTCGATAGATCTGTTTCGTTGTACGTACGGTAATTGTAGAAGTATGTATGTGTATGTGTGTGTGTGTGTATGTAAAACCGTCACTTTGATTGCCAGGACACACGTATTGATTTAGTATTATATTTTGATTTAGTTAAAGAATACTAATTGTGCTCGTTTCGTTGTGAGATGCTAATACCTTTGTTTGTTATATCCACAGACGAACTCGGTCTCAACAAGGACAGATACAAGAGCTTGGCTGACGAAATGGACTCCACCTTCGCCGAGTTGGCCGGTTATTAAGCACGTTACCTCATTTGCAATCAATAACAATCATCTGCCTATGCCATCAAGGCTACAAATACACTGGCACCAGTGTTTCCAGCTAGTTTTATCGTCAATAACATCAAATACGCCACCTATGTTATAGAATAAATTAAAAAAAAAAAACAAACGAAATTCTAGATTATACAAAACAAAGTGTATTTATTTATTTGTTTTCTTTATCGCAAGTTGGTCTCTTTTCATCTAATATTGTTATAATACTGTAATGTTACTATTAAGCGATGATATTGTTGTTCATGTAATTTGTTCTGTATAAAAAAAATCAATCAGAAACAAACAGCCGTACGAAAAAATCACGTACAGTGCCTTTGAAATTTTATAAGCCACACGTATTGTCAATGTACACAACACTGTCACACAAGTATTGAGAATAAAAATATATTATTAATATTTATTGACAATGTAGCTTTCTTACAATATGAATTAATTTGATTATTAAATGTTTTATTATATTTTGAATTTGGATTAAAAGTTATAACATGTGTAAATAAACGAATACAGATATTTGTGTAATGCATTATCTTCAATGATGGCACCTGGTTTGATCAAACAACTCTCGATATACGTTTCATTCGAATAATAATAGTAAAAAAAACACACAACGGGTAAGTGTCTCATCACCGCGACCGATTCATGTTCGTTTCAACAGTTGTACACTTGTGATCTGATAACTCGATAATGTCTGATCGAATCGACGACTTTATATAAAATAAAACCAATTCGAACGAACGAAATTGTCAAAACGTACTAAATACTTTTAGTATGAATACGAATCGGCAGCTTTTATAATGAAGGCTCAATCAACTAATTGACAATATCAAAGGGAATGAATCAATTTTCATACTTGGACAATGATGTTGATCGCAGTACCGTGTTATTTTCAATAAAATGAAGTCATCGACAGTTACAAAACGTCAAGAAACAAAACGATCCTATTTGAATATTTCTTTAAAATAACAACAATTAGATTTTGAATGTAATTGTCAGTTATTAGTAATTAATTTTTAAAACTGCTTGTCGTTCTCTCAAAATTTTTTAATAAGCTCTTACACCAAATACCACTTGAATTAATTACTCTTATAAAATATTCAGTAAAGACTATAATGACACGAACGTGAAACTTAAACGGGCAACATTCGAAATCGACGAATATCAGCATTTATAAGATAGTAAAGAAGTGTACACAAATGATAATTAGGATTATTTTAAAGGCGAGTAAATATATTTTTCCTTGTCTTCCGATAATCGTCTCTGTTTAATTTATTAATATTTTTAATTATTGTGAATGTTCGTCGATTTTAATTCGACAAGATATTTTTTTTATTAAAACTTAAATATTTAAACAGATTTGATTTAAATAATATTAAAGTTGTTTTGAAATTATGTAGAAACTACGAAATTATCTAGTAGTGAAACAGTGAATGAGGATTTTTACAAGAACGAAATTTATAGGTTAAGACAACAATGAAAATCGTATTAATTCCAAAAAATACTATTTAAAATACATTTATTTGGTTTTAAATGAAAATAAATCTATTCCAAGTTGAAAATGAAATAGTTGTAAGGCAAGATAAGGCAAATTTATTTTAAATGAATGATTATAAAGACTACTTATAGGTTAAGACAACAATGAAAATCATATTAATTCCAAAAAATATTATTTAAAATAAATTTATTTGGCTTTAAATGAAAATAAATCTATTCCAAGTTGAAAATGAAATATTTTTAAGGCAAGATAAAATTTAAGATACTAAAGCAAATTTACTCTTATATGAATGAATTATCATTCAATATGAATTATAAAAACTACTTCACAAGGACCAAAGAAATGTTAGAAAAAGGACTACATTTTAAAAGAAACAAACTGTGTTAATCATAAATTAAAAATCTATATAGAAAATGAAGTAAATTAGACAAGAAGATTATTTTATGTATGTAAAAACTAACTAAAACTCATGATAATAATTCAACACATAGATTGAAACAGCTTTTATGAAAATATACATGTTTTTATAGAAATAAGGTAAGTAAAAAAATATATTCTAAACAAAAAGATGAATAAATTCAAACAAAAATATGAAATCAGATAAAAGTACAGGAAAAAATCTTAGTCATGAACCAATCGACTGAAAGTTGTAAACAATGCAGGATTTAAATTTTTAGAAAGAGCTTTGAATTATAATTTTTGAATTTAAATATCAAAAAATGGTATAAAATTCACAAATCTGAGAAATAATAGAGAGAATAATTAAAAATAATACTAAGATAATGGAATCTGACAAAAAAATGTAATCAATAAGAAACACAAAAAATTGTTAAAATATTCAAAGATTGAACAGTTTTTATTTAAAAGTAGATAAAAGTGAATGTATTAGTCATTCTGGTTCAATATGATTATTTCAAAAAGATTAAATAAATATTAAAAAAAGAAATGGCGTTGAGATGATAATTCATTTGTATTAACATTAGGACTTTATTTTTTTTTTGCACAGAAAATTAATCAGAAAATAACAAGAAAAAAAATATAATCAATAAATGGACTTATTTGATATGTATTTTTTAAAAAAATATACAATATTCTATGCTACTATTAATTAAATCTGTTTGATATCAACAATTTATCGACTCAACCCTCTTTTTAAATACATATATTTTTTAATCGCCATTGGACATGTTTACACAACATTCATTTCACATCACAATAAAGCATCAGAGTACGTTCTACAATACCCAGTTATCTGATAAGCTCAAGGTAAATCTCACGGTTAACGTATAATGTCGCCGGCTGACTAAGCTCTTCCTGTCCTAATTGCGTCGCATATATTTCGAAACTCATTTAAATATTCGAGTACTTTTCCTATACTTTAGAGTTAAAGAAGAAAAAAAAACCAAAGGACATGTTCGCGTGATGTGTCTATTTCACGTATTTTAATTATGCTAATTTGTAATTCGAACCGAATTAAGATTCTCGAGGGTTCTTTTCATTGTCGAATAATGTAACCAGAAATCTTTTACAAATCTGATTACATGTATGTGAATCATGTTATGACACGTTAACGTGACTAACAGTTACTCGGAACAGTCATGAATTTCTGATCAATAACGATATTGTTCTAGGAAATGTTCATACATTCTTTTGAAATAGACAATTCATAATTTTAAAAACGATACGACTTATCACAAAAATACAACGTTTTTGTTCCATATTGAACTGCAGTTTATTTTTTTCTCAGAATAAATATTTACAGTAGTTGATTAATAAATAAGAAACAATGTGAATATTTTAATATTTTCAATCATTTTCCAGATTAACATGGCAGTAATGAATATTATTTTCTTTCAGGATATTTTTTTACAATAATAACTTTTTGAGACAACAATGGAAAAAGTTACATTAATTTTAATGAGATATGTCTTAAATGAATCTTATTAATTGGAAATAAAACTGATTTCAATATTATATCACCAGAAAAGTTTCTACAGTTATATATGCAATTTATATATATATATATATAAATGTATTGTATATATAAATAAACATTTATTTTTAATGTCAAAATAATTCAGCTACTCCAGACAACATAAAGAAGCATAGAAAGATGTAAGGTAGAAATAACATATAGAGATGGAAACAGAACTGAGTAGATAAGAAATGAAATAAAAGTAATGGAAGTTATAGCAAAAGTGAAGAGTTTGAAATAGTAATTGGCTGGTCATATATAAAGAATAGAAAACTACTGATGGACAAGAGAAATTATTGATTGGGAACCTTGATTTATAAAAAGATTCAGAAAGAAACACATGAATAGATGGACAGAGACATTGGAAAATTCATTGAAATAGAATGGAAAAGAAAGGCATTGGATCACTAGGAGATCTTAAGAGGGTATTCTAGTCTAGACGTACGAATTTTAGGTGTTTTTTCGGGCGCTATAAAAAAAACAACAAATATTTTTACTATTCATTTTTTATCAGTTATTTATTGACATTTTAAGAGTATAAAAAAGTATTATTAAAAACAAAAAATTCAAAATTGAAAAAAGTACAGGCTGGCAAAGTGGGGGCTCGAAAAAAAAAAGGTGTCTCCTGGTTGACGTGGTTCCAACCCTTCCGGTCATCGGACTAAAATTTTTTTTGAAATTATTGAAAAAGAAGGTTATAGTAATATCACCGCCTAGGTAAATTTAAAAAAAAAATTTCGCAAAATGGCGGCAGTGTGAAGAAACAGTCAATTTTTTTTGCCCTATTTTTTCAACTTTCGGAATTTTTTAAAAATAGTAAAAAACAAAATTTTTAAAAAATCCTAAAAAGGAACAATTACTGTTATATTGAGAAGCTCTGTACCAAATTTCAAGTAAATCGGTCCATTATAACTTGAGATATCACGTCAACCGTGTCGAAAAAAGTAGTTTCGAGAAAAACGCGTTTAAAGTTGATTCGTTCCGACCAGACCGGATTGGTTGGTGCGTCACAAAAATAGCTATAACTCCGAAAATAATTCGAATTTTGAAAAATCCTCTTAAAGACGTATTCTTAAAGGTCTAAACTTTGAAAATATGCAACAACAAAAATCATTTTTTTCGAAATTCTAGACTAGAATACCCCCTTAATTCTACTTCCTGTAACTTTTATATATCTAAGTTCCCAATCAATAATTTCACTTGTCTCCCTCTTTATATATATATATATATATATATATATATATATATATATATATATATATATATATATACATATATAATCAGTCTCTTTCTATCCATTGCTGGATGAAGATATTCTTCCAAAATTTTCCACTTCAATTCATCCCATATCTTTCTCTTTAACATTTTTTATTATATTTCTGTCCCATCTACCTCTGGTCTCTTATTAAACTTTTATTATCTTTGGATTTCTAATCAACAATCTTTTTTATAAATCACTTGTCTTTTCTTTTTACACTCTTATTATAATGCCTGTGACTTTCATTTTCAATCTGATTCATTCGTACCTCTTACTGCTTCTTCATGTTATTTCTAATATGCATATTTCCATGTTTTTTACGTTATCTGAAGCCATTGAATTATTTTAACAATTAATATTCGTTTCACTGCTATAAGTGAGAACAGGTAGGAATCATTAATCAGATTTTTTTCTTCAAACAATAAGGAATATTGAGTTTATAAGAGTTTCTTTCGAACTGATAATTTAAAATTCAATCCCCTGTCATGGAAAACCAAATGTGTCGAAGTATCTTTTTGTCTAGCCCCTTCCTCTCGATCCATCCAACTAATAGAACGTTATCATTGGTACGAGACTTGGGGTTATTGGACTCGTAAGCTTTCTTTCTCGGAAAAATAGTACTTTTTTACAGAAAATATCAGCATTTACAATTAAATATATAGAAATATTTTTGTTGTTTTTTGTATTATTTTGAAGTTTTAAACTTTTTATTTTCATGTTTTAGGTAAACAAATGAGAGATCAACAAATTCATTTTAATGAAGTTTGTACAAATCAAAAGATTTTAATAAAGTGGACGGAATTTAAAACAAGGAACGAGGGATGAAATAAGTTTGTCATAAGCATGTTTTCTTGGAATCTGAAATGTTGTTCCGGTTGTTTGCTGAAAATGTAGGGTTAAGTTGAATGACGCGTCCGAACGATAACATTTCGAGCACGTATCGATCTCGCGAAAAGTTCATCCTCTCCGTACGCATGTTTGATTAATCGAACTATAAATTACTAATGATTATCAATAATTCGCCGATGAGTAGTAACAGCCCCACACATGACGACTTATCGTTATCAATAAATGTCGCCGGTACCAACCGCACGGCCCACGAATCCACTAAGGCGTCGCGCGAACGACGCCTGCCCGATCCAACCCCCACGCGCCGGTGACGTCACGAGACACATGCGCCATTCGCCACTATACCATTATTGATTAAATTCGAACGGGGTTGCCGTCCATTCGTACGTTGCGATCATCTCGAAAACATTCAATCGCGTCACAATGACAATGCGAGCCGTCTTACCTGACTAGTTGACTGCATGTCGATCGCTCGAAGCGCTCAAACAAAACCAGTCTCGGATCGTGTGTTCGAAAAAACAATTATTTGTCGCGTATCGTTCTGACACGATCGTCGCGGGTTTCGTATCCGGTGCGCGGAAAAAAGCATCGAGAACGCTCGAACGAGCCGTTTAACACAACAAGGGTGTTTTCTGTCGATACAACATGGTGGAAGACGGACCAGAAATCAAAGCCATCGAAAGGGGTGAGTTCGTTGTGTTCTTTCGTTGATTATTGTCGATCGTTGTTTCGTGTTTGCGGATTTACAATTTGGGGCTGAGGGTCGGTTATTTTGACGAATTTGAAACGGAATACGCGTCGACGTCGTCTTATATTGAACGGCGAGAATTTGCCAAGACCAATGTCTCGGTTTCATATATATATATATATATATATATATATATATATATATATATATGCATTAAGAATTATTGATCAACACGGAGAAATGAAAAAATTGTTACGGTACGGAATTTATTACAACTTGAAGATTTTTTTCAAAATTTAACTTTGTATATTTACAACTTTTCCTGTTTTCGTCCGACATTTGCCCCACAAATATATGTTGTATATTTGTAATCAAATTACAACTTCCTACACGTATACAAATACACACACATGTATGTATATATATATATATATATATATATATATATATTTAAATATAAAAAATTAAATCAATCTACATTTTTAGAAAAAAAAACGTTTATAAAAATCAATAAATTGACGTCTTTCGTTCATATTTTTTTTTGGAAAAAAAGAAAAATATTAATCGATGTGCAAATAATTCCAGCCACTGTAAAATTTTCCATCCGTAGAAAAACCCATTTTAAAAATCAATTAGACTGGTCTCTGCATGTCTACTAGCTGTATTGAATATATACGATTCGTTGGTAAAAAGTCAAGACCAGTTTTTCTTCAAATTACGAATCAATTTTGAAAAATGTTTATTTTTTTTTATCGAGAATATAATTTTGTAGGAAATATCATCATTTTATATTGAATATTTTTTTATGTGTTTGTTTTGATTAAGAGTGTTGTGTTTTTCCAGTTCGATTGATTTTGTTTAATTTGACAGATTATTTTCTTTAATTTTTCTTTCTCACTGATTATTACCAATCGAATTTTATATTTTACCTTAATTTTAAATCAAAATTAATATCTTAAAATTATATACATATATTTTAATAATTATTTTATCAAATAATATTTGTTTCAAATTCCATTCTATACATTTTATTTAACTACCCTATATTTGCAAATTTGTTTTATTTTTCATTATATAAGGCCATCCAAATATGACGTCTAGATTAATGTTTTATTAAAAAGAAACATGTGTATAGTTTATTTTATTTCTTTCTAATAAAACGCAAATCTAAGAGTCGCACTTCGATGACCCTATACAATAGTAGAAATTATTTTTTTATAAATTTTGAAGTGATTTTTTAAATTTTCTTTTTATACAAACAATTCGAAATTCAATTAATTGTTTTTATTGATAATAAATGATGATTATAAATCAATCTAATGATTATTTTAATAATTTTAAGTCTGTTTATATTGTACTTTATTTTAATGTCGAAATTTATTTCTATAGGATATATGTATATTTTTTTTAGAAAAAAGTTGTTTTATATTAATTAATTCTAATTTTAATTCATACATTTTGATTTATTTTTTTATACTTGAGGATTTATTTTATTTTGTCATATTTTGATTTTTTATTAATTTCTATTTATGTACTTTTTTTAAAAAAATATTTTGTTTAATGTTAATTAATTCAAATGTTCATTTAATTTTCTTATATCACATGAAAAGATTTATTTTTATTGATTTTTTTCTAAATTTCACAGATTTGTTAAAAATAATTATTTTTTTTACAAACTGTTGCAAATTCTATTATTTTTAATCAATGATCATAAATCTAATTTTACAAGTTTCACCTTAACTCGTTCAATACATTTTACAGATTTTCTCTTAATTCGTTCTATAATAGTTATTTCAAATCCCATACCTCTTTTTGTAATTAATTTTCCTACGAATTTACAGATTTTCTCTTGAATAATCGGTTTATTCTGGATGAATTACTTGAAATGTCAATTTCTTTAGAACACGAATGACGTAATACAAATGACATTTTAGTAAGCTAATCAAGCGAAATATTTAATAGGTACATTAATATTTCAAGTTCAAATGAAACAAAGTAGGATTGAAAGCCATTATCGAGTTTACGAATTTTTATTGAAATTTATTAACAATATACATTCTTCTTTTATTAATAACCAAGTTACGTATTGTAATTTATAATATGATTTAAATGGAATATTTATATTTTTTAACCTAATAATATATCATTTTCATTTTTCCCCGGGTTTTATTTCCATAGTACTTTCTCAATTATTTCTTATATATATATATATATATATATAAATGAAGGTGGATCAAATGAGACTGAATAGTTTGGACATACATTTACTTTCTTACTCTCAACTACTATTCTTTAATATCGTTTGGACCACCCTATATTTATTTCATTTCTAATTTTGTTCCTGTTTTATTTTTAATTTAGTATATTTTTCTATAATATCAAAAATGGATATTTTAATTATTTTATGTTATTTTAAGTGAAAAACTGTTTTTTTTAAAAAAAAATTTTCAATATATGCCAAGCATATATTTAGATAACGGACAATAAAAGATTTATTGCTAGAAATTGATTATGCAGATTGATTATACAGTGTATACCAATGACTAAATTTCAGTTTGTTATTCTGAAAGAGCCTTTTTATTTAATCTAAATATTATTAAAATGATATATGTGTTCTTATAATGGTATTATCTTTTAACAATTTATGACATTTATGTGATAAATATATTTATATAAAATGTATTTTTATTTAAATTCAGCCTTTTTTAAGTTAATTATATCTACTAATATTGTTTTATATCGATCAAATGGATTGAAACGACATACATTTAAATGCTATTTATTTATTTGTTATTGTATTAATTGTGTATGAATAATATTAATTATTTATTAGTATTCATTGTTTGAAAAATAAAATAAATCCCAAATTATTATATTTATTGCAATTAAATGACATTGTCAATACGTAATTGTGAATATCGAGATTATTCTTATATTCTGCATGAATTTCTTTGTACGAAAATTTTATCTAGTTACCCGTGAACAATTAATATGAAACATCAGAGTGCTTGTTTGTTGTATACACATTTGAAGTTGTAGATACTGAGATAATTAAATACGAGTAAAATAATAACTGAAATTAAAAACAGTTTAATCAAGAGTAGTAATACAAAAGTGGAGTGAGATCACGATAATTTTAATTAAATGAAACCAAAGAAATACGCATGTTTTGTGTACGCAGTGACATATGATCAATTGTAATGGTAGACCAGACCGGATGAATTTATACACTTGTAATGAATTAGTATTTGTACAGAGGTAATATGTAAATTCATAATATAATACATTTTGTGTATATATATATATATATATATATATATATATATATGTGTGTGTGTGTGTGTGTGTGTGTATCAGAGATAAAAAGAAGCTTAGAATCAAATATTGAAAGACTTCTTAGGTTGAAAATATTCAAGTATTTTTAATTACGCATTTGTATTCAAACATTTTGTTAGTTAGAATGAGTACAGGAATAAAATCGAGATTTTCAATTTGGAAAAGTAGTGAAAGTGGATGAAAGTAACATTTTTTTTTTGATTTTAATGAGTATGTAAATTGTATTCCAATCGTCATGAATATTTAAAAAAGATCATTGTGAATTGTTTAAAATAAAGGTTACTGACATTAATTTTACAAAAAAATTTTAAGTGTTCATCGAAATTCGTTGTTAATTCTAATTTGAAAAGAATGTATCATACAATCAACAATTATATTTTTCTATACATTCAGATCAACACTGAATTTATTTATTTTTATGGTATTCAGAGAAATGAAAAAAATGTAAATTTTATTTGTCTTAGAAACAATTAACATTTTATATCATGCAAAGAATATCTTATCAAAGTATTAACCCTTATCGGACATTAGCATTTTGTACTTAACTTTCCGCTAGGTCGGAGATATATTTGAGTGCTTATTGTAAGAGAAGAGCAACTAAGGTTACTCGTTATAAAAAGATAGTTTTGTGCATAAAAATATTTATATTTACACTTTAAATGTTTACATTTTATTAAACGTGTAATTTTCAAGCTTGAATGTTATTTATATTTTTTATATGTGTGGTATTTTTTAAAATATTTTCCTACATGAAGGAATGGTTATTTAATATATATATATATATAATATAATGGTATTATATACAACTATCACTGTTACTTTTCATATTGCTATAGTTTTCTTTATTAATTTTTGGAGCAATAAAATATTATAAGTAAAATAATTTCTGAAATATATATATATATTTGGCAATAAGGACGTTGTTACTTGTTCAGTCTTGTCACCTCGCACGTGACATACGACTGATAGAGCAAAGTTGTAATGTCACATCAGAGGTGACATACGACCGATAAGGGTTAATATTTTGATATTTAATTACTATCTGTTTTGATATTTTTCAGTTCTTCTAAAGAATACTATCAGTATTGATAATTGAATAAAATATATGAATTGGGAAAATATGTTGAAATTAATTGTTAGGCAATTCGATAAAAATGCAGTGTATTATTATTGAATTTAAAATCAATATGTTATATTTTTAAAATTACTATAACAATATTTGGATTTGTATATTCAATAACAAATTCATAGTGTTTTTTATTTTTTAATTATTGACATAATATTTTTAACAAAAGATTAGTGACGAAATAATTAACCAATATTTTTTTAATCTATGTTCTATTATAATTGATTTTTTTTTCTAATTTTTGAGATATTTTTATAAATATGTATTATATATTTATAAAAATAGTTGTACATCATACATGATAATGTAATGTATTGTGTATTCGTGTTAGCATTCGATTGTTGAAAAATAAATACATTTCAGTACGGCACATAAACTATGTTTGTTTAGATGATCACGTAAAATGAAAACATCCAGATTGTTGCTTTATGTTAATTGCATCGAACTCTGCAAACACTTAACATCAATCAACAGACCGAAAACAAACACAAACGTACGATTGAACCGAACGTGCATTCCATGTTCCGTCGTCTTTCAGACAAGGATCGATACGATGTCAATGATTCTTTGTATTTATTTCCAGTGGCAACGCCCGCAATAGTCGGATTATGTCTCGGGGCGACGTTTTTCATAATATGTCTGGCGGCGGTGACTTGTTTCTGTTACCGACGTTGGAGATTAGACGGTCTGCACGCGAAACTGGGAGGAAAACGAGGCCATGGCGGATTCGATCAGCCACTGGCGTTCCACACGCACCGAAGACCTACGGCCGTTAAAAGTCCGGCAGGATCGGGCGGACCGCCGCACTATCTGAAAAAGTCGCCGAGTCCGACAGGAAAGGCTCGAACACCACCTGGGGTATGCGATTTCTCAATTAATTTGTCTAATAGTAGATTGATAAGCATCGACATAAATATCACTATTGATATTTTTGGCACTGTGGTGAATTCACTTTCATACGAATGAACCATTTTGTCCCAACATCACAAGGGATTGGACAAATGTTCAATATTTATTTATTGTTCACTTCGTCTGTTCATAACTTGATGTATATTTTGATGGAATGGAAATTTCATCATTTGAGTGCTTTGTTAGAAAGTCTCTTCTAAAATTCCATCTAAAGATTTTATAACGCAGTGTACTGTCAATGATGACATTGTCATCGAAATGCACATCAACTTATAAACAAAGAAAGTGAACAATAAATAATTATTGAATTATTTTACAATATGTTGTGGTAATAGTAGAATATTTGTGTAGATATTTTTTTAAAGATAAAAATATCTTTGTTAGAAGTAAAACATATTCTAAAAATGTTTACAGGTAAATTTCAAATAAATGGCTGTAAAAAATTAACAGTTAATTGACAGAATATGAAGTAGACATATTTCATTGGTAGTAAAATAATTCCCGATGGACTATTAGAACTTCAAAAAAAAATACACTAGAGTACAGGCACATGCGCCATTTTCGAAAATGATCGATTTAATGAACGAAAACCGTCTAAAAATATTTCCATACAGGTAATACCCCCATGTATTTAACCGTGTACACGCACATACACACACACACACACGTACATTCTTTCAACTCGGTAACGTACACAAGCTGTAAAGTTACCTACCATCGTGGGCGTAATTTTCGCCGGCTCGAATTCCCGGACCGTCGAAATAAATTATCGCGAATTAAGCAAACGTTTTATAGATTTCAGTGTGATTAAAAAGTGCGCTGCGTGAAATTCAGTACGTCTTAGTTTCATGTTCCTATGAATACATTATTTCAGTTTTATATCAAATAAAAACAATCTTGGGTACTGCAAGAATTATTCGAAGAAAAGAAACGTACGAGATTTTTTAATAATCAACGTAGGGGGTGGTGGTTATATTTTTTCGTTACGCTATGAGTCACGGTTTATGGAAAAGAAAAGTATCGTAAATAGAAATAGTCTACAGCTGTCGTTTATTAAAACTCGTTCGAATCTTTCAAGGATTGAGATTAATTTTTATTTTAGAGAACATGCGGCTGTTCTATACACAGTACATTATTATAAACATTTTTAATTCAATTTAATTTTTTTTAAAGTACTAGCATAGAATAACATTGCCATTATTGTTCACTAAAAATAATTTCTAGGGTCTATACGACTAATTTTTAATTGAAATTTGATGATGTAATGAAAATAAATATTTTTTTTGGATTTTTTTGAATTTCGAAGAAAAAACGAAAATTATGGAAAATTGATTTTTGGTTACAAAAATCGTATTTCTTAATAATGAATGTTATTTTTGCCAGAAACCAATTATTTTCTACTAATATAATCGATTTTTAATAAAAAATATCGACTTATAACGATTTTTAAAATTTTCAATTTTTTGCCTCAAAAAAACCACGACCTATAGTATGGAAAATTTTATGAAAAATCAACATTTTCGAAAATCGATTTTTTTCATTTAAAATCAAAGCTCGGCTATAAAATATAATAAATCAATGATTAAAATCTCATTTTTGAACGTAGAACGAATTTTATTCATAAAAAACCCTGAATTATGCTCATTTCATGGCATTTATGTCTCAATCGCCTAAAAATTAATAATTTTTATTTTCAAGTACTAATTTAGAATTAAGTATCTATTATTTTTCATTAGAAATACTTTCTAAGGTCTGTACGATTGATTTCTAATTGAAATTTGATGAAATAGTGGATATAAATATTTTTTTTTCATTTTTTGAATTTCGAAGAAAAAACGAAAATTATGGAAAACTGACTTTTGATTACAAAGATCGTATTTATTAATAATGAATGTTATTTTTGCCAGAAACCAATTATTTTCTACTAATATAATCGATTTTTAATAAAAAATATCGATTTATAACGATTTTTAAAATTTTCAATTTTTTGCCTCAAAAAAACCACGACCAATAGTATGGAAAATTTTATGAAAAATCAACATTTTCGAAAATCGATTTTTTTCATTTAAAATCAAAGCTCGGCTATAAAATATAATAAACCAACGATTAAAATTTCATTTTTGAACATAAAACGAATTTTATTTAGAAAAAACCTTGAATTATGTCCAATTCATGCCATTTATATGTGAATGAAATAAAAATTAATAATTTTCATTTTGGAATATTAATTTAGAATAAAGTTTCCATTATTACTTATTAAAAATACTCCCTAGAGTCTATACGATTAATTTTTAATCGAAATTTGATGATGTAATGAAGATACATGTTCTTTTTATTTTTTGAATTTCGATGAAAAAAACAAAAATGATCTAAAATTGATTTTCAGAAATTGAAATTGCATTTCTGAAAAATGATACAAACTGATATGATAATAATTTGCACATTTTTCACTGATTTGACAATATGTTTTTTTTACTTATTTCACAGAAAGATATAAAATAAATTATAAATTCGAAATAATACAAAATATAGAACAATATATAGGAATAATATAAAATAATAGAATATGACATAAAATAAAATTAATATAGTTAAGAAAAATAGTTAATCATTAATTTTTTTTAACATAAATAAACCGTCATTGCAACACTTTGGGTGATAGTTTTTTTGTATGAAAGTTAATTCGATGTAGTTTTTAATCATTAGATTATATTAATATATATATATGTATGTATAGAGAGAGAGAAAAGCTGTTTTTAAGCATGATAGAATTTCAAATTGAATCCCTATCGAAAGTTCTATCAAACCTAAAAAAAATATTTTTTATATATACATAATATCTATATATTCATATAAACATATATAATAAAGAGTGTTTTTTAGGTTAAACAGAACTTTTGTTAGGGTAGTTTTATCACGCTTAAAACTCTCTCTCTTATCTCTCTCTCTCTTTATATATATATATATATATATATATATATATATATATATATATATCAGTTACTGAATAAATAAAACTTTGCAATAAGTGGATACAAAAAATTAAAGGTCGTCCATTTATCTTTCGTTTGCCTTTTTTCTGTACACAGACCTCCCAGATACGTACCTACAATTCATTTTAATTTAAATCATTAAAAGTTATACAGAGTGTTTTTAACGGAAGAAATTACTCGCGGCGCCACAACACAAATCGCACGTCGCTCGATTTCATTTTCGTTAATTAATTAGAATTCGGTAACCTTTTCGTGCGAAAATCGTTGCGAAAACACAATGACGACGCGCACGTTCTATATATCGAACGATAATTAATTTTTATCTGCCGAGTTTAAATTCTGATTTCAGCGGGATATCGATTTCGATCGAGCTCGACCAGACAGAGCAGTTTGATATTTGTTTTTATTATTTTTTTATGAGAATTTGTTAGAGATACGGAGACATTAGTCAGCGTTATTCTCTTACAAATTGCACAGATCCGAATATATATATTGGATTATCTTATAGCCAATGTGAGTTTTACTTAATGTGTATTATATAACAATTATCGTTTATAGATCTTTATAGGTGTTTACTTGAAATAAATACCAGCGCAAGTACTGATTCATCTTCATTTGAATTCCTACTCTTTATTGTTTCATCTTTCACACGATCTAATCTAGATATTCTAGCAAATTTTCTAATAACATGCGATTTATTAATTTATACTTTTTCTTCTTTTCTTTTCCCTTCTATTTCCTCCCTCCTCCATCTACTTTCTAAGAGCATTTAGATACCTCATCCTGCTAATTTCTATCAGATATTCCTCTTACTCAATCGGTGATCTTTATTGCTTCTTCCTTGTAATTTAGCTTTGAAAATTTATTTTGGTCTCCAGTTTTCTTCTATTCTTTTCACATGATCCAACCAACGAGTTCTTTTCTCAATATTTTCAACAAGAAACTCTTGTTGAAATCTCTTATGATCACATTTTTAATTTGGTTCTTTTGAGTTTTTACAAGTTTTCTTCCAACCTTACTTTTCTGTCTTTTCTAGCCATTAAGTTCTCTACTTCAGATGTTAGGGTGAAGATGTATATGGTTTTAAAAACTCGTTATTAATTTTACCAAATAAAAAATATAATTTTTTATAACACTTATTGGAATAATACATGGAACGATAATAAATAACAATAAAAATTACTGTTATATATGCTGCAATAATATGACATCAATAAATTGATATATAGAATAATATATCGATTATTATGTTCATCAAAACAGAGGGTAGTTTAATTTATGTATATGAAATAGAACATCCCAAGTTAAAGAGATTTTCCTTGCATGCAAATAAAAGAATCGGCACACTGTAGATATTAGTTCGATAAGTATGAAGGCTGTAAATCGTGGACTACACGAATTTAGCTCGTTATCCCGGTAGAATATGTTAAAACGGAATTGTTTTTTTTCCAGATGTCGGCAGGACCCGGCAGCGGTACACCAAGTCCGACAGGTAGCGCCGCACCAATAAATGAAGAACAAGAGACGACATCACGTGACACGTTCCACACAGAGAGCGAGGCCACTAGTGTTCCACATACACCAAGCAAGGAGGAGCTCGAAACAAACGAGAAGAACTTAGCTCGAGACTCGGCCGTTGATAATGCAAACAAGCTCGGTCAACTCGTGTTTAAATTGAGGTGAGGTCGTCGACCGTCGAATCGTCCGGTTCTGATTTTAATTTAGATCGTGCGTAATTCGTATAAAATCGTTCCTTCCGTAGATACAAGCAGGACAAGAACGCACTGATCGTATCTGTGGTCCGATGTCGTGACCTACCCGCGAAAGATCCGAACATCGGCTCTAGCGATCCGTACGTTAAACTGCAACTGTTGCCCGACAAACAACACAAAGTGAAGACCCGCGTGCTGCGCAAGACGCGCAACCCCGTCTACGACGAAGACTTCACATTCTACGGCCTGAGCTTCAACCAACTACCGAACATTACACTACATTTCGTTGTACTTAGTTTCGATAGATACTCGCGCGACGACATTATCGGTGAAGTATTTTGTGCATTAGCAGGTGTAGATCTTAGCCAGGCAGAGAACCAGCAAATTGCACTGTGCAGAGATATACAGCCGCGAAGTTTAAAAGTAAGTTTCATCATTTAATTTCTGTCGAGTTCGTTGTTTAATTGTTTGGCGATCTGAAATACTCTTACTGCGAGGTATATTTTTCATTTTTGTAAGTGCGCGCGCGCGCGGCGATCTCTTTGCAAAGCACTTTTTTTATAAAAAAAAAAAATAAACTTATATACAACTATTTTAATACGCTCTTATACTCTATTACAACAACAACAACCACAACTACCACCAACACCACAAAAACTGTCTGGTGACGACACTCACCGTGAGAGTATTCAGCCGATTGAACTTGAGAGACAAGAAACATTATCGAGACGTAGATACCGAACTTGAGAAACGAGTCAGATGCAAATGTCAGAAATATAATAGAATAGAAAAGCAGAGAGAAAAACGAATGACAAGTGTTTGGTTTTTGCAATAAATAAAAATATATAATATAAAAAGGTTTTAATTTGTATGAAATTAAATACAAAAAAAATAAACTCCAGATATAATAATAACAGATCTCTTTATCCAAATATATGAGAAAATTAATTTTTTGGCACTTTTATACGATTGCTTATGATGAACACTTTTAATTTATGTTTATTTTTTAATTACAGAAAATTATTCATCATGAATTATTCAAAAATCATACAGTTTGAAATGAATTCAATCAAAAGATTTTTATTAAAGCTGGATATAAAAAGAGTCCAGGAAAAAAATTCTCTACATTCATTTTGATTTCTGGTAATGGAATTTTTACATTTTGATATTTAATTTTTTCAATAAAAATCTTTACTTTGATGGATTCAAATTAACATTTTTATATAATCATAATTTCCAAATATCACAAAAGACCTTCAATAAAATTATAAAACCAAACTAAAATTTCAAATAAATCAAAATTCAATACTTAACTCATTTATCAACCGTCCATATACGGCAAAAAGAAAACAATATGAGTTTACAAATGTCATAAAGATTTAGACATAATCTCGTCTCAAAACAGATTTATGAATAAAAACGCATAAGCGACCGAATGAAGTGCCATACTGTATTTCTTTTTGTACGTTTAGATAAAGAAACATGTACTGGAGTTTATTTGACAATGAACGAATTAAACAGTATTAATTTCCATTTTGGAAATAAAAACAGTATCGATGTATTGAAGCACATGGTAATCTACAATCTTGTATTAATGTGTACGTTTATTTGACATCTCAAATATTTAGAACTTGAAAATATGGATTATTTCCACGTGAATAGAGAGTTACAGTTAAATATTGCTATTTCAATCGAATAATAGTTTGTCTGTTGAATACTGAATAACAATTATTAGTCAATGGATTTCAATTATACTACTATATAGTTAGATTTATTAGAATAATTATCTCCGTATTAAAATTAGATAGTGTATTATGTACAGGGTTATCTAATGAAGATAGAATTTAGTGTGTTGAATTGTTTTTCTTTTAAATGCAAATGATTTATTTTTGCTTGTCATAAAGGACTTAAAAATCAGTCAAATACAAATTCTATTTTTTTTTAAATAAATAATAGAAGCAAGCATGTCAATTAGAAAAAAAAGAACTGAAAAACATATCATAGTGTTGTATGAAATTAAAATAGAGATTAAATTATAGTGAATAAGAATTAAGCACAGATTTTTAATAGAATTGTCTATATATTGAGTTAATAATTGGAACAAACTAACGATTTTATTTAATAATATCGGTACAGTTGTTCACAGTGAACTTGGGACAATATTAAAACGAACATTTCCAATTAAAAAACAATCTATGTCATAAAACTATTTCATTTCATTTTGGTACACTTAAGAGTAGATTTTTTTGGAATTTCTTCTACTATATAGAGTTTGTCTTCACTAGATTTTTTTTATTTTCTAATTGTTTTATAGTTGTATACCTTTTTATAATGTTGTACGTAGATTGAATGGCTTTTCGATATTTTTCAAATAGATTTACCATCTTAAAATATTTAATTATAATCTTTTGCAAATCAATCAATGTTTGATCAACGTTTCTTCCTATTTTTCGCATAATTCGACTTTAATTCTCGGACAATACAAAATAAATAAAATGACAGAAGAGCATTTTGAGATTTCTCCATTATTATCCAACTGTGGAGTTAGTTAGAAAAAAAAACTTTTGTGAATATATCCAAATTTTATTTAAGAGTTTTTTTTATTATTAAAAACTTACTACATTTTGATTTCTTGTAATCAAAAAAAAAAAAAAAACATTAAATAAGAAGAATAAAAATTACATTTTTTTAATTCCAGTTTCATTATATCAGTTTTTCAACTGAAAGTTTCGTTTGAATGGTCCTAGTTTCATTGTGAGTCACTGTATACATTTAAACAGGCAATGGAATGAAATTACGATTATTTCACTCCTTTTCTGCAAATGCTCGGTCATCTTTTACGTTTGAATTATTTAATTAGATCATTTTATTTTGATAAAATCTCGTCGATGGCTTCCAACTACTGTATCAGCATCTTGTAACAATTGCTGTATGATTATGATTAAATAACCGAAATGTTTTGGAACAGAGGTGAATTCACGTACACATAAATGAACTATCACCCCAACACTACACAAGATATTGTTGAATAATTATTTATTGTTCATTTTCTTTATTCATAACCGGATGTGTATTTTGATAGAGATGTCATCGTTATTAGAATGTTGCATTATTAAATGTGATCTAAAGATTTTATAATGCAGTATTCTGATGATGATATCATTGCCATTTAAGTGCACATCAGGTTAAGAACAAATAAATTTAATAATAAATAATTATTGAACACTTTTTCAATATTTTGTGGTATTAGAGAGATAATTCATTTGTGTGATTTTAAAATATTGAGAATAATAAAAAATATGGACAAATGCGTTATATTATAAACAGATAACCTTGTGCAAATAAATTTTATATATATATATATATATATATATATATATATATATATATATAATATACAATTAATATCAATGTGCACAAATTATTACTAGACATTAATGTTATAAAAGTAGTTACGACTGACTGTTTTACCAAATCTTTTGTATATATGAATCTATTAGATTAGTACAAATCCCTAGATTGTAGATGATTTCTTAAAATATCGAATACTAAGCTCTTATGGATAGCAGACTGATCATTTTATAGGTAGGATGAAAGTAGATTAAAGGGCGGAATATTTTTAAGGGCCTCGACTGAGATTGTTTTACAAACATGTTTTTGGAAAGAAAACATTTCACTGAACTGGATCGATATAAAACGAGTAGACGTTTCGTTCTAAATTGAATAATTAGTATCGTTCGAATGGATCAACACTTAGAGTCCTATAAAACAGATGGTACTATTCAAAAAGTATTCTATGGGAGGGGAAAATCGCACCTGTATTCAAAAATAACAAAAAATTGATTTACCAGTGTTAGTGTTATATTGGTGTTTTTATCAATGTGGAGATATAACAATCATGTGTTTATTTATATATAAATATTTTTAAAAAATTTGATTGTTGTACATTTAATACTACAGACGAATCTATAAAACTAGAAAGTACTTTTTGCACATGTAAAATTATTCTCGGGTTTCATTTGAAAAGGTTTAAAATGGATTATGTTTGTGAATGTAAAGAAGAGATTATGGTAAAAATATTTCTTTATTCGATGACGTAGAAACTGGTTAGAGAAAATTGAACCTTTAAGATAAGCGATTCTAATCACAAAGAAAAATTGTATTTTTGATTTCACACTGCATATATATATATATATATATATTGCTTGACGAAAGCATCATTGGGCCTATCCACACCAGTCAACTTTCATACAGTATTCACGTCCATTACAGCTCGTCTCACACCGTTTTATCATCAAAATCTCCCACCTAAAAAAAATAGTTTTCGGGAAAGAGGGTGTGAAACGAGCGGTAATGGGCGTGAATACTGTATGAATGTTGACTAGTATGAATAGGCCCATTCAATGTCATTAGATATTCTTACATTTTTTTCCAAAATTCTTCCATTGCTTTCTATCTACGACTAAACTAATTCAACTGTTATTTACACTTTACTTGATATAAGATCTCTTCTTAAGTCTCTTTTGTTTCTTGATCGCCATTTCATAATTATTTTTATCCATCTATTGTCTTCTATTTTTACTATGTGTTCTCAATTTTATTTGTTCCATTATATCAATTACTCTTGCTTGTTCTCTTATCTATTTACAGATTTTTCGATCATTTTTGAAATTCCTAACATTATCCTTTTATGTTTTTTTTAGTTATCAAAAGGATTTGTTTTATTTTTGCATTCAGTATTCAAGTTTCTGACTATAAGTACAGACAGATAGCATACATTGGTTATATGTTTTTCATTCCATATTCAAAAGTATTTTCCATTTTATTATACTATTCAGTCTTCCAGGAAGACCTAGTTTTATTTTAAAATTCTCATAAGATCTCAAGGTTATAAGGTCCGTAATTTTTGTTTTCATTCTGATCCATTTTGTTCTCTTTTTACGTGTTATTTCTAACATGTATTTTTCCATGCTTCTTTCATGATACTTAAATTTGTTGAATTATTCTGACATTTAAGACCCGTGTTTCACTGGATATATATATAATTTTTCTTTTTGAAAAATATACAAATTCCGGTATCCGCTTGCACAATGGAGAACAGTTTAACCGACATCCATTACGGGACTCTAAGTGTTAATATCGCGAATGACAACGACAATACATTTTTTTTTTTTGTTAAATAAAAAAGGTAACAATGTGCTATAGAGACCGTGATATTAGTAGTTGAAGGACAATCGACACATTGTAAACGCAGTGCTGTCGATTAAATTTAAATTTCGTGCGTCGAAATGTCAAAAGATCGAAATGTCAAAAGGACACGTATGTTGTGTGTATGTACATGGGCGCAACGCGAGATTGTAGATTAGCTATTTATTGTTGGATTCCTGTAAATCGCCGAAACTAGAATGACATAGAACTTTTTTCTTTTAAAATAATATATATAAACACAATGACGTTATGTTCGCTTTCAATGTACTACAATCGTTCATTCACTGTTTGATGGATTATTGTGTATCGCTCACACTAAGCTAAACACGAATCGAACACAGAACTACATATTCTATTTGTCGATCACGACGATTCATCGTTTATAGAATCAAATAGACTACTACTACTACTACTACTACTATATAGGTATTTCGATACAATGTAACCAGTTGTGACATTTAGTATTAATGACGAAAACGAAAAATAATACAAAAAAAAAACAAACAAACAAACAAATAGTTCGGTAATAAAAAGATCCCTTTCTTTCATCCAGTTTCTGTATAAAAAGTATGCTTATAGAATTTATATGCTGTCAGAATGTAGTTGTGAACAAAAAGTGTATAATCAATTTGAAAAAAGATAATAAAGCGGATGATGATTGAAAAAATACATTTGCGTTATGATTATTGCTCTACCACTATTTCCAATCTTTCGACGCAACCCTCTTTCGATTTCCATACGAATAATTCAACACGTGTCTGTTCTATCTTTTCCTAAATTCTATCGAAAACGAAACACGCGTACAGTGAGTCACTAAAGTCACTAGAGAAATTGATACAGTTAATAAACATTTCACTGTATTAGAAATTACATTTTTCTAGCACAAACTCAATCGAACATTGGAATGAAAATTAGAAATTCGTCAGTTTTTTAATATCTATTATTACAATATATTATCTCTCTTCCTTTTTTCTCTCTCTACTCTCTAAATATCCATCACCGGCTTTTCCTCTCGTATTCTCTCTCTCTCTCTCTCTCTGAAATTGACTTAAATTTATGCAAAAGAAAAATTTTAGAACAAATAATTCATGCTGATATAATATAAAGAGTATATATTTGGAAAAGAAGATAAATATAATATATATGAATTTTATAAACTTAAAATCTATCAAACAAAATGGTATATAAGTGAAGAATTGAAAAAATAATTAAACAACAGCGAAAACAGAAAATTTTAAAATGATTGAAAAAAATTAATGAATTTAAAGTTTAACAAATGTAGTGCTTGTTGTCGTTAAGTAAATATGCAAAATGGCAATTAATTGTACAATATTGGAAAAATGGAACAGGTATTTGGATAATTATTCTATGTTACATACATTAGACAAAAACAATAACAAAATACCATCTTGATGTTTGATTTCATTCATTGCATAGACTTTTGTTTACTAATTATTGAAAGATGCTAGGAGTTTCTGTCAAAATAGGAAAATGTTATTTGATTCATCCAAAACTAAATCGAAACGTGCTATGAATATATAATTTTCATGGAAGAGGAACTTTGAACAAATGTCTGTAGAACAAATAGAAATATATGTAGAGAATTTTTTTACAGTATGTAATTTTGGAAGAATGT
This sequence comes from Neoneuromus ignobilis, assembly GCA_029203775.1. Lineage (NCBI taxonomy): Eukaryota > Metazoa > Arthropoda > Insecta > Megaloptera > Corydalidae > Neoneuromus > Neoneuromus ignobilis. The sequence goes on from CP092089.1 coordinate 52,708,495, forward strand.
TACTTTTGAATGATAGTGTTTTGGCAAATGAATTATTAGAAATTCCTAAGTGATGTTGTAAAAACAGAAAAACGACACTACATTTTTATGTTCATATAAAACATAATGTTAACGAATTATAATGGAGAAGAGTAGCCAGGAAAAATCGTTAGTGAAACGAATAGGAACACATGTACAGATTTTTTAAATTACGATATGAAAATATAGAAAAATATAAATGCACAGGATTTTGTTATATGAATTTTTTTTAAAAATCAAAACAAGCTTCTTAAAATAAACTTCTTAGGAATTCCTACAGAAATTTGAAAACGATACCAGATTCGGTGTTCATCCAAAATTAGATCGAAGTGTGCTACGAAAAGGGACTAGGAAAACAAATATGTCAATAAAACGAACCGAAATACATACATATGTGTATAGACTTTTTTCAAAAATAACAAACCACAATATGCAATTTTGGAAGATAAATTAAGTTCAAGTTTGGTTCACTGTCTACATGACTATTAATTCCACTATGCGATGACTTTGTGAAGTTTTTTTTTTTTTTACTTTTAGTCTTTTAAGTTTCTTTCTTTAATGTTACAACAATCAACGTTTTTTCAAACATCAATATCAGATGTTATTTTCGTCCATTAAAATCACAAAATAAAATTTGTTATCTGCTCTTAATTTCATTTTGTTTTTTCCTATATTACGTTTTCGTCCGATGACTTTTTGTGATCCACTGTACGTTGATCCAATCAATCATAGTTTATTTATCTTTAAGCATATTTTATAAAAGAAACAGACGAAAGTCTACGAAATAACAACACCGGTCCTCTGACCGAATTAATTTCTATTTCGGGAAATAACAGCGCGCTCGTATCGAAAAAATAAAATAGAATTTCGTGTAGGCGGTATCGGAAAACGCGCCGCACTTCCGTCGAAACGCACTTTACGGAAATAAACTTTCACGGGGCAATTTCTTATTGTTAATTGTCAATAGGATTGGAAATAAAACGGAATTTCGTTAAGGAATCATTCGAAGGTTCGAACGCGGTGTTGTCTTTGGGAAGTTTCTCTCGAATTTTAGCGCATCAGCTCGTCTATCGTCGAATCCAATATTTTATTTATAGATCAGATTGAGTTCTATTCATTTTCAATTGTTATTTGTTTATTATTATTGTTATTTAACACTCGAGCATCGCTCCAATCGTCTGTTTATAGAGAAATTATTGCTAAAAATAGAATTATACAATTAGTATTTTTAGAACTTTTTAATAACATTATATAGGATGGGCCAAATGTGATTGAAGGATATAATATTTACTCTCGGTTCACATTCTTCAGTCTCATTTTAACTAACTTGTATATATATATATATATATATATATATATATATATATATATATATATATATATGTATATAATGGAGTGGTTATTATTACATTTTATATCAGTTATAATTAGGATATTGGAAAGATATTTTTAAAATATCACGTACTTGATTATATAGAGCAGTGCTCAAACGTGTTCTATATTTATCATATTGTTTTCATTCCCCTTTTTGGATAAAACCGCAAATGTTGAAACGGCGGCAGGTATTTTCTTTGATATTAAAACAAGTATAATTACTATATAATTAAATAAAATACGGGTGGATTGAAAACGAACGAATATGAATAACACACGTGTATTTTATACGGGTCAATTATTTTCGGGGGAAAAAACTAAACGAACGATTAAAACCGGCATGTCGAGTGATTAAATCCCACAAAATACATTATTCACATAAAAGAACGGTATATATTATATTTGTTTAAACTGTTCAACTAAAAAAAAAAAAAAATGGTAGCAAGAAATCTAACTTGAAAAAAAAAGATTAAAACGATGAAACTGATTTTTTTTTGTTGCCAGATAAAGTCACAGGGCCGAGGCGAGCTCCTCGTATCGTTGTGTTGGCAGCCGGCTGCCAATAGACTTACAGTCGTCGTCCTCAAGGCCAGGAACTTGCCGAAAATGGACGTTACGGGACTGGCAGACCCGTACGTCAAGATGTACTTGCTGTACAATGGACAGCGTATCGCCAAGAAGAAGACGCACGTGAAGAAACGTACACTGAATCCGGTTTTCAACGAGAGCTTCGTGTTCGAAATACCGGCAGGCGGAGAAGGACTCGACTCAGTTAGTTTAGAGTTTTTGTTGTTGGATTGGGATAGAGTGACCAAAAACGAGGTGAGATATTTTCTGGTATCTGTCTGTTTGTATATTTGACATGATATTGCGAGATTAGATAGAAAAGAAAAGAACATTTTGAACTATAGAAAAAAATCAATATTAAAAAAATCAATATAAAAAAATCAATAAAAGTAGATTTTCAAATTGTGTAAAAGATGATGAAGAATTACAAATGATAAATATGCAATATATAAAGATATATTTGCACATAAATACATTATTACCTTTCTAAATGTTATAAAAAAATATATTTTACACAAATGAATTTTAATCTCAACACCACAATAATTTAAAGTGTTCATTAATCAGTTATTGTTCGCTTATTATTTATAATTTTATAATCTATAATTATATCGGCTGATGCATTTCGATGGCGACGCCATCATCGTCAGAGCCTTTGATGGCGTCGCCATCGAAATGCATCAGCCGATATAATTATAGATAATAAGTGAACAATAAGTGATTATTGAACGCTTTAAATTATTGTGGTGTTGGGGTTAAAATTCATTTGTGTAAAATGAATCAGCCACAATTCCAAAACAACAAATAAAAAATAATTTGTGATTAATATTTTATTAGCTATTTTTATTTAGCAACTATGTTAGTGTAATGCAGGCGTCGGCAACTTTTTTTGGCTGCGGGTCAAAATCAGAGAAAATGTGATTATTAAGAAGATGTTTCGGGTCAATGGTATTTTCATTTTAAAACAGTCTTTTAGTGAATAATAAGATAAATTTTATTAAGAAAATAATTACAAGATGCTTTTAAAACATAAAAAATCAAAATTATAACTGTAATTAATATAAAAACAAATATAATTATCAAATTTTAGTTCATTAATTCATGAACTTTATTTATAAACGCTCTCTTCGTTTTCAATGGCTCCCCCGATGCTGAATTTGTGATGTCAATTTAATCAAGTCTGGTTTATAATTAGTCACCCTGAGACAAATACAAGCGTCTGAATTTTCGGTAGTTAAGCTGCTCCTGTTCTCACTGAAAATAAATTTCACGTGTGAAAATATTCGCTCACATTTATAAGTAGAACCGAACGCGGTCAAAATGGCAAAACTAATTTTTTCAAAGATGAAAATTTCGTTGATATCATGAGAAGATGATTATCTTCCGTTTTTTCTCAATCTTTCCGCAATGTCTTGAATTTATCCGTCCACAACGTTGAACTTTTAAAATCAATCATTCCTAAACTTAAATTGTCAATTTTAAGATATTCAAAATACTGCAAATCTAAAATATTTTCGTTTGTTTCGCCGTGCTTCTTAAAACTTTAAAATCTACTTTAAAATTCACTTCTAATGTTCAAAATCCAACTTTCGAACATATTTAGAATGCTTTCATCGATATTTTTTCTCATATTGGCTTTTTAACAAAAAAAAGAAATATTTTAGTTTTTATGTCAGTTTCAAGTAATATTAATTTTGAAGAATTTGTTTGATAATTTATATTATAGTTTATTTGCGGAACTCAAATGGGTCACTTGAAATTATCAAATAAGTCACTTGGTGACCCGCGGGTCATGGGTTGCCGATGCCTGGTCTAATGTGTTATTAAAAATGAATAGTGATTAATAACTTTTGGAGATATAAATAAAGTAATTTATAACTTGCGTTTTTATGGAAATAATGTATATTTTATTTTAATGGAATTTCAAAGATATTTTTTAATTTTTATATACAAAAAAAAAAAAAAATAGGAAACTCTTGGATATTTTCTTTACTTAATAAAAAGAATTAATATATGCAAACGGGTTAAATGTCACTGATTGTAATTTTTTTATAGAACATTAGATTTTCAAATCCAAAGTCAGTTTTATCAAATTAATTTCAAATATCTTATAATCAGAACTGAAATGAAATTTTCTCTTAAAAAAGAAAACATTGATAAGAGAGTCGTAGTTTTCAATTAAGAAAAAAAAAACATTCGAACGAATTAATCACTCCTATTGTTTATTTTCAGATCATCGGACGGTTAGAGCTCGGTGGCTCGAAGAGCACAGGCTCGGCATTACACCATTGGAACGAGGTGTGCAACTCGCCGCGACGACAGATCGCCGATTGGCACAAACTCCGGGAGTAGATGTCGTTCCCAAAGAATCAATTAAATTTAAAAAAAAGAATCAAAGTAAAATAAAACAAAAATTTAATTTCGTAAACATACTAGGGACGTGAAATAAAAAAAATGGCTCCGCGGATCGTTGATCAATACAATGGCAGCAGCGTATCCGAATCGGTTAGAAAGCGTTTGTTTTGCGAAACAGGTTCATCAATATTCGTTTTTTTTCGTCGCATCGACTCAATGCTTCCTTACAGGTTTCCTTCTTATTTATTTTTATTTTTTTTTAGTTACTTACTTACTTACTCATTAAGTGTGTTTCGATTTGTCACGACAATAAATTAAGAACGTAAATGGATCTATCTATAAAGTATATTTAAATAACCGTAAGACATATTGACGTATGTAATGTTAATTATTGTATTGATCTCTACTAACATGTTTCTAGTATTTTTAATATACTCCGATTGGAATATTTTTGTAAAGAGAACGCCGCCGCTTGAACCACGCAAACGAGGCTCTTATTAGCATTTAGTGTCCGAGCCGTTCGTGCCGATTCTTTTTTAAATGTATCTTGTTTGTGGGTGGATTCGGTAGACGGATGGTTGTTGTCGGATTCGGTTGTGAATTAAGGATCGAAACTGAAGATGATGAATTGTTTAATTATAATAGGATCGAACGCTTGTCGAACACACACATCATTTGCAAGGAATGCTAAATGTCAATCTGATTATTGGATCTATATTAACGATAACACACACACACAATTATTTGTCAGTATATTTGGAAAATAAATTAATTAACACTTGAAGTCTTGTGGACAAGAAATTGAAACGATGGTTTGAAATTTGAATAATTCAGAAAAAAAATGTTTTCTTACAAAAACTAATCTATGCTAATGGGGGATATTCATCATTATTTCAATATATATATGTATATATAATAACTGATGATTTCTCTCCAATATAACCCTTTAACGGCTTTAGCTTCTGACAATGTTAAGTAGGCCAGCAGAGCCTTCTTCTTGTCAGAGTTACGTGACGATTTTGTTTCGTCACAGGATGAGATTGTCAGCACTGTGTCTGACCTTCAATTTGGAGAATTATCTTCACTTGACTCTAACTGTTAATTAAAAATAAATTAAGTAGGAAACAAATAAAACTGTAGAAAAGAACTGATTTTAAATAGTATAAAGCATTTAAATGATCCTATTATAAAGTTAAGTACGAATACATTTTAAATAACAAACACATGACCAGACTTATTTTTCAATCAACATCAACCAGATTCAAAGTCCAGTTATCGACTTTGATAGGTTTCGAACGTACAAGCCATGTGATGTGCTTATTATTGAAATGTATTAATATGAATATGAGAGATTTGTCTTGTAATTTTACAAAACTGAAAAGACTATTGTGTGTGTTAATTGCATCGGCTGATTTTTTGGCTATGCAACCAATCCATCGTTAGAATACTTTTATAAATATATAAACTGATATTTTTTCAATGATATTACTTGATATATTCAATTCGCACGCAAATGAAAATAAATACACTTAGCTATATAAATACACGGTGGATTTTTTTATTAGTTGTATAATTAAGCTCGTAAATTGAAAAAAAAAATATAATCCCCCATGCTCAATGAAATTTCTTCGATATTTTTGTTGTCTAGATCTGTTGAAATGCGTCGTTGTATTTTTGAGGAAAATGGAGATAATCGCATCCGAAATTGCAAGCATTTGCACAGATATATGTTTCTGGACAGTTGTGTTCTTTAACCGTGTGTTTCTAACGATTTTTTCAATGAAAAATGGAAGAATCGTGGCGATATGAAACAGTGTTTCTCAACTATTTGGCCGTGGATTTGTTGTATCAAACTACAAGAATGGTAAAAAAATCTTTACACATTAAGATTCCAATTTAAAATTATCTTGAAATTGTTATAAATATTTTCAATAATAAATTATACAAAACATTCACAGCAAATTCAAAATCAAAAATATAATTAATGTCAAGATTTTAAATGTATTTATAATATAGAGATATCTATCAATAGATTTTCATTTTATTAAAAAAATATTTATATATATTAAGGAAATCGTTTATTTAAAATTAAATTATAAAAAGGAAGTTATATCACTGTAACGATATAATTCTTAAGGGCTTTTGTCTCTGACAATATTTCTCATTAAGACTTTTCTTGTCAGATAAGTTTTTAAGATAGTTGTCAGCTCTGTGCTCAAACCTTAATTTGGGAAATATATATATAGTTAAGTAACTATATTGGTTTTATCAGATTAATAGCCTATATTTAAAAATCGAATAAAATTAACACTTTAGTTTAGTCAACAATTTTCGATGGTTTTGTAAACAACAAATTTAGAGAACAATATTGTTCTGACGATATGACAAAGTCTAATGAAGATTTTATTGTACTTTCTGATAAAATATTTGCACGAAAAAACGTTTTCTGCACCGACAATCATAAGAATGAAGCAATGGAATTGTTTGAATGTTATTTACGATTTAGGTTAGGCAAACATTACCTAATTTAAATCTGAGAAACGTGAAAGTGTGCAATAAAAATAACACCAACTATCTCTTTCAGTTTAATTGAATATTTTTGTTATATTTGACGTTGGTTTCTTTATTCATCTATATTCTGATTTTACAATCCAATTGATTAATCTCAATTGTACTTTTTTAATTTGTATTTTAATATGAATTATATATATATATATATAAGTTTAGTGATTGCAAGAAATGTTTTTCTTCCAAGAATCTCCCTTTTTAAATTGCATTTTTTGAATTTTCACTATTTGTTTTGGTATTGTGAGAAATTCATGTTAATATAAATGGATCAATTACACTAGACACCAGAATATTTTATAAAAATGTTCAATAACCATTACTCATTGTTCATTTAAGTAGTTAATACGTATTTCACTGGCCATATTGTCATAGTCAGAGAGTTTAGATTTTATAATACATGAACTCTAACGACAGAATGCAAAATATGTAACAATGAGTAAGATGAGCAATAAGAGTTTATAGAACTTGATAAGATTTTCAGGTGTCGAAGTGAGTTATTTATCTATGTTAAATTGTATAATTTCATCAGATCATGAGAAAAAGTAGTTTTATTAACAATCCTCGGCAGAATATAGCTTGAGAAACACTGATGTAAAGTACACACTCGCGTAGAAATGAGTCGGTATTTTCTTAGATGGAATGAGTACCTGCTGATTCCAATAAAAAAAAATATATTCGTTATATAATTGAATTCAAAATATACACATACACACTCACACAGCTCAAGAATCAATCAAAACAAATGCTTTCTAGTTGATGTACAAAAACTATATTTTATTTCATGTCGGTCAATAAATATTTTTTCATAAGAATCAGACGAGAAAAATGAAACCCCTTATGTGTGTACTCTCTCCACCCTTTCTCTTCTCTATCTCTACTTTCTCAGTATCCGGCAATCGGTTTTCCCTCTCTTCGGGTGTCTTCTCTTTCTGGGCCCGTCGTACGTTTGTGTATAGATGAATAATTAATAAGAAAAACATGTATATTCTTTCCATTTCAATTCTGTTATCTCCTATGATACGAAGATTCTTCGCCAGACGGCGGGATTGTGATATAGCTTAAGGAACGGGGAACCGAGAACACGTGTCTGTACCTCTTGAACGGATGGTTATAACGAAAAATGAATCGGGTCGAGAGTGCCCTAATTTTTTCGTGAATTAGATAGTCCTTTTAAAAAAATTATATATCTTTATAAAATCTGTATATATACATACAATTCCTTCTGAAGGATTCTAATGAACAATAAGAATGAAACACAAAAAAATATATATTTAAAAAAATAAAATAATGTATTAAAAAAAAAATGTAATTAATGCGTTTCAGAAGTGAATTACTTACTACATTACGACTAAGTAATAATTGACCACATTTCTGTTTTACTTTCTCGTATTTTAAACGAACGTAGGTACATAACAAAATTTAGAGGGTAAAGTAATAAAACTAGATAATAAACAAGAAAATGTTTCACTCGTGCTGATACGAAGATCGAAAACTATTTCGAATATATTTGAGATAGATGGTTGATTGTCGATTGTAATACACATTTAATATTCGAATTGTTACATTTATAATAAAACCAAAATGTCTGTGCACATATTGTAAAATATTATAAAGCAAATGTCACGAGGCAAAATGTTCAATTTATAATATTATGGTACTGGTCATATATATATGATATATTAACACGTTCATTATTATATAAATAAAAAATAAATGAACTAGCTAGCATCCCAACACCGGAAGATGTTGAAAAAAGTGTTCAATAATTATTTATTGTTCATTTTATTTGTTTATAAGCTGATACGCATTCTGACAGTTATGCCATCATCATAAGAGCACTGTGTTATAAAATCTAGATATCTTATCTTTTGATGATGATGGCACTGCTATCGAAATGCATATCAGCTTATAAACAAATCGAGTGAACAGTAAATATTTATTAACCCACTTGTTCATTTACAATCTTTGTTCGATGACTCGAATGTTTAGAACATTTCATTAGACGTTAAAAACAGAAATTATTTCAATACAAATTAATATTGTCAGGTTGACTGTCGAGCCGGCCACTAGTGACCGGCACTGTAAATTCCAATGGTTGGTTACATGGAAATCAGCCATCGATGGCCGGTGATAAAAGACTCAATAAAAATCCATAAAGTTAATAAACAATATTTATAATTTTGAAAATAAATAATTAGTATTACGAGAATGATCTCAAATAATAACTGCATGTGTGAATAAGATATTAAATTTATTTTAAATCGCAGAAAGCAAAGATGTGGGTTGTCATCGTAGTATTCATAGAATATTACACCTTTTTGTATGATTTTTGACTATTTTTCTATCATAATTTGTAATATATTTTTTGTAACAATTTTTTACAATATCTTCTAGCTTTGCTCTCTACTTTTACTTCGTGGCATAATCTTCTTTTAACTTTTTAAATACCGTATACAACTTCTTGATATCGAGTGTATAACCTTTTTTCTAAACTCCGGGACCTCTGCCTCCTACTCGATTTCAATTATATCTATTGGTTATTAATTATTATTGCAATTAAATATTACCACCGCATTATCTAATCGAAATACAACCGGATGCATCGATTTCTTGTTCGTATTACAAAGAATTCAAATTGTAATGTTACACAGATATGTGTAACAATCTGTAATAATGAATGTCTTAAATAGATTTATATATCGACGACACGAGATGGATGGATGTACGTTTGACTCGTCCGATCTTCGTATTGACACGAGCACCAGCAAAAAAAACTTAGAGTGTGTATTATAACATAATAACTTACGAAATACTTGGATATCTGTCACACTTTGTTACTAGCAGGTGTGTTTGATGTAAAAAAAAAACACTCATTATTACTCCATGTTGTTGAATAGCTAGTACTTCAGTATTAAATACAGTTCTCTGATTAAACAGTATCGTACATACATACATATATGCATACATACGTGTCGTACATTGTACAATAATAATAATTCGATTTCAACGATGACAAACAAGATTATTATTTGCCAATTCGTATTGTGATAAAACAATGTATGATAGTTAAATACACTCGTCGATAAAGAGATACGACACATTTGTAATCTGTTGTTATCGAGATTTTTCTTCAAACTTATATCGAGTGTTATTCGTTTAGAATTGTGGATAAAAAGAATCGTTCACTCCGACACGATAATATTTTATAAAAGTGTTCGACAATCATCTGTCGTGATTGTAAAATCAAAGAGTCGAAGATACGATACTGCAATCAAAATGTACATCAATCAATAAAGTGAACAATGAATGATTTTTGAACATTGTTATAGTCTCGCGGTGTTGGGAAAGAACGATTCGCGGAATGAAACCATAACGGATGTTATTACTACGGATTGGCACTGCGCCTGAATCCACTTGAAGCAATAATTAGTTGAACAAATATGATTTTTTTCAAATGTTGATCATAGTAACTTCAATTACAAATAACAACAACTCACATTGATCTCAGTTGACTTTATTTGTTTATATGCGTTTCCATAGTAACGTATATTTTTTTTTTTTGATCATAGCAACCACAATTGTAAACAACAGCAACACACAGATCACAGTTCACTTTCGTAATTTATATCCGTTTCCATGGTAACGCTATCATATCTCTATTTAAACACCTGCTTGGATTCGGATTTTCTGTGCTCGAGATGTTATTTCCTGTCAATAATATCCGGAAATGAAGTCGGATCTTTCGTACTTGAACTCAGATCTATTGCACGTGCATCGCGTTCAGATTTTCTGCAATTTTACTGTCATTTTCTATGCTCTTTTGAAACCGTTCGCAAATTTTATATGTTTAAGCATTGATCTGTTTGCACCGAGACTCTAATTTCATGCACCTAAGTTCATATTTATTCTATCTCGATTCAAATTTCCTACGTTTGCCATTTTACCTCCATTTTGATTTATTATTTCTCCAATCTGTTGCTTTTCTATGTTCAGACATATATTTTCGTTTCCTGGATTTATGTTCCCTGTATTCAGATTTCTTATGTTTTATTTCAAGTTTCTATTTTCAAAGACTTTTCTGTTTTAGTTCAAATTTTTTTCCATTTGCTTAGATATAATCACTTATTTCATGTCCTCATTCATTATTTTTAAATTTTCTTTTCATACAGGTTTTCTATATTTAATCTTAGGTAATCTGTGATTCCTTTCAAATTTTTACGTCCAGATTCAATTTTCTAGCATCCTGTCTTCAACTCAGATTCCTCTTTGCACATAAATTTTTCAATTCACTAAATCTTTGTTCAGATTTCTTTCAACCATTTTCAAATTGTCTATGCCTACGTACAGATTTTTTACTTAGATTTTTTACTAAGTCCCTAACCTCAGATTTTTTATGCTTGCGCTTAGATTTCCTGCACAACTCATCAGATTTCTTAAATATATGCTTTCTGTACTTGAACTTGGATTTCTTTTACATGGTTTCAAATTTCTGTATTTGTTTTCTACAATAAAAATGTTTTTAACCAACAGTCGTTTTATCTTTTTATGACAGAGTGTATTTCTTATAAAGAAATAACCAAAAAGATATTATTATTAATGTGGATAGTACTGACTAATGATTGACATGAGAAAGAACCGATAAAAAATGATAAACAGATCATGTAAAGAAAACGAACAGATTTCTGTCTGGTTTCGAGACTACGTATTCAATTCTAACCACTTTCATTCCAGAATTACGATTGAATTAAATAAATAAACATATACACACACTCACTCACTCACTCACTTACTCACTCACTTACTTACTTACACATTTACAAACACGTTTCGTTCTTCGACTACAAGTATTTGCTTTGAAGTACTAGTGTTAGTAATATTCTAAATAATCCATATCTACGAATCTTATAAATAGTGGAATCTTTTTGTTCGCTTGGTAAACTATCTTTTACGTATGACCGAAAAACGTAGATTCGCATCCAAAAGAAATACAAATAGGAAACAATCAAAACATTGACACATCGAATGTTGTTTATTTCAATAAATAAATGAATGTCGATTGATTGCCAAATCGGTGACGTGACAAAAAAAAGTTTCTAATGTTATATTCTTTTCTATATTTTCGTTTGCAATTACGAGACGCTGTTTTTTTGATCGAACGTTTGAAAAATTGATTAAGAATATTTTCGAAAACGTTGTCATGACGTCGTAAAATGTTCAAATAAATTTTGTATGAAAGATGCAATAAGCATCTGTAGGTAGAAAGTTTGCACTTGAGTTAGATCATTGAGATTTTTGGGTCAGAGACGTAGTCAAAATGTTTTGGAGTTGTGTGAATTTAATCAAGTTTAAGAATTAACTAAATTTTAAATTTGGTTAAAATATAAATTGTAAATCGGAATTTTTTTATAACTCGCAGCAGAAATTATAAATGCATATACATTATTATATATAAAATTTATAATAAAAAATATCTGAATATATAACATTGTATTTCATAAAACAAATTAAAAACATAGAGGTTCATAGTCGTATAGAAGTACAAGGCTCATAAACGAACCTAAACCGTAACAAGGCAGTCGTTTTTTAATCACAGAAAATTAGTTTTGAAATAAAAAAATTCAAAAATTAACGAACAAACTTTTTTAAAAAAATATTAAACTCAAATTTGGAAAAAATAAAATTTGAAAAAATTAAAATCAATTTGAACTATTGATTGGTCAGTTGTCAAAAAAAATCATTTTAAACAAATGAAATTGCTTATTAAATATTAGCCTCTACCAATCCATAATGGAATGGCGATGCTCCCAGCGTATTTACAAATTTTCTTTCGATTAATAGATTTTGTGAACACAACCGAACACTCTTGGCTATGCCACTGTTTTGGGTCGAGTTCGATGTTCGAAACAATTCGAATAAATATATGAAATTTATAAACAGTAGATGGTACTGAATATAAATTTAATTTGAATACAATTCGCTGAAGACAATTACGTACACATATCATATCGGATGATTTCCTAAACGAGCTGCTCATAATTGCAAATGAAAATAGTAGCGCGAAGAGAATCGAAACGAGAAGGGATGTAAACGAACGAAAATCAATCAGTTGAAAAAAAACGCGTCAATTACATTAAAACGAACAGATGCTGCGTCATTCTGTCTCACATCATCCCACTCTCAAACAATGAAATAATAAATAAATTAATGAAATTCAACAAAAAAATAAATAAAATAAATAAATAATTCTACACAATATTAAAATTAGATGCACACAAGTTCTATGACAGTCAAAGATTTGTAATAGCATAGAAACATAATGATTAATTTGAGACAAAAAAAAAATAATGTATAATATTAAGATAATAAATATTTGTACATGTATTTTATGGCTTTGCTTCATGTCAACCGATATGTTAAGATATTTTATGGAAATATTGACATAACAAAACATTAATTATCTTGATATGTATAAGTATGGTTGTCTGAAAATGTTCTTCTATTTTCAATTCGAGATTCATAAATATATATGTGTGTATATAAAGAAAATCAAACGAATTCGTTTTGTAACATTTGTATATAGGTTTAGTGATACGACATGAACTGAAAGGTTTATAAATTTAAATTGTCTCTGGCGTTTTATTCAACAAATAAAACAAATTTTATCGATTTTTTCTTGTCACAGCCTAAATGATTTTTTTGCATACATTTTGTATCGAGTAGCCTTTACAATTTTGCTTAAAGAAAGATGCTTGATTAAACAAATGAACAGCATCTGTTTAAGATGGCTTCCATTTAGAATTGTATTTGTATTATACCAGGGAGCTCCGCCCCATATTCGCTTCGTTTGTCGACTTTCGAATTTGGTCCTGCTTAACAATGTAAATAAATTATGAAAAATAAAACTTTTAAGAAGTTATGTTATGTTAATGATTCTGTGTGTAGACAATGCTTATTTTATATATGATATAAAATAGTAATATAATTAAAATTTATTTTACCAGAAAATTTATTCGAAAAGCCTAAAAACTTGTTTGCTTTTTTTGTAAATTTTAATATTTCATACAATTCGTGTTTTGGCAATTCCTTGGAATATTTCCGAAACGAAATTTTAACATTAACCTGAGTTGGAGGCGGAGCACCATTTTTTAAATATATATATATATTAAATAAAGATAATACAGATTATATTATTTATTTGTTATTACAAAAATACTATATTTTACTGTTTGTTTTGAAACTGTGGCAAATTTACTTTCACGCAAATGAATTATCATCCCCAACACTACAACACTATAATCAGAAATGAGCAATAAGTGATTATTGAAAACTTTAAAACATATTGTGGTGCTGGAGGTGTTAATTCATTTGTGTTAGAGCTATATATATTTTTAATTTTATATTAAATAGGTTTTATTAATTAAAGAAAAACGTTTAATTACATAAATGGAGAGAATAAAAGAAATTTGCAATTGCTGCTCAACAAAATGGTCACTTATCATCAAATATAATAAAACTTTTATTGTACTAAACGGAAATTTACCTCTTTGACCATTTCATTCGTACCTATATATGTGTAAATTTACGAATTAGTTTTCTACGATATATATATATATATATATATATATATATATATATATATATATATATATATTAATGAATAAATTATTTACAAATTCAAGAATGTAAAATTAACAAAAGAAAAAATACAGTCTACATAGTCTCAGCCATTTTGTTTACAAATTATATACTATGTTATTTTTCTGTTACTATGGAAATTACTGTATTTTTGAAAAAAATACATCAAGTAGGTTTTATTAGCTATTGAATGATGTTTAATTATACAAATGAAGAGAATTAATTAAATGTTTAATCGATGCTCAACAAAATGGTCACCTACAATCAAATTAATGAAATGCTTTATTGTACTAAATGGAAATTAAACCTCTCTGTTCATTTCATTCCTGTCTATATATAAATTTACGAAATAGTTTTCTACAACATATATATATATATATATATATATATATATATATATATATATATATATATATATATATATACATATTGAAAATACAAGAACAGCATACCAATGTCATACTTTATAAGTATTCAAATGATAATTATATATAATTTATTTATACTTTTTTTTAATATATAATTTTAATTTATATATGAATATAAATATAAATATATATATAAATTTTCAGTTTCTAAAAATGTATATATTTACAAATAATGGACGTATTTGATTTGGGGTTTTAAATAAAAAAGATATATATCTATTATTCTAAATGTTTATTCATTGTATTTCCGATTGATGAAAACTATCTGTTTGTGTTGTATTACCGAGCCAATTACAATAGATTGGAGCATGGATTAGTGTTGTGTAGTGAGACAGTTCATTTGTATGAATGTAACATGCCATTTTATAGGCAATTTTTCATACACCACGCAAATAATTCGATATAATTGCAAATGTTCATCGTAATAAAATAGCTATAAACAAATAGACGAGTTAAAACGAGACGCCGACAGTCGACCGTTTTTCGAAATTTTTGATTTTATTCATTCATTCGCCAATACGACATTTTTTTCTAATAATACAATGCATATTTTTAAAATCTTTTTCGAAATATAACAAAGCACGTACACATACAATTATAACATTTCTTTGTGATAAACGTATTGTTATTTCATTCAGTAATCTATTTTTAAATATGAAACCTTGTCGGGCGTTTTTTTTTTCTTTTTTTAAAAAAATCGTACAAAAATCATACAGATAAACATCTGTCTGTCTAGTGTAATTGAGTTAATTATATTTCATTTTCTAGTCATCTGCGACATACCTGATTCAACAGTCATGTTTCCATGGTAATTCCCACAGCACACTCTTAGAATCATATGTATTATATATTAACAATAATATAAAGATTTCAGTGCGTTTGAATCGAGTGAATCAAGTTAACATTGATTAGTTTTTGATTGTTTATTTATTTCTTGGATATTTTGTTTTTTTCTACTTTGATTGAAATTATTTTTGATATTTTTTTTATTTATTTTTTACAGTGAGCATTATTAATATTTTAAAAATATTTCATACTGAACACATACGTCTGTGAAATAAAACAAGTGAATAAATATTTTACAACAATTAAAGGTAAGCAATATATTGAGTAACGTTTTTCAATCAAGTACTATACACGTATATTACAATATGTTTTAAAATAATTTTCAGAGGTAAGATTTTCATTAAATTCTTCGAATATTTCTATAATTTAAATAAACTACTTTAATGAAAGAATTCACTTTATTGTCAATCTTGGACGCTTGGCGTTCACAAGATCCAATCTTCATATTTTTCATTAAATATGAAGAATTAAAATATAACTAATATAATTAGTAAAATCATGGGGTACAAAAAAAAACCCCACGTCAGACGGCCTGAGTTAAATATTTGAATAGCAGCCAAAAGTGCAACTACTATTATCTAATTTTTAACCTCAAATTATTAACAAATATTGCTAGTGCATGTTTGTCGTCCTTTTTATAACATTTTTATCTCATTTAATAATAGAGTATTTATGAATAAACAAATATAGCAACCCAACTCAACTCTTTCCATTTATAAAACTATTGTTAAAAAATATCACAGGAGCTATAATGTAAAATATATAATTTAATTGGAATCAGTAAAGATTATGGCCTTCTATTATTTCAATCCCTCTATCTCTGATAGTATTTATTCCTTGCTCTCTTTTTGCCTTTTTCCAATGGGATTTTATTCTTTATTATATTATTCATTCTTCCAAATGTTCTTCATGTTGTCCTAATTTTTAATCTAACCTCTGGCATAGGGTAGAATATGTATATATATATATATATATATATATATATGTGTGTGTGTGTGTGTGTGTATAGGGTGGCTCAAATAAAACTGATGAAAGTAATATGTAAATGTTTATCTAAACCTTCAGTCTTATTTGGATCTCTTTCTCTCTCTCTGTCTATATATATATATATATATATATATATATATATATATATATATATATATATCTGTCCCTCAATTTACGCAGGACTTTTTTTACGCGGTATTGATTTACGCGGCACTTTTTATACACGGTCAGATAGATTTCATTTTAAATTATTTTTGATGGAATTTATCATATATCAGAGTGACGCAAATTCTTACTTGAACGTATAAAAGCACGATATAAATATATAAAAGGTTGATTGTTTTGAATGACAGTAGCGATAGTAACACCGAATAACATTTATCTACTTTTGTTTTCTAAAACGACATTATTTTTTTGTTAATCCATGTGAAATAAATATCTGTTTCCTACATCTGTACAAGCTTTTATTTTCAATATTTTTTCTATCGTACTAAGAGACTCAATTTACGCGATTTTCATTCACGTAAAACGAATCCACGTGGAACGGATACTTCGCGTAAATTGAGGGACGGGTTTATATAAATATATATATATAAAAATTTATATCAGTCCACTGTTGTGAAAAAGCTTCAATTAATATTATTTGCCAGAGGTACTTGGCTATATCCACCACGTTAATTAGGTGAGTTAATGAAGAATTTTTATCAGGGTTTACTAACTTACGACAGGTTGCCTTCACCTCTGTTAACGAACCCTGTTTGCTCTATATTTCCGACCTGGGATCAAACGCACTTCTTTCATATAACAGACAGTGATAAAAACTATTATATATCGAGTTGGTGTTGGTCTCTATACACACACACACACACACACACACACACACACATATATATATATATATATATATGTGTGTGTGTGTGTGTGTAAATGTGTTTGATTATCGGTTAACTAGTTTTCGTGCACTACAATCCCATTGTGAGCAATTAACATTTGAATGACACGCCGCAAAGTAACATTCCACACATCGAAACGTTGTCACTCACAATCATAACCAATCGCGACTGGCGATTAATTAAGAACAAAATGTCGAGCCGTGCACGCTTTTCCCGTCGGATTCTAATCGTTTCACTCTAGGTTCGAAACATTCATTGTACAACAATTTAATCTAACATAATGACAATTCCTTATAGACGGATAGATAATAATTTATTCAAATATTCGAAACGAGTATCGCACGCACACACACACACACACACACGTTAACAAACATGACATTCGACGAACGGTTTTCAAATATGTCGCCTAAACAAACAACAACATAACAATTATTCTGAAAAATGTATAAAGAGGCCTACTAGACGATTGATTATTCAATATGTAGATACACAAATCTCTCTTTATGAGACGACTGTTCGACGGACGCCGGTTCGATAGCGTGCCGTTTCTTCGACGTACGTTCATGAAACCCATGACTCACAACTCTATATATTATACTCTTGACATGGAGGAAGTGGTTGTATTTTTAAAACCAATGCAAACAGTGCAGTGAGTGCATTCAACGATAAACTTCAGGTGCGAGGAAATCTACTTTTTTGGTTATTAATAGGGATTTCCGAATTACTCATTTTCAACCGGATTGATTATCTAAATTACACTTGTTTTAAAATCAGTGAGAATTAGGGGAGTATTGTTTAAATTATAATTCTAGAAAAGAAATTGTCTAGATCTTCTTTTATTATTAAACACTTAAAAAAACTCGTGGTGTTGAACAGAAAGGTTTATTTGTGGAAAAATGAATTAGCCACAGTGTACAAAAGGAAGAAAAGCTCGAGTTTTCATCAATATAAATAAAAATGACGATTAGAAGTTGTAGGAAAATATTAATATACCTCTTCATTTATTTGCTTTTTTAATTGATCGATAATATATTTATAAATTATGTAATCGTCCCATCTAAATAGATAATAAATATATTACTGTTTTTCTAGTCCGGCGGAATGAAACACATTTATCATAATTGAGAAAAATCTAAAGCATGAAATTATAATTAAATCAGCAGCACTTAATGATGTCTGGACTAACCTATATTTCAATTTTATCACGGGAATTTTGGCACGACGTCGGAGCCAAACAGACAGGTATGTTTGTAAATATATTCGAGGAAACACGTACGTAATGTACGAGATGTGATCGAAAAATATCTTCGATCAGCAATATAGAACTGATTATGATTTATTTGAATTTTATTTATTTTTTGTTACATTAAATAGCGATTGTGGCAAAAAACTATTTCGAAAATAACTAACATGAATATCTTGGATGTATACATAGTATCAAACGAAAATCATCCATTGTTTATTTTTTAAAAAAAAAATCCTAGACGGCAGTCGTCGTGGAAAACAAATGATAAAAATGCCAATGACTGTTGATGAAAAAATAAAATCGTTAATTGTTTTTTATAAAGATTGTTTCTGGACTGAGCATACTTGATCGGATTCAATAAAATACTTGATTGACTAATTGACTGATCACTTGATTATATTCATTGTTCTAACCAGGCGGGTCGGTGAAGATTTTTCATTCGGGATTTATTCTTAGGTTACTTTCACCTCGACTAAGAACAATGTCTGTCCTATTTTTCCGATCAGGAATCGAATTATTATTCCATCCTGATTATGTTTGAAAAAAAATTATAACCACTGCCCAAAATCAACACAGCCATGACTGGAATTATATTAAAATCAATTTTTAAAACATAGAATGCTTGTATGTAAATTTTAAATATACAATAATAAATAAGTTAAGAGAGTTTGTGGGCCGTAGATAAAAAGAAGTCTTCCAAAAAATGTTTAGCTACTTTTCTCTATATTCTTATATAACTCATTTAGATTTTTCATATACTTTTCTTTAATTACGATATACTTCTATAATTTGTAATGATTTAAAAATGTCTGTATTTTATTTCTTAAAACTCCATTTTACTATTTCAATAAAATCAACTACAAGTTAGAGCCGTGGGTTGCATTTTAGAGTTTTTCAAACCATATGCGACCCTAAGACCGCGTGTTTGATACCATTGATCTAGAATATTGTTTAAATCGGGTTCTGTCTCGTTTGTTTGTTTCTTGTATTTTGTTAACAACGACTCGCAACGCGTGAACGTTTCAATTCACGTACACATCTGTAATTTCCGTATCCTTGGAACATAGCAATCTCGCCACGTAGTATCAAAGAACAGAGACGATCGTCGTGCGTTACGAAACCACTTGGCTCTCACCCGATCGTCCGTATTAAAATAAACGACTCCCGAAACAGCAGGTCGCGTTTCGTGAATAATGTGCGACGCGCGTGCTGTTTTCGCCTTTTGTCCGTTTTATAGGACAATCTGAACGATCACGTTCGACAAAAGCAAATGACCTTTGGCTGCTATAGATGATAGTTTAATGTCAACGTCTAGGCGTTAACATTATTTTTTTTTTTTTAAAAAAAAAAAGAACAGAAAAACAACATCGTACTGGACTCGCACGTGTTTCCGACGTCGCTCGACGGGTGGGCGGTCGAAACACTGACGTCGCGATCGACGTCGTTTGCGACGTGCGCGACGCTCCCGTCGTCGCAAATGGCCCGTGGACAGTCGGGGTTATGAAGATTTAATAGCGGCAGTGATGTGTCGTCGGTAACGGAAAAACTAGCCGGCTTTGAAACTCGGCGAGGATCGACGAGGCCGTTGTTTGTTTTCGCCAGTTAATTGTTTCGTTCGCGGTGAACGGACACAGAAACGACTGTTGATGTTCCGTTTTCATTGATATCTGTGGAATAACTGATTATTCTTTTTACAGTTTCGAATGTGTAAACGTTTAAATGTAATTGTACGATTAGTCAATTCATAGTGGAACGTATTGATTTCAAATGCACGTATGTAAATACGAAACGAACATATATACATATTTTTATAATTAAATCAGGTAATTAATAGTACAAATATGTACATACGCACACATATAGACTAACGCGCATAAGTCATGGCACGCGTGGATAACATAAGCAATTTATTGATATAATTCAATGAAGTCGTTAAATTAAAAACATACATATTTAATTGAAAATAAATATAATGCATATTATATACTGAATAAATTTAATGAATTTTATATTTATTTTAATTTAACGACTTCATTGAATTATATCAATAAATTGCTTATGTTATCCACGTGTGCCATGACTTATGTGCGTCAGTGAAAAAATATATATATATGTGTGTGTGGCGGCTATGAACGTAGCTGCGGCGGCTATGAATTTTGTAATAATAAACAATTAGTTTTTTGTTCTTCTTGTCAACAACGATTATTATACGCGAGTGTCCAGTAATTTATTTACTGATTTTTATAAATATTACTTCATTAGCAAATATAAAATATTAAATTGTGCTGTGAGCCGGTAGACGTATTCCGACTACTCTATCATATAAAATTCGTGTACGTGAACAATAGGAGAATACAATTCTCCAAATATATATTCATTTGGTGTATCCATAAATAATGCCGTTTTTTTCAGTGTTAAAACTGCACTCAAAGATTATTTTACTTCAAAATCACTCTCATTTTACAAAAAGGGAATTTTATAAAACAACTTTACTTATGAGTATAACTAATATATATATAATATATATATATATATATATATATATATATATATATATATATATATAAGGTTGGCAAGTATCTCCCTTCTTTTTTTTTTTTTTTTTTTTTTTTTGTACATAGCTGCGAAATTCAAAAGACCAGAAGGCGGAAGGGAGATATTTGCCAACCTAATATATATATATATACGAGGGTCGTTTGATAAGTATGGTAAATTTATTTATTGTTTAAATAAATTAATTAATTAATTTAATTAAATTTTTCAATTTAATTTTTCTTACTTTTTTACCATAATTATCAAAAGATCATCGTGTATATATATATATATATATATATATATATATATATATATATATACACTCTTGGTGATAAAATGGCTGTCAAAATGCATTCACCAAGTGAAAAAAAAACAGAGAGTGATTATTACGAAAAATGCATAAAAAGCTATGATGTCGGAAGCTAATGAATCATTCATAGCAAGAAAATGAATTGAAAATAATCGATGTTATTTAATAATAACGCTCGAAGAGTTTTCATCTTTCGAAGTGCAGTCGTAAGATAAAGAAGCGCACGTTCGTACATGCACACCTTAAACATGTCTCTCTGTTCGTAACGTTCACGTATTAAATCTTCGTGTTGAAATACAAACCGTTCGTTGCTACTGTTTTTCGGTAATTCGGTCCTCTGCGTCTCTAAAATAAATATTTAGCCGAACTGTGTTTATCGACATTGGGACGAGACGACACCCCGTGTGTAGGATTTGATTGAAATGTAAACTGAACGACTTTAATCAAATGTCTATACTGGAACGGCACGAAAAAAGGGAAAAGAAATCGTATTGAAGTCTTGTATATAATTTCGTACAAACATCGAGACGGACGAGCGGCCGATTACACGTGCTCTATATTTAATTCGTCGTTTTGAACCTCTGTGTGTGTGTGTGTGTATAAAGGGACGTCGCACGGTTTCGTGTTCGACGAATATTAACCGTTTTATAACGCTCGTTCGTAGCCACGAAGAGTTTTTATGTACGACACTTGATATGTTTATGTCGTCCGCGGGACGACATAAATACGATAACGGTTTATGCACTGACATATGCGGGTTTGAAGAAGGTAGATGTAGTTTTTATTATTATTATCGAATCTTTTATCGTCCACAGCACATAGAGAATCTAAAATCACTCAGTTATTCATCGTTTAACTTTAGAAAAACTGTCTAATCTGTTCAATGTTTATTTACTGTTATTGTTTGTGCTCTTATCAACGGACTGATTGAGACGAGAGGAGAAGTTGATCTAGATATGAATCTTTTGTTTATTGATGAAGATATAAACAATATTCCAAAAAACAGTTAATTGAAACAAATCTAATTGTCGACAAGAATAACGAAAACGATATTGAAATCCTTATAAATTTCGAATCATGACGAGGCTGTAATCTATCTCTCATCCTACTCTATATATACATTAACCTCTTTCTTCATATCAGGATAAATAAGTGTTCAATCATCCATCATAAACAAAATCAACCAAACGTCCTTTATATGCAAACACATACATATGAATATTTTTATAGTTGGCTATGTATTGAAAACAGTATATTTTCAGCCTCCTAGATATAAATGAAATTCTTATAAATTTCAAATCACGTCAAGGCTGTAGTTTTTTTTCGGTTTAGGTGTTGTTCGACCTCAGATAATTTTGTGCCTAATATGTGACGTATCTAGAGTGCATGGCATACCCCGATGTTCGTCATGTGTCATCGTATCGTTCGTTCTAGGCCTTCATATTTATTTTCAAACATCGATCTTGATCTGGGAAAAATTTCCAAAAACACAGATAAACATCTTTTAAGGCTGTAGTTGATCTATTCTGTTTTATGAATATAAATCCTCCTCTCATACTAGGCTACACAAAACTCCAAATCCTTTGTATATAGAAATTATATTCACACAAATCTAGCAGGCATGTTTTCTTGATACGCACATTTGTACATATGAATATTATTGTAGTAGGCTATATATATTGAAAATAGTATATTTTCAGCCTACTCGATATGAAGAAAACCTTATTAATTTCAAATCATTGTTGATCTTCTATCCTGTTTTATGTCATGTAAATCCCTCTCTTCTCATACTAGACTACAAAAATGTCCAAATCTCCTTATATATAGAAATTATATTCACACAAATCAAGCAGGCATGTTTTCTCGATACGCACATTTATATATATGAATATTTTTATAGTAGGCTATGTATTTTGAAAAAAAACATTTTCAGCCTTCTAGATATATATATCTATGAAATGCTTATAAATTTAGAATCTTGACAGGAGCTCATTCTATCTCTTTTCATATTTTATATAAACGTTAATCCCCCTCTCTCAAACTAGACTATAAAAGTATCCAAATCCTCTTTGTGTATAATTATTGTATTCAGAGATATCAAACAGATATGTACCTATAAGTTTTAATAGATAAGTACCTAAGTGTTTTAATAGATAGTATATTATCGGTCTCTTAGATATAAAAATGATTTATTTCTTAATATCATATAAAAATTAAAATAAAACTATTGTTTTATAAAACGTGTTTGATTAAAGATCGGTTTTGTTAATGAAGAAAAGGTGTTTTTTTTTTTGAAAAAAAAAGTAAATACTATCTGTGTGTGTTAAATGTTATAAATACATGTGATTTTTTTACAATAACATTTTATAAACTCTTGATAACTCGGTACGTTTGTCGAACAGATACAGAAGAAAACCGACGACAGCACGCGTTCTATATTTAACTGCTTATCGAGAAAAGACACAATCGCATAATAAGATATAAGGATCGGACGTATAAAATGTATATGCGCCGAGATCGATTCGCCGACGTTGAGAGGGAAGCCAACAAAATCACTAGGAGATATGTATGACGAAGAGTACGGGAGTGGGTTGACTGTACAACAAACACACGCACGCAAGAAAAAAAATTACGTTCGACCGTACGGCACATCATTATAAATGGCTAACGGCAGTGATAAGCTCGACGTCGGCACCGATAAGTTCGTGCGGAGGTCGTCGTCGTTTCACAGATTCCGCGCGACGTTGCGGAGGAGCATGAATCGGCACGGAAGACACCGTTCGAATTCCGATATTGGAACGTACTCGTACAATTGGAAGAATGTAGACAAAGGTACGTCTCGTAAAATGTAGTAGACGAAAAAAAAGCACGTTTGCGTGGGCGTTTTTTGTGCGTGTGTGTGTGTTTTTTAGTATAACTTTTTTATGTCGGGTGTCTTGTTTAGCCAGAAATTGGATTTGTTCGACAACAGTATTTTGTATTCATACCTATAATTGTATGTGTTTATATATATATATATATATATATATAAACACATATTCTATTTTAAATAAAAGCATCCAATTTGAATGAAAATCTTCAATTCTTGAATAAACAGTTGTGATTAAATCTCTAGAATAGCATAGTCAGATAAATAAGTCAAAAAATGGAGATATAAACTCATGACAATTGAAAAACAAAAGCGAAAACAAATGATGCAGACAGAATATTAATGAAGATCAAGAAACCGTACGAGAACATTTTCTAATTTTCTAAAGGCTTAGTAGGCTAGCACTGTTATAAGTCTATGTCCTATATAAGGACTATAACATCATCAGCATCTTTCTATTAACTATTAGTCACATGATTTTTCCAAAACTTGCCGCTTGAAGCGATCAAATATTTTTCTCTTACATTTATAAATTCCTAAAATTATCTTTTTCATTCCAATCTGACGAATTTTCTTATATCTACGTCCCATTTATTCAGCATCTCTTCCTGGACACTTTATACAGGGACATCCAAATGCGACGTCTGGATTTATATTTTCTTAAAAAGAAACAAAAGAAACTATACACATGTTTCTTTTTAATAAAACACAAAATCTAGGCGTCACATTTGGATGACCCTATATTTCTGGGTTGCCAATCAATAATTTCTTCCATTTACAGATTTTTTTCTTGCTTTATAATCGTCCAACTTTTACCTCCATTATACTTCACAGTTTCTTTTCTTTATCTTTTATAGAGTCTTTTCTCGGTCTCTTTTTTTCTCTTGGTCATCATTCCGTAATGATTTTTGTTCATCAATTAATTGTCTTTTCTTCTTACCATGTATTTTGTCCATGGCCATTTCATCGATTTTCTTTATTTTATTATAATAATTACTCTTGTCTGTTTTTATATCCATTTACAAGTTTTCCAATCACATCATTGTTTTAATGTTTCGCTGGATTGTCAAAATATTTTTTTTATTTTTACATTCAATGTCCAAGTTTTTAATTCGTAAATAAGCAGATAACGTAAATAACTTTAAATATTTAGATTCAAAAGTAATTCAAAGTAACGATGAATAAACATAAGTCAAAAACAGAATGTTGGCAGGATGGAAAAGCTACTTTGGATTAAAAAACATGAATGTCTCAACTAGATGCACACTGATAATTTATAAGACAATAATCAGGTCAGTCGTAAACTATGGAAGAAAAACATGGACGTTTACCCCATCACAAATAATAGAAGTAGATATTTTTGAAAGAAAAATCTTCAGGAAAATATTTGAACCAATCTGCGAAAACAGAATATGAAGAATATATAATTCAGAAGTGGAAGAGAGGTGTGGAAGTCCAGTCATATCAGCTTTCACGAGATATCAAAGGCTTAAATGGTTGGGCCACTTAGAGTGAATACCCGAAACGAGAACAGCTGAAAAGTGTATAAAAGAACACCAGAGGGAACAAGACCAAAGGGGAGGATAAAACTGAGAATGATGCGAAAGTGCTCTTTAGGACCAATTGGCGACAGAAAACATCTCATAGAGAAAAATGGCAAGGAAAATTTCAGGAGATCAGGGACTGGAAGAGTCTGTGGAGCTGGCGATGTTGAAGTACAAGCAGATAGTGCATATAGGTTATATGCTTTTAGGCTTAATAGTATTTTATTCTTCATTTATTCATCCTTCTAAATGATACTTATGTTACCCTTATTTTCATCCGAATCTTTGGTCATAGGACATAGACATACTGTATAATTTTTAATGAAAGAAAAAGAGAGAGAGTAGTGGCGAAGGCCTCCATCCAAGTAGATTGAGAAGGACTGATGATGATTCATTTTTTTTAAATTATTGGAAAATTCAAAGATCACTTTGTAGAACATTGTGTATATAAATTTAGTCTTTCTATTAATTCTAAATTTTTATTTTACATTATAAACGAGTCCTACGACTCGTGTGTGACTCACTCACTCACTCACTCGCTGTATTTATAAATAAATCAGATTGTGGAAACTAACGATTATTATAAATTCTACTCGTCGTCGTTCGCATACAATAAACATGAGAAACATTTTTTTTCCATAACCAATTATCCACGATGAACACACCGATTCCAAACAAAGACACATGAAAATGTTTAACACGAGGTTCGTTCAAGGTTCACGCGTTCGAACTTTGAAATCGCACGGAAACAAACACACAAAACGAAATAATAATACATTTCTGCGTTTCTAATAATTAACGTACGACGTACGACGACTGTACATCGTACCGTCCTCCTTGTTTCGTGCATCGTTTTTATCGAGATAAACTTCGACTGATCGTTTTTTTTCGATCGATACTCGAAACCGAATTACATCATTCATCTCCCGACATAATTATATGACGGAAAGTTTAATTGAACACGAAACGGTAATAAAAAAAGGTTCGGATTATCTCGCAGAGTTCGGTTTCTCGATCGGAAACGAATCCGGCACAATTTGGCGTTTTTAATCCCGACGGTGTACGCTCAGTGCGAACAAAATGCGAGCTACGAGACCGAAAGCTTCTCGGATCTTTATATTATTCATGAAAGAAGACATACAGACGGTCGATTCAAGTCGGCCGTGGAAAGTTGAACGTACTTGAACGTGTTGCATGTCTTGATCCAGAATTTTCAATTGAAATTCGAACGTTGCGCTATATTTTGTTTTGTATCTAACCTGGATGCTTCTCATATTAATATTTATTTATGTTCTCTATGCACGCCAATATATATATATATATATTTGGAATTTAAACATAAAAAATAAATTTATTACACATAATGAACAATAATGCATGACGAACAATTACACATGACGAACAACAATGAATGTGTTCTATAAAATCAACAAACTAAAAACAAACGAAAATAACATATATAACACACGCTTCCTAGATGTTCGCGTTATTGTGTATATATCGTTGCTATATTTCAATATATATATATATATATATATATATATATATATATATATATATATAGAGAGAGAGAGAGAGAGAGAGAGAGAGAGAGGTGTTTTTTAAGCGTGATAGAACTTTAAAAGGAATCCCTACCGAAAGTTCTATCTAACCTACAAAAACATTGTTTATATGTATCATGATATATATATATATATATATATATATATATATATATATATATATATATATATATATATATATATATATAGATAGATAGATAGATAGATAGATAGATAGATATCATAATAGTGCTCTTAACATTAAATTATCGTGTTGTGTCCATTTCCAACCAATTCTATTTTAGTATGAATTACACCCTTTCCTTATGAAGACCTTGATTTTTCTTTTAATAGGGGTGTACGAGTATCTTAGGGGTGACCGAAAGTGAACACACACAAACATAAATATATATATATATATATATATATATATATATATATATATATACATGAGCCGTTTATTTTGAAAGTGGGGCAAGTCCATTTTTGAAAAAAAATGAAGATAATGGTAGTTATAGATAAAACTTATTATGATATTTTTATCTGTAAACAATTTATAGTCGAAAAAATTCAGAATCCTAATATTTGGGAGATGGAAGTTTCAGCTCTTAACAGTATTGTAAATACGTTTATTTTGAAAATGGTGCAAGTCCATCTTAGATTGAAATTATTTTTAACCGAATATATTACTGTAAAATTTAACTCCGGTTGCTGCTGTATGGCGAAACAAATGTGGTGGTTTAATATTATGTCTGAAATGTAAGGTGTTTTTATCTCTTTTTTTCAACCCGACCTCTGGAGGAAGCGGTTTTAAAAAGAAGGAAAATTACCGATGAAGAAACTGAATTGGTTAAGTATATGCTGGATCAGATTTACAAGGGATGCACCATACAAAATGTTATACAAAACTTCGATAGGACGAGATGCTGAATTTAAAATTATCGATTTATGACTACGACGAGGAAGACCAAATAATTTCGGAAATATAAAATTACCTTTTATGTATGGAAAGAGGAGATCTATTATACCTGACAAATATAAGGACACGATGGATTTATTACCATATATACCTCCCGTTCATCATGAATATTTTAAAATGTTAAATCCTGAGTAAAATTCAATATAATTATACGTATAAAGTAAATGATTAACGAAAATGTATAATTTCATTGACATTCTTAATAAAAAATGAATTGTTTCTTTTGTTATGTTATATTTTTTACTATAATATTTAAAAACAGTTTTCTTTGTTTTATTTCACTTTTTATCAAATGAATAACTATTTGAATAGTATTTTGTTTTTATTATTAAAAAAAGGCCGATACAACTGAAATATTATCCATTTAAATTAACGATTACAAAAATTCATTAATTTTGAAAGTGAGCCAAGTCCATTTAGTTATAATAAAACCTTTATTTGTTTAGCCAGCACTATAACCACCATTGGATTATAAACTTACATTATCTAATACCACAAAATACAAAAAATATGTCTATTAATACTCATCAATATTTTTAAATTTATTGAAATGCAAACGCTTAAATATCTCGCAATAAAAAAAATGGACTTGCCCCACTTTCAAAATAAACGGCTCATATATGTATATATACATACATATATACAATGAGCGATGTAAACGACATAAAACAATCGATGTGACTTTTGTTCTGTTCATCGAACTTGTATTTTAATGATGAACGCTGATGATGATCATAGAGTGAACTAATATGTGTGAATCGGTATTATCTATTGTTTCAGAAACGCGGATGAGTCTGATACAAGCGAGCTTTTGTGCAGAGACGCCTCCGAATAAAACAAATCTAGGAGCATCGGAACTCCTCGCTCGACAAATGCTAGCTCTGTCTTGCCCAGCTGTCGTGACCGTGAAAGTTGAGTACGTTTATTTTATTTTACTTTTTTGATCACGTACTCGTTTGTATTTTTTTGTTTTTATCTACTTTCGTACGAATATGTTTATAACTTAATAACAAAGTAAAAATAATTAGTGACTGTTTTCATATAAATATTTTTCAAAGATATTTTTTTTAAAAAAACAGAGTGCTCTGGTTTCTTATTCGCTTTGCACACCCATCGCCAAATTTTCTTTTGTTTAACAATGAGAAAGTTTGGAAACGAAATTTCCACGTCATACCGGAAACTGAGCATTATTATTTTTTAGATAGAAAGATAATGCAATTAATCACAATTTTAAATCAGTACTGCATATGTTTATAGTTGATAAGAAAACTAATTTTTTGAATATTTTTGCTCTTGATAATTGTTTTATCTATCGACATAATTTCATTATCGAATGAAAAAAAAACGATAGATTAATCATTAAAGTTATATTTTACGATGCCACCTTCGATAATAATGACACGATCAATGAAACAAATGAATGATAAAGGCTGACTAAACTGTTTATTCTGTTTTTAAATAAAATAACAGACTTAAATATTTTGTCCTTTTCGAGCAAACATTCCGCGTTTAATGTAATTAACAGATAAATATTCATTTCTTCCATTAACGACGAACTAAAATTCATGCTCGAGTTTCGTCTCTAATCAAAACCCGCGTAGGTGCGAATGTGCATAAAGACACGTTAACAGTGTACACCGCCACCTACGTCGTCAGCATTATCAGCGACTTAATATCCACGAAGAGACCGGCTCCTCGTCCGTCTCCAGATAGAAACGATTTCGCCGCAGTGTCGCACTGTTACTAACGTCTATCTAATTGTTTTGTCTCTATTCAGTAATTACATTGTTTTGTAATAATGGAAACACGACTGTTTGTCTCTAATACGTTTTTTTTCCTTCTGTACACGGACGTTTCTTGTCATTAAGTGCCAACTACGCTGGCACGTTTATATATGGACGCGGTTCATAATTGTCGTCGCCTAGGTTACTTGTATACAATTCTTAATAGGCAGCCATGGTTTGAGATAACATGTATGCTAAGTAGGCTGTGATGTTATCGGTTGCATGTGACGTATATGTCATTACTACTCATCCAAATAATTATATATATATATATATATATATATATATATATATATATATATATGTATTAGATTTAGTAATTATATATTTTTTAGATACGTTTAATATAAAAAAAAAAACATGTCGAGTGTACAAAAATAGAAGTAATTTTTTAAAAAAATTAATATGCGTGATATTTTTTTTAATGTTTAATGGAATTTTACACGTAATAATTTTTAACAAACATTAAATTACTAATAACATAGTTTTTTGAATTGAAATAGTTGTTATTTGCTAGGAAATGGATTTTTGTTAAATTTTAGATTTTGTCCTAAAATACCGAAAATGTCTAAAAATTCGTTTTTTGGTTATACAATTTGTATTATTCGAAGATTGAACGAAATTTTTACACCGGTCACATATTATTGATGTACATAAATGATTTTTAATCAAAAAAATATATTATTTTGATAAATGAAAAAGTCGATTTTTTTCCTTGAAAAAAACCACGACCTATAGTATGGAAAATTTGATGAAAAATCAAAGTTCTCCAAAATGTTATTTTTTGGGTCAAAAACATTGCACTAGCGTAGAAAATGAAATATAAGTAATAAAAATTTCATTTACTTTGCTGAATTATTTTTTTTGTACAATTTGGTACACAGTACTGAAATTAAATATTTTATTATCTTTTTTTAACATACGTGCCCATAATTGTTTATTACCATTATTATTATATATTTTTATAATCAATGATACTTGCAATGAATACTATTAACTAATTTTCTAATTAAATTAATTATTATTTATAAAAAAATAGATTTATATCAAATTAGAAATTAAGCTCAAAAAATCAAAAATATGGACAATTCATTTTTAGAACATAAAATGGATATTATTCGAAAATTGAACGAAATTATTGCGCCAATTGCATATTAGTGATGCGCATGAACAATTTTTAATGTTAAAAATATATTATTTCAATAAATGGAAAAATCGATTTTTTTTTCGCTTGAAAAAACCACGACCTATAGTATGGAAAATTTGACAAAAAATCAAAGTTCCCCAAAATATTATTTTTTGGGTCAAACACGTTCTACTATCATAGAAAATAAAAAATCAATTAAAAAAATTATATTTACTTTACTGAAAAATTTTTTTTTTTGGAGTTCAAGATACATATAGTCGAAATTAAAGATTGTATTATCCTTGTTTGACATACTTCTGTCTGTAGACTTTCTTCTTTATTTATTTATTTGTTGATCAGTGATATTTACAGTGAGTACTATTAACTGACTTTTCAATTAAATTAATTATTATTTGTAAGAAAATAGATTTATATCGAATTAAAAATTAGGATCAAAAATCAATAATGTCCAACATTCATCTTTTGATCATAAAATGGATATTATTCGAAGACTGAACGAATTTTTTACTCCAATCACATTATAAAATATGCAAATAAACGATATCGATTACAAAAATGTATATAAATAAAATTTAATAAATGACAAAGTCCATTTTTGCATTTCAAAAAAGAAACTGCCATTTTCTTTTAACGTTAATCCATCACACAATTATTTATTTAGATATTTCGAAAACAAAACAGAGTTTAAAACGAAGGTGATATGATTTTGTTTTTATTTCTAAAAATACTAGACTTCTAGATAAAGTGAAATAAACAAACTTGAGTATTGCTGGAAAATACTTTTTTTTAAAAAAAATGAAATGAACGTATGAAGGTATCAAAAAGACTATGAAAAGTCAGACTGACAGATAATGTTTTATTTATTAAAATATTCATTTTACAAAACTACATGTCTTTTTAATTTATAATTATTTATTTTCAATCTAGAAGTCTTTTTTAGATATTTTTAATAAACAAGACATTATCTATTCTTTTTTTTTTGACAAGAAGGCTCTGACGATGACTGCATCGCCATCGATATGCACATCAGCTGAGTATTGTTATAAACAAAAAGTGAACAATAAGTGATTATTGAACATTTTTCAACATATTGTGGTGTTGGGGATAAGAAGTAATTTGTGTTAAATACGTAATCTGTAATTGTATGAAAAGTCAGTTTGACTTTTCATAGATTTTTTTGATTTTTTTGAAAGTTAATTTTAATATTTTTAAAAAAAAAGTCAATTCAGGATCGAGTTCAAATGCATTTTTTTTTTTTTTTTGAAAATGTATACAACTCAAATGTATCGATACGCTAATCTGTCAAGGTATTAAAACCGATTCAGATGAGATCGGTTGATTCGACGACGAATGAGATTATCGTTCATTTCATTTCATCATCATCATTATTATTATTATTATTACTTTTTTTCGGCTGTCTTCTCATACGACGCAACTCCAATGCGTCGCACTAATCCCACTTCTGTCGAACCGATATATCTGACAATTATTCGAGAACGTTTTCAGACGCACCCGACCTATATCTCTAAGTAATTCGGTAAGCATCCAAGCTCCTGGAAATGCTGAAATTCTTTCACCGTTCGAGCCTGTTCGCACGGTCGCGCGATACGCGCGTCTCTTTCTCGCCGACGTCGCGGCCGGTACGTCCGCGCCGTCCGTCGCTCGCGCTCGCGTAGAATCGTCGCGTCGTGTACGCAACGTTAGTCGAATCAATAAAATAGCGCTGTCGCAAAATGTACCAGCGAAATTCTCTCAATGCAAAGTTGACTGCTCTGTATTCTGTGTTTATTGGTCACCCGCATCATATAGCCTACGAGCAGTCGAAACATACACACACACACACGCGCACACACGTTTATTACGAACACACATACATACATGCATACACACACACAACACACACACACACGGTCGGTCATTTCCTGTGCTGCTGTCATATGACGGATTTAATTCCCGTGTGTCGATTTTCTTCTTAGACAGTTCGTGCGATTTTTTAACCGTGCACGGTGGTGTTTTGTGTGCTTACGTTCGGTGGCGAATGATTTAAAGTGCCGCACGGGATGTCCGGTGCGAACAGCATGTAGAAAGGTGAGCGTTTTCATTGATGACAAACATTGACGAGCGATCAACATTAGTTGTTTTGTTGGTTTTTGCTGCATAGCGGCCTTCTATGTTTCGTACGATAGATAGATACGCCGTTCCGCCGATCGTGCATTTCGTTTATCCTTCCTCCCAGTAGTTGATTGTAGAGATTTTCGTACGTTTCAACAATAGAGATCACTGCATACGCACGCGAATATGAATTTTCGAACGTACGTACGTACGTACGTATCTTTCGAACAGCATGTATCCGTTTCGAATGCTTAGTATCGTTACTAGGTGTTGAATAATTAATTGGGAAAATACAGGTACATGTTTGTACGATTTTTATTACTATTTTCGATAAATTAAATTGTGTATATATATATATATATATATATATATATGTATGTGTGTGTGTGTATGTGTGTATATATATATATATATATATATATATATATATATATATAAATATGTATACATACACACACACATATATGCGTGTGTGTGTGTTTTTAAGCGTGATATAACTTAAAATTGAATCCCTATCGAAAATTATATCTAACCTAAAAAACATATATATATATATATATATATATATATATATATATATATATTATATACACACGAGGGTCGTTTGATAACTATGGTAAAAAAGTAAGAAAAACTAAATTGAAAAATGTAATTAAATTAAACAATAAATAAATTTACCATACTTATCAAACGACTCTCGTATATATATATATATATATATATATATATATATATATATATATTTATATAACAAAATCCAGAAAGAGATCCATAGATAGAGTAGAAGAAGAGGTATTTAGTACAACGACGATATACAATTGGAAATGAGAACTGTAGACTCTAACGATGATGACATTGTCACTGAAATGCAATTTTTGTTATAAACGACACAGTGAAGAATAAGTAATTATCGAACACTTTATAAAGTGTTGTGGTGTTGGGGCTGATAATCATTTGTGCTAAAGTAAAAAGTTTACTTTTCGAAAATGTCACTGTCAATAAAACAAATAAATATTGTTTTAAAACGATAAATCGAGTTTTGGCGGCGCACTTCGTATACATGTACAGATATAAATTTATGTATGTATGTATGTACGTGCACATCATCATATTTAAATGAATAAATGTTTAGGAGAGCCAACATCATTCATTTGTACTCCCCATCTTAAAACCGTATCATGTTACGCAGGGCTTAATTATACAGTCGTTCTATTTCGTCGTATTAATTATACAATGTTTTATTAGGCATTATAAATTACACGAAGTATTAGTTAAATAATTGACGGTGATAAAGTATATCATAATATTTTGTGTAATTAACAGACATTTCTATTATTAAAAAAAATACGAGATTAAATTAATCTCACCGACAAATATAGGTAATCAGCTGTATTGATCAGAAAGTTCTTTGTTACACGAATGAATCACTCATTCCGTGTTGATAACATAGAATTTCTAAAGGTATTCGCTATTCATTATATACTTTATTGTTTCATTTACTATTCCTAAATATAGATATATTTAAATTTAGAATTTTATTTAAAAGCTATACGTTTAATTCTGAAATATGAAACAGGTCTGTATTTATACATAGAATCGATTTTCTTTCTCCATTGCAACAATTTAAGTATCTTGTATCTTTATCGTTCTTATATCATCTAACTTCTCTTGTTTAATTTTTCCATAGGTACCTGATTAACTTAATAATCTATCTGTCAAAAAGTTGGTATTTTTGATATATATATATATATATATATATATATATATATATATATATATATTAGGTTGGCAAATATCTCCCTTCCGCCTTCTGGTCTTTTGAATTTCGCAGCTATGTACAAAAAAAAAAAAAAAAAAAAAAAAAAAAAAAAGCGGAAGGGAGATACTTGCCAACCTAATATATATGTATATATAGGAATATCCAAATGTGACGCCTAGATTTGTGTTTTATTAAAAAGAAGCATGTGTATTGGGAAACACATGTACGAGGGTCGTTTGATAAGTATGGTAAAAAAGCAAGAAAAACTAAATTGACAAATTTAATTAAATTAAACAATAAATAAATTTACCATACTTATCAAACGACCCTCGTATAGTTTCTTTTTAATAAAACACAAATCTAAGCGCCATATTTGGATTATTCTTTATATATAAGAGGGTCGTTTGATAAGTATAGTAAATTTATTTATTGTTTAATTTAATAATTCAATTAACTTTTTCGAATTAGTTTTTCTTACTTTTTTACAATACTTATCAAACGACCCTCGTGTATATGCATATATATATATATATATATATATATATATATATATATATATATATATATATATATATATATATATGTATATATATATACAGAGGATATCGATCGTTTTAAAAATAACCACAAATGAGGAAAAATGAAAAAGTTTGCAAAGTAATAAATTCGTATATCTCATTATGCATGTGTCATATCTACAATCTCTCGCATTTACTCGTCGTATTGTTGTAAAATCAATACATACATACATATCACGCACACACACATATGTGTATATATATATATATATATACAGAGAGAGAGAGAGAGAGAGAAAGAGAAAATAGATTTTCTATGAAAGCAATTTTCGTTACCAACAATTGTTACTGAAAGTAATTTTCAATACAATTGACTATTTTTAGACATTTGTATAGGAAGTCGATATTACAGTACGCATTTTGATCCTAAGGTTCTATATTATAAATAGTTTGACTGGATTTAAATAGAAACTACATATGTCAATTAGAATCTGGGCAGTTCTTTTTTGGCCAGCACTGGACTTAAATTGACCGAAACGTGTAAAACGAGTTCTGTATATTTTCCACAAAATATTGTAAAATTGTAACAGTTTTCCAATCATAGCATAATTTAAAAATACACCTGGATAAAACTACATATTTCAATTAGAATAAATTCAGTTTTTTTCTAATACAATAGTTCTCGATCTGAACTGACCGAAACGTGTAAGAAGCCTTTTTTAGATTTTCCATAAAACAACAATCTTCTAATTGTGGAATAATTTTAAAATATACTCAATCATAAATTTTTCTTTAAAAAGCTAAATCCAACCTTCGATCTATATATTTAGTTTACTTAACATTCAGAATTATATTAATCCGTAATTAATATTCGTTAATCCTTAATGATTGTTGTCAGATGCGATATTTGGAGATGAGATTGTCGTTATTTTCGTCGAAACGTTTGACACTGAAAATTGTAAACGCGGATATCGTATTAAGGTCGCAATAATTAACGTTTAAAGTGGCGAAACCCCACAGGCATCCGTATAAATGATGTGTTATATCAATGCGATATCTTTCAGGGTATATTTTTCATTAAGGTAATGATATTTTGATATACATATATATATATATATATACACCCGTCCCTCAATTTACGTGGGACTTTCTTACGCGGCAAATTATGCCTCTATTTACGCGAAACTTTTTTTACGCGGTTTTGATTTACGCGGCACTTTTTATACGCGGTCAGATAGATTCCTTTTTATATAATTTTTCATGGAATTTTGTATATATCAGAGTGACGTAAATTCTTACTTGAACGTATAAAAGCACGATATAAATATGTAAAAGGTTGATTGTTTTGAATGACAGTAGCGATAGTGACACCGAATAAACTTTATTTACTTTAAGTTATCTAAAACGTCATAATTTTTTTGTTAAGCTATGTGAAATAAATATGTATTTCCTACAACTTTACTAGTTTTTATTTCTAATATTTTTTCTGTTGTACTGACAGACTCAATTTACGCGATTTTCATTCGCGTAAAACAAATCCACGTGGAACGGATACTCCGCGTAAATTGAGGGACGGATGTGTATATGTGTATATATATATATATAAGAGAGTCGTTTGATAAGTACGGTAAATTTATTTATTGTTTAATTTAATTAAATTTTTCAATTTAGTTTTTCTTACTTTTTACCATACTTATCAAACGACCCTCGTATATATATTTATATATATATATATATATATATATATATATATATATATATATACTTTGAAGAAGAAATCCACGAATAAATGAGATAAAGACAATTTCGAGTATTTTTAAACCACATGAAAATGTCGACAAATTGGATAAGTTGGTTCCCCATCAGCTCATCGAAAAGTTAAAAACGTGATTTGTTGTTTCGGAACTGTGGTTAATTCACTTTACACAAATGAATTTTAACCCCAACACCTCAATAGTATAAAGTGTTCAATAATCACTTATTGTTCACTTATTATTTATAATTATATCCGCTAATGCATTTTGATGCCGATGCCATCATCATCAGAGCCTTTCAATTTAGTACTAGATTTTAACAGAAATTCAGTACTAGATTAGTGTTCAGTACTGGATTAGTACTAGATTCAGTACTTCAATTGAGTACTAGATTTTAATAGAAAGGCTCTGATGATGATGGCGTCGCCATCGAAATGCATTAGCGGATATAATTATAAACTATAAACTTATAAATAATAAGTGAACAATAACTGATTATTGAAACACTTTATACTATTGTGGTGCTGGAGTTAAAATTCATTTGTGTAAAGTTAAAATCGTGTTCGAGGAATTTCTCAAGTGAGAAAATTCGAATTTGTACAAAACTGGCATGAATGCACTTATGTATGTGGAGTTAGGAGAAATATATTGAGCCCGATGGTGCTTATTTTGATTACTGAAAATTGTTTTCGAAAAAGATACAGATGTTTCAAGTTTCATTAGAAAATCCGCCATTTTATATGTTACAATTTGATATTTGAAATATTTTAGGTAGAGAATAACGATTCGATTAATTGATAGTTTTATATAAAGTATATAATACTGTAATACCTTATACAGGGTGTACCAAATGAGAAGATTAGTAAAAAATAGTAAATGATAGCGACCAAGTAAATATATAGAGTCATCCAAATGTGACGCCTAGATTTGTGTGTTTTTTTTCAAAAGAAACATGTTTATGGTTTCTTTTGTTTCTTCTTAATAACACACAAATCTAGGCGTCACATTTGGATGACTCTATATATCTAAATCTTTCAGTTTCATTTGAACCATCCTACATATATATATATATATATATATATATATATATATATATATATATATATATATATATATATATATATATATATATATATATATATATATATATATATATATATATATATATTTATAAATGTGTATATAATTTTATGATACATTCGGTCACAAAAGCATCTAGCTAGCTATTTCCCATATCCAGTACTTTTGTTTCATGAATAATTTTAGGAAATATTTTTTTTAAAAGGTATTTCTATTATCGTTTTTTTTTTAATAATTATTATACTCGTAATACATATATTCCAGCTAATCACATATCAAATTTTTCGTTACTATTTTTAAATTTTATTACCGTACAATACAGGTAAGTTAACATATAAACATGTAATATATGTATGTATTTTATATCATACATAACCTCACACTGATTATTTGTTTTTTTCATGTATGGACTTTATTACGCTCAATTATAAAAATCAATGAATGTATATCAGTGATATTGAAATCAATGACAATTCCCAGAATTAGGAATATTTTTTTAAATGGTAATTTATTCGTTTTTAATCGTTAATGTATGCGTATAGTTGTTTTATAATAGTTGCCATTTTAATTTCACCCTTCGAGTTACATGCTTGCATGAATTATGCGTATTAGCGTTGAACATTTAAGTTTATGAATATTCTTATCGAAACATTTACACGCACATTCATATATACACATATATACATATATATATATATATATATATATATATATATATATATATATATATATATATATATATATATATATATATATATATATATATATAATGTCTGAAAAATTTGCCATAATGGGATTTTTATTACATAAGTTTTCTTTTATTTATAATATATGCTCCAAGTCATCATTTTGACATTACTTTAAAACTTTCTGGACATTTTGTATGTATATGAGGGTCGTTTGATAAGTATGGTAAATTTATTTATTTTTTAATTTAATTGAATTTTTCAATTTATTTTTTTTTACTTTTTTACCATACTTATCAAACGACCCTCGTATATATATATATATATATATATATATATATATATATATGTTTGCATCTGTATGAGTTATATTAGGTTGGCAAGTATCTCCCTTCCGCTTTTTTTTTTTTTGTACATAGCCGCGAAATTCAAAAGACCAGAAGGCGGAAGGGAGATATTTGCCAACCTAATATGTAACACAAAATCCGTTCTCAAAACGCTATTGAACAATAATTCCTTGTGAGTACAAAGAGGTAAATAGAACTATACAAATGTAACATAATCCCTTATCAATTTTTGAAGTAAGCAAAATATCTTAATGACCAGAACCAGAGCTTTCTTTGTTCAATAAAACACTGTAAAATCAGTTCTAAAATAGAAATTGTAACAACAACATATAGAGCTCCTCAAGCCACTGTTGCAGCTGATTGATAAATAACAAATATCTGTTTTAAACACTGTAAAAAGCTGTAGCTGACTGATAAGTAAAAAATATCTTTTTAAAAATTGTACATTCGGTGTATTCAATAAAACTTGTGTATGTTAGGAAAGAGTGAAAATATTTCAAGAAAATATCTTTGAAGAACCAATATCATTCCCTCATTGAACTTATATAAGCTTTAATAATGATAACAAACATGCATATAAATTGAAAACCAAAAATCATTCCAGCTGGAAAACAGTCACTTTTTCAATTCCCTCATCAGTCCACGAAAACATAACACCAATCTGACAACACAACGCATAAAACAGATCGACCTACCGTACGAAACAAACTTATTTAATTATTGTTTTGCGCTTGGCATTTATTTTATTTTTCGTTCCAGGCTGTGCGATGATACAAATGCTTGTAGCGAGCCGCAATGTAACTCCAACGCAAGTGAGTCATGTTCCTGCGAGGCTGAAAGCTTGATGCCTTCAAGGTACCACCTAATTCGTTATTACAATAGAGACTATTTTTTTGTTTTTGTAATTGATGTCCTCCTCATCATCCGTCATCGTCGCCCATACCACAATTCGATCCGGAACTATTTACATTATTCTGTTAATTTATTGCCTTGTTACACGTACGATTCTTCGAATGTCGTTTGGTCTTTATAATGGAATTCTAATTATTTGAATCTATTATAATATGAAATTGTATATACATATATATGTATATATATATATATATATGTCTGGAAAATATAACAGTACCAAATGAATATAATGAAGCCATAATAATTCTTATTCATAAAAAAGGAAATAAGTATGACTTGAACTACCAATCGATCAGTCTAATTTCGAGGATATAAAGAATTTTCACCGAAATTATTTCAAAATGGCTACAAAGTCAGGTGGGTTTTTCTTACTGTTGTGAGAATAAGAAAATGGATTTATCACATTTGAATAATAAAAGAAGTTATTAATTGATGTAATGAATATCAAATGTCACTCTGTTTTGGATTTATAGATTGTGAAAAACTTGCAACTCAGTCAAACATTAACAATATTAAATACATTGAAGAATTGAGGACTTGATGATACATTTATTGGACTCTTAGGAAATAGTTGTAGAAATGCTACATCCTCGATGCAAGTATACAAGCAAACAGGAAAATTCAGAATTATGAAATGAGTGAGATAGGGCAATGCGATATCACCAAAACTATTTCCAACATTATTGACATTAAATTTTCTTTTATGGCTTTAAACGACTCAAAACGATGCCCTCTGAGCGGCAACTTGACTTTTGGGAATAGGAAAAAGTCGCGCGGTTCCATATCAAGCGAATATGGAGGAGTTTTTGGAACGAAATTGGTTGAGTTTTTGGCCAAAAACTCACGAACAAATTAGAGAAGTGACGTGTTTTATGTGCAACATTTCAGTCAAAATTGTGTTTTTGAAATTCCCATCTCAGCTGCAAATTCTCTGACAGACATATGACGATTTTTGATCACCAATGACTTGACTTGGGCGACAATTGATCGTGGTTCATCATCGACGACTTTACAGCTCTCTTTGAACACCTTATGCCACTAAAAAACTCTTATTCGCGATAGACAATCTTCAGGGTATGTCTTTCTTAACATTTCCAACATTTGCTTGAAATTTATTTGCTTCACAGTACAAAATTTAATGTAAATTCTTTGATAAACTGATTGAGACAATCGCCATTTTTTTTTTGAAAAAAAACAAAACACTATAAATTATTTACTAATGAGTGAAGCGTCATGAAATTTGACACAGATGTCATTGACAGATATACCAACTTAAAAAAATTACAACAAATTAAATGAGAAAATTCTGTTATTTTCCGGACTTATGTATATAAATATACATATAATATATCATATTTTGGAAAAAATACACAAAAAAATTCGCAAGAGACTCGTACGTGTATCCATCAATTTAAACACTTGTTTCAATAAATAAATAAACTTAATTGAAGATTCGTGTTTTCTCAGACCATTTTATAGGGTCGTCCAAATGTGACGCCTAGATTTGTGCTTTATTAAAAAGAAACATGTGTGCGGTTTCTTTTGTTTCTTTTGAATAAAACACAAATCTAGACACCACATGTGGATGACTCCATACGTGGAATTCGATAAAAGAACCGAATACGTGTATGAATTAAATTAGTTTCGTTTTCATGTAATAATTGTCGTCAATTTGGTCGGTAGCAAAAAAAACAACGTTTCTGTTTGTCTAGTAAATAATTGATATTATTACAATATATTATTTTTAATTTGGCACGTGCACGTCCGTTTAACCGACTATTATTTCCACAAATATAATATATACAAATTGTACGTAATTGGATGTTGCGTCGAACGTCGTGTATATTCTCTTTTGTTGCAAAAAAGTGCACACGTCTCGTCGTCGTCGTCCGTCGTGACCAGACGCGCGACAATTATATTTTTGCAGGCTAATAAATGCAAATTGAATGTTCACGTACATAAATTCAGTTCTCTCGTATCGCAACTTGTAGTTTTATGTGAATTCGTCGCTTTTCTTTTAATTTCCGGCCTTGAAAAATTAAAATAAGATCTGTAGTCGGCCGAATTGACGTATGAATTCGGACGATTTGAAAAACCGACTTAGTTGGCCATGTACATCCGTTTCTTTTTCACATATTGGAATTTATATTATTA
Source organism: Neoneuromus ignobilis (assembly GCA_029203775.1). NCBI lineage: Eukaryota > Metazoa > Arthropoda > Insecta > Megaloptera > Corydalidae > Neoneuromus > Neoneuromus ignobilis. The sequence continues at coordinate 52,751,446 of CP092089.1, forward strand.
TCTCTCTCGTCCGATTAAAAATCGTCCATCACTAGAACATCTAGTGTGTAGACATTTTTCATTGCTGTTTTCTTTTCATTTCTCAAGATTCCTTTACCATAAAGCGTTGAATTCTCGAGCCACGTACGGGCCTGTTACTATTTTATTCCTACAAATGCAATTATTGTGTTTGTTTTTGCAGTTCTCTTATATTTATTCTTTGTATTTGATTTCTACTACCCTTGTACTCTCTTTTTTTGTTACATTCTTTTATAATTAATTTCATAAATTTGAGATTGATTTATTTCAAGATTTTTTGGTTTGTTATCTATATTTTTAAACTATAACTCGAAATTCAAACTCTCTTCCTTAATTTATTTCTTCAAATATGTTTGACAATCTTTTTAAGGATACTAAATTTAAATCGTTTCCACGAAGACCAGGGAAGTTACATACTCTGCTACGATCTAAAGAGCTATGCTCCTGATAAAACCAGATAAAAATTTGATAAAAACCAAGGAGGTTTGTGTGCTCCGTCATGATCACATGAAAATTATGTTTGCATGAGCTTGACAAAAGACATACTATGAACATATTTTGTTATCTTTTCCAAAATTTGCAATGACGTACCATGAAAGTTACATGATTTCAATTAGAAATCCTTGGAATGGTTTATATCATCAGCTATACTTTCAAATCGCCACTTTTCATCAATCTTCTAGTTTTAAAACCAGACAAAATGGCTAATATTGAAAATTGATCCAGAATTAGATCTTGTGTCACCAGACTTGCAATCCTAAGTAAGGCGTTTATTATTATTGTTATCAGTTTTTTGTTAACACAAATGGCTTTTTATCCTCAACATCACAATGTTTATGAAATGTTCAATAATCATTTGTTTTTCACTTTTTGTTTATAGCAATAGTCGGCTGACGAGAAGGCTCTGACTATAATGGCATCGCCATAGAAACGCGCATCAGCCAACTATTGTTATAAACAATAAGTGATTATTGAACACTTTTTAACATACGGTGGCGTTGGGGATAAAAATTCACTTGTGTTAAAACGAATCCGCCATAGTTCCAAAACGAACGATAGTCTTTTGTTATTAAATAAAAAATAACTACACGGGTATTAAGTCGGTGAAATATTTCCAGTTGACTAATTAAAAAAAATCTATTCATGAAAGCATTAAAATTGAAAATATATTCTTTTCCACATCTGTGTACTAAAAATTTGATCCAAAAACATAATTTCATCTCGAACTTTCAAAATCACACGTGCCACGAAATTCATCCATCCAACATATTATTATCGACAATTTGTTCAGTCTATTACACATGTCATTGTTTCTCTATTATAACGAAACGAGCAATAGTTAAATCGGTCAGCTAATGACATTTTAATCTACCCAACGAATACCGGTCTATTACACAGCTAATCTTCGAACGGCGTTCGTTCGTTCGTATCGTCCTTCTCTGTCGTTTCGCGATCAAATAAAGCATGTGCGTGCACGTGAACAGATAGTCTCGAATCGAATTCCGACGTATGCCTGTTTCCTCAAACGGACACACATGTGCATACAATAGAATCGAATCGAGATTCGAGCGTTGACGAAAATCGTGTTGCAGACCGCGCGGAGGTAACAGTACGCCCCGTGTGATTGAGGACCCGCCGAGCAGTGATGCGAGCGACAACGACGGCAGCACAGTGAAGTACAGCCGTGGACACACTCCTGACCCCGCGCTCCTCAATGGGTGAGTAACAGTTTAATATTGTGTGTTTTAATTATGGATCCGCGGTACCATCGTCCGTTCGTTTGTCGTGCGTCTTCGCCCGTTTGTGTCAATAAGAGACGACGCTTACGCGCGATGATTTCATACGCGAATCGATCGAAAGTATAATTATTTAGCAGAGATGAGGAAAACACATGCAATTATCCATACGGTCATCATCGGTATTAATAATCTGAAATTGGTGTGTGTACATAATTTTTTGTTGATGATTTCATCCACAGCACACCTTTTTATTTAAATATATGTAAATATGTTTATTCGTTATTATTTTGTTTTGGAATCGTGACGAATGCACTTTCACACAAATGAACTATCCATCCAAACACCACACAATATTGTAATAAAAGTGATCAATGATTATTTATTGATCACTGTTTGTTTACAAACTGGTACGCATTTCGATGGCAATGTCATCGTCGTCAGAACGATGCGTTAAAATTATAACAGCATGATGATCCATAGTCAAAAATTAAATTGAGAATCAAAACAGTATGAAAGATGAATAATGTAATGAAGTGTTAAATATCTTTTAGTCTGAAAAGAAATTATATAACTAATATCTACATACATGGATCAGAAAATTGGACAATGAACGTAACAAGAAACAAAAACTTTTCACAACCCAATAAAGCATGGAAAGAAATTTTTAAACGTGATCAGAAAACATGTAAATGGAGACGAGAACAGACAAGAGTGATTGATAAAATATATGGTGAATCAAATGCAACCGATTGATTTATATAGGGGGGAGTGGGGAGGGGTAGAGAAAAAGAAAGAGTCGTTCAAGTGTGGCGCCTAGGATTCGTGTTTTATTAAAAAGAAACATGTGTATAATTTCTTTTGTTTCTTTTCAATAAAACACAAATCTAGGCGTCACATTTGGATGATCCTATATATACTTGCTTATTGTTATTTACTATCCTTCAGTTTTATTTGGGGCACCTTATGGAAGATAATAATAAGTAAAATCAGTTTTTATAAATAAAATTAATCCTTAAATAACGTTTGGTCTTAATTCTTCGATTCTAATAAATAAAATCATTGAAACTGATTTGGGCATATAGCAACATATAGCAACAGAACAGACATATAGCAATAGAAGAGGCGATCAAAATTATTATGGTACGGGGATCAAAAAATAAAATGAGGGTTCAAATTGTGAAAAATGGTAGAAGCGAGAGTTGAATGAGATTGACGGAGGGTAGGAGGAAATGAGCGATTTGGGAAGACGTTTAAGAAGTGCGAGTAGTATTTGGTGAGGGTTTTGTCTAGCTGTGAGCGGGTACCACATTTTATGATATATATATATATATATATATATATATATATATATATATATATATATATCTAAACTCATAAAAGATAATAGTTTATGAAATTACGTAACTATTTACAATAAATCTCCAATAAAAATTCAAATTTCCAATCAGAAAATTCTATTACGTTATTATTCCGTTTAAACTACTTGTAATTATTTTTATATTTACATTTTAATAATAAGAAAATAAACTTTTAATACTTTTCTTATCTCTTTGATACTTAGATAAACACATACATATATATATATATATATATATATATATATATATATATATATATATATATATATATATATATATATATATATATATATATATATATATATATATATATAAATTCGCCATCTAGATGTGTGTTTTAATAAAAAGAAACATGTGTATAGCTTCTTTTGTTTCTTTTTAATAAAATACAAATCTAGATGGCGCATTTGAATTACCATTTATATATATACTGACGCACATAAGTCATGGCACACGTGGATAACATAAGCAATTTATTGATATAATTCAATGAAGTCGTTAAATTAAAAACATACATATTTAATTGAAAATAAATATAATGAATATTATATAATGAATAAATTTAATAAATATTATATTAGGTTGGCAAGTATCTCCCTTCCGCTTTTTTTTTTTTTTTTTGTACATAGCTGCGAAATTCAAAAGACCAGAAGGCGGAAGGGAGATATTTGCCAACCTAATATTTATTTTCAATTGAATATTTTTTTTAATTTAACGACTTCATTGAATTATATCAATAAATTGCTTATGTTATCCACGTGTGCCATGACTTATGTGCGTCAGTGTATATATATATATATATATATATATATATATATATATATATATAGAGAGAGAGAGAGAGAGAGAGAGAGAGAGATGCGTAAATATGTGTGTGTGTGTGTGTAAACATTATTTATGTGTATATACAATAAAGACACACAGACACAATTCTAATAAACATTCGTTCAATGTTCACATTGCCATTTAATTTTTTTCCACTTTCTACGCAATTGTTCCATTACAAGTGCAAGATAAGACCTATTATCTCGAAACCTATTATCTATTATTCACTATACACAGAAAATATACACCTCAGTCTCTAATACTTGACATTCACGTGAAGATTTCGATGTTTCCAGTAATTGTAGTGAAAGTGATATTAAAATAGTTGTAATTGTTAAATGGTTTTTACAACTTTTAAAAGATTATATCGTATATACACGTGTATGTGTGTGTGTGAGTGAATATATACAATACACATATATATATATATATATATATATATATATATATATATATATATATATATATATATATATATATATATGAGCCTGTAATTATGAATGTGGTCTAAGTTATATATTTTTCGTTTTAAGATATTTTGAGTTATTAAAAAAAAAATTTCTATGTTGACAAGCAAAAAAATAAATGTATTCATTTTTCAAAAATAATTATTTTATGTAATTTCAAAATTTTAAGAACAGCACGTGATAATACATGTTTTCAATATCTCAAATGACTTAGACCATTTTCGAAATTAATGTAAAAAAGTCAAAAGAAGAATTGTGTAAAAAAATAATAGATTTTATTGAAAAAATCAATAACCAAACGAATGTTCACGTTTAAAAATTATAATTATTCTCGATTTATATTTTTTATATTATGTTGTCAAGTATCTCCCTTCCGCTTTTTTTTTTTTGTACATAGCCGCGAAATTCAAAAGACAAAAAGGCGGAAGGGAGATATTTGACAACCTAATATATAATTATAACAATTAAATTTATTAGTTGTTTTGGAACTGTGGCTGATTCACTTTACACAAATGAATTTTCACCCCAACACCACAATAATTTAAAGTGTTCAATAATCAAAGGCTTCAAAGGCAAAAAAGAAATTCAATCAAAGGCAAAAAAAAGAGGCTTTGACAATGATGGCCTCGCCATCGAAATGCATCAGCCGATATAATTATATAATTATAAAAAACAAGTGAACAATAAGTGATTATTGAACACTTTAAATTATTGTGGTGTTGGGGTGAAAATTCATTTGTGTAAATTAAATTTATTTATTGTTTAATTTAATAATTCAATTTGTCATTTCTTACTTTTTTGCCATACTTATCAAACGACCTTCGTATACGTAATATACACAAATATATATCAAATAATATAATATAAAGTTATTATAAAACATCTGTTATCAATTTAATATAGTATTTGATGACGACGATAACTCTAACTATTATTAATTTTAAATATATTGTTCGTCGACATGAAAATATATTTAATATCATATACACGTATGTAAAGTGTGTACAGTCGATCGAATTTTCTTTTGAAAATTTTCAGTTTACAAACACAGTCCGATCGATACGCATGAATAATTAACAATTCCAAATTGGATTTTCAGTTTAATATTTTATGCAGTAAAATATGTAACAGCCACAAAACATACATTCGGTGACATGGTCGATCGTGGGGAAAAGAGATGAAGAACGACGAGAGATTCGGTCTATCTCGAAAATGTCCGAATTTCGATTTTACACACTAGATTGGTAGTCATACCGATGGGGTTTGAAATAGTTTTTTTTTTTAATTTCATTTATGATCATGTTTGGTGTGGTTGAAATTCGATGCAAGTATGGGATTTTTTTAAAAAGTGATAGAACTTTAAATTGAATCCTTATCGAAAGTTCTATCTGACCTAAAAGAACTCTCTCTCTCTCTCTCTCTCTCTCTCTCTCTATATATATATATATATATATATACATAGGAATACCTGGCATAGTACTGCTCCGATTAGAACGGTTTCACTATAGTACGGTTTGAAATTTCCAAAAAAAAATAAAATAATGCGCATGCGCACATTTCACTTATTGCATGTGCAGTTCTAGTTTTGTGGTCTTTTTTCTTTTTCTATTAGTTTTCGATTTATAAATCTGGAGTAAAGTCGATTTTTTAATAATTAAATTCTAATTGAAAATGAATTTGAAATGTATTTAAAATGAATGTATAAACACCTGATTTTGTTTTATTGATATGGAACAGAGAGCATTTTTGCGCATTTGAGTTTAATCTGATTTGTCAAAATTCTCCTTGTAAACAAGAATTTATTTATCGTTCCTGGAGGTGAAAATCATGATGCTTATTTGTCTTAATTTTCTTCTGTTAATCTTTTAATTGTGTCTTTTTATGTATAACCTGGGAAAACTTTCAAAAAATCCAAATACATTGATAAAAAGAACAGGGAAGAAAATTAAGGAAAATATTTATGGAACTGCTTCGTACATTAAATGAAACGAGGAAGAATTTTTAACACATATAATCGTTTATAAGTGAATTATCACCCCCCCCCCCAACTCCATAATATGTTACAAACTGTTCAATAATCACTTGTTTTTCACTTTGTTTTTATATTATTATAAACAACAAAACGAGTTCCATAACAATTGTTGTTATGAAAAACAAATGATCAATAAGCGATTACTGAACACTTGATTACATATTGTGGAGTTGGGGGTGATAATTCATTTGTTTGTGTTATAATTATTAATTATTAATATTATAATTATCAACTATAATTATGAATTTAATTCAACACCACAATATGTTATCAAATATTCAATAATCACTTATTAATCACTTCATTGTTTATAACAACAATGGACTAATGTGCATTTCGATGACAATGTTATCATCGTCAGATCTTTTTATTATAAAATATTGCTATTTTTTTTCAGAAAAGAAATATTTGGAACAATCAATAAACAAATTATAAACATCAAATCGAGAATTTCTTATCACTGTTATTGTTATTGTTTTCTCTCTCTCTCTCTATCTTCCTTTTTCATAATCAAAGTTCGGATATTTTCGGTACAGACCTGTACGTGTATATAAAATCGACACAGTACGTCCCATTAATCAATATATAGAACTTGTAGTTTAAAGTTTTTTCTTTTTTACAAATCGCTATTTTTAAAAGACCTTGAATTAAGTTTACCTTTGCCCTATCATTATATATATATATATATATATATATATATATATATATATATATATTCAAAAATAATGACGGGCCGCGCAGCACGCAGAAATGTACGAGTTCGAACTCATATTTTATGCATATATATATATATATATATATATATATATATATATATATATATATATCCATAATTTATGAGTCTCACTTATGGTATTTCGTTCGCATGCAATTGAAAATATATAAGAAAACGTTTCGATTTAATAAAGATTTTTTTAACTGAGCGGATGATCTTTCATGCAATTGTATTGTAAAAAATTAATACACTGTCGATCGGACAAATCGGAAAATGGCGTGGTTTTCTCTTTAGAACGATTCCATATAAATTCTTTATATTGCGACAGTTTGATTTTTCAAATGCGCTCAGATTGGTATAACCAAAAACATAACAATTTTATGTTGAAATCATTGTAATTGTTGAATCGTTTTTACAATTTTTTAAAAAATAAAGATATATGTTTGTATGTGAATATATATATATATATATATATATATATATATATATATATATATTATTGGAAAATCCCTATCGTCTACCTATTATGGCATTGTGTCTATGAGTTTTGTGGTCGATAGACTTCAAAGATGTGTACATAATGACCTTGAGTTCTATTCAAGTACTTTATGATCATCTTTTTGTAAACACAAACATATACACTTATATACGAGGGTCGTTTGATAAATATGGTCAAAAAGTAAGAAAAACTAAATTGAAAAATTGAATTAACCCTTAGCGAACGACCTAGTTTTTCAAAATTATCGCCAGCAGATCAACGATACTTTAAATAAAAAATTGCAGAACAAGAAAACGTTTACAAATGTGATCGTGTAAAAAAATGAATGAAATAAAAATTACGAAAATATTATGGGGGTTGAAATAGGATGTGTATATATATTTTTATACTTCTGTTTATTTATATTATTTAGAAATACATTTATTTATAAATTTACATTTTGTTTACACGAAAAAGAAAATTGTAAATAAAAAAACAAATAAACTATTATTTATACACCCGTCCTCCAATTTACGCGGGTATCCGTTCCACGTGGATTCGTTTTACGCGAATGAAAATCGCGTAAATTGAGTCCGTCAGTACAATAGAAAAAATATTGGAAATAAAAGCTAGTAAAGTTGTAGTAATCAGATATTTATTTCACATAGCTTAACAAAAAAAATAATGACGTTTTAGAAAACTTAAAGTAGATGAATGTTATTCGGTGTCACTATCGCTATTGTAATTGAAAACAATCAACCTTTTATATATTTATATCGTGCTTTTTTATACGTTCAAGTGAGAATATACGTCACTCTGATATATAATAAATTCCATGAAAAATTATATAAAATGAAATCTATCTAACCGCGTATAAAAAGTCTCGCGTAAAAAAAGTCCTGCGTAAAAAAAGTCCCGCGTAAATTGAAGGTCTGATGTACTTTTTTAGAGTGTGATACTTCTCCCAACAGTCGCCAATATGTATACCAGGTTTCCTGATGCAAGTATCGCAATAATTACGTGTTTCCCGTCTTTTTCCCGATGTTTATAAGATATAAACAGTAAATAATTTTCCTTCTATTTTTCAAACATAATATACCTACATATTATATTTTATTAATTATTTAATTTTTATTCGTTAATCATCATACACCTACATTCGACACTAGCAATCTAATTTGATTATTATTCGATCTTGGAGGAATATTTTTATTGTCGCGAATATGGCGGCATTCGTTCGCTAAGGGTTAAGTTAATTAATTAAACAATAAATAAATTTACCATGCTTATCAAACGACCCTCGTATATTTTTTTTGAAAAAATCGTTTATTCGTTTCTTGAAATAAATATGAGTGATATTCGATAAAATAAATATATAAATATCAGTGATATTAGGAAAAAACGTAAACGGTTTCCTAACAAGTGAAGTCACTATTTGTTTTGAAACTGTAACAAATTCACTTTCACACGAATGAATCATTACCGTCAACATTAAAATATATTATAAAGTTTTCAATATAATCTTATTGTTCACTTGGTTGTTTATACCAACAATAAATAACAAAGTGACAATAAGTGATTATTAAACTCGGTATAATGTCTTATGGTGTCGGCTGAGGAAGCGATGATTCATTCGTTTGAACGTGAAGTTAAATGTAATTTTATTGTGAAGATTTCCATTACGTTTAAATGTTTATATGTAAAAAAAGATATTGTGTACGTCAAAACAATCGTTTTTTTAAAAAACACTTACTAATAAACCACGCGCGCGTATGAATTCGAAACGTGTTTGAAAATGGACGAAGAGATATTCTACCGACGATTCAGTCTACCGATTTCGATATTCTGTTATCGAAAAACAGTTTTTGCACGACGTTTCACGTCTGCCGACTTATGGTGAGTGTTGTTTATATAAACCATCAATTAACATTCGTTCACTTGTTATAGCAATTTTCATAGGCGACTTTTACTATTAATTAGAAAGCGAATTTTTTCGCAGTAGGCTTTTTTTTGTACGAAAACAGGGCATGTGCATTTAGGTCAATGGATTTTGTTAAATGTTTACATATTTTTTTTACTCAATCGGTATGTAGAATAAGCAAGGCCAGAACGAGTTTCGGAATTAACAGTGTATAAAAAAAAAACAGAATTAAATTATCTGTCATTCATAAGCGTGGAATTTTTTTTGTTTCAGTTTTTATATGAAACATTAATTACTACGTGCAATTGAATTAATTTATATATCTGATCTTATTTCCCATATAAATATATATATATATATATCATATGCAAAAGTGTGTATGTATAAAATTTTAAAAATTCTATTATTTTTACAAACAGTTTTAAACTTTACGTTGTTGAAGATCTCTTTTGGGAACCATAAATAAAACCGTTTCAGTGTATATTGTGTTACATATTTCGTTGCAGATTCTTGTATGTATGTGTGTGTATATATATCTCGTATACCTTGGCCAGAGGCTTTTTAGATTTTCAGGTTCTAGGTTTTAGCCTACCAAGCCTATAGGTAAATCCTGCACTGAGTGGCTCAAATGCAATAAAAAAAAATTATAAATAAAAAAGGATAAGATTTACTAATTAAAGAGTATTCTTAATATCAGTTATTTTAAGAACGAGAGAAATAAAAAAAAATATTCTCGGTTATGAAAATGAATTTTTTCATAAAGAAATTATCAAATAATTTTATTATGTATATTCTTACTATCTAAGTCAACAATTCTCAACGAACAAAAATCAAATATTTACTTACAGCGGATGTTTATTACTACTTACTGCATCCAAGTTGTGTTCTGTAATTAAAAAAGATAACAATGAGTAACGAAAATCGCCAGATACAAACACAATCTAAAAAAGTACAAACAATAAAACTGACACGGATATTAAATTATGTTTAAAATGTTTTGCGATTTCAATTAACAGACTGGCACGAGAATAAAATGAAATGTTTTTTTAGACATAAAATAGTGTAACAAAAGATATGACTGAAATTAAAAATTAGGTACATGTAAGACATACAGGAGAGATTTTTTTTTGTTGCAAAATAATCAGTTATTATATTTTTCATTTTGCATTTAAAAGCAGTTTTTAATAATTCCAATCTTCTGGAAATGATTTTTAAATTATCAAGAGAAAAAGATATAAGATAATAAAAATATATACGAAGATACAAATGAGACTAATATTTTGTTTAATTTCACTTGTTTTCAATTATTGATTGTAGTCTACTAAGTACATATTTAATTAGTTTCAGTGTGTTTAGTGTAGTAGGCCATGAAGAGACGTTTCTTTATTTCAATAATAATAAGCATTTGTTTTAAAACAGTCTTTAAACGAATGTATTGGAAAAAATATCGAATCAACATTTTTTTTATCTTTCTTCAATTAATAATGTGTGTTATGAGAGAATAATTCCAATCTTCTGGAAATGATTTTTAATTTACCAAGAGAAAAAGATATAAGATAATAAAAATATATACGATGATCCAAATGAGACTATAATATTTTGTTTAATTTCACTTGTTTTCAATTATTGATTGTAGTCTACTAAGTACATATTTAATTAGTTTCAGTGTGTTTAGTGTAGTAGGCCATGAAGACACGTTTCTTCGTTTCAATAATAATAAGCATTTGTTTTAAAACAGTCTTCAAACAAATGTGATCATTTCAAAGGAGATTAAAAAAAATATCGAATCAACATTTTTTAAATTTTCTTCAATTAATAGTGTGTGTTATGAGAGAGAAGGGGTTTGAATGTCGCCGTGTATTTTTTAAATAAGTACTTTATTATAAATTCTAGATTAAAATCATAATAATTTTCTTTTAAAAATATACACGGTGGCCGAAATGAGACTGAAGTGTTTAAATATACATTTATTTGCTTGCTATCATTTATTATTCTTTATTATCCTTCATTCTCATTCAGGCCATCTATACATTAGGAAAAATTTTTTCTAGAAGTTTGTTTTACAAAAAAGCCGTTTCCCCCTATTCTCTTTTCCAAGAAAATGATTATTTGCATCTAAAGATTTTTTTATAAGTATTGAGATGCAGTTCCATCTCCTCAACACCCATCATGAAAGATCAGGCTAATTTTAGTCTCTCGTATGTATTTTATTTCACCAGTAATCAACCATATCTGGTGAACGTTCCTCCATCCATTACCTGATGAAACGCCCGATAGGAGAGTAGCCATCTCACGCGATTGTCATCAATATATATTTATTAAATTGAGATAAATTACTACTCTGATGTTTATGTGGTATTATTTTCAGTTTTATTTAATACACGTACAATATTTAAAACACCGTTTCGAAACTCCAATCACGTCAATCAATAATCCCATACAAATATGACATAAGCGAGTACTCGTTTTTTTCCTAAGATAACAATACCGATATCAGATATTGAAAAAAAATCTTATCGCACGAAACATATCGAAAATAGAAAAAAACTTCCAACAATGAAGCCCATCAACAACGTACTTATTACTCGAACATACTGTTTGCAAATGATAGAACTTCGTTTTTTTTCTTATTTCACTCATTACACACACACACCTGTGTGCATTATCAGACCGATTATCTGATAGTGTAATGGGGCTGTCATTAAAGCGTCATTAGTTCAAATCCTACTAAGGTTAATGTACATTTTTAATGCCGTTCGGCAATGGCATTAATTCAGTACAAGTTTGAAAAAGTGGTCTGCCTGTGTTTGTTTGTTTTTTTAAAGAAAAAAAATATATTTATTTATTAAGTTCACTTCGTTGATAGTTTCGACGGTTGATATTGATTTGTAATCAGTGATGGATCGAAGAAGGTATGAACATAAACAATAATTTGTCTTTTTTTCAAAAAAAAAAAAAATGATTAAGTAAGCGTTGATATTGTAATTGTTTTTATTTTTGCTGATTTATTTTTAGATTTGTTGCATTTTTTTTATTGCTGTATAAAAGTATGTGTTTTGTGTAAAACTTTTTAAGGGCTGTTCCTATTTTCTTCTCTTTTTTTGCTATTTCGTCTATCATTTATTCTCACTGATTTCTTAGTCATTTTAAGAAAAATATTTGAAATCTGACATAACTGAATTTGAATTTAAATTGATCGAGTGAGTGTTTATACTGCAATTGTTTTTATTTGTGTTGATTTCTTATTAAATTTAAAGCATTTTTTGTATATGTTTTTTAAATAAAACATGGTTATGTAAACTTTTTAAGGGATGTTTTTCCTCTGTTCAGTTTTATTTTTCTCTTTCTTGCTATTTTCTCAATCATTTATTCTCATTGATTTCTTAGTCATTTTAAGAAAAACATTTGAAATTTGATATAAATGAGTTTGAATTTAAATCGATAGAGTAAGCTTTTATATTGGAATTGTTTTAATTTTTGTTGATTTATTTTTAAATTTAATGGATTTTTTGCAAGCTTGAATAAAACTTTTTAAGAGATGTTCTTTCTTGGTCCAATTTTATTTTTTCTCTCTTGTTATTTTCTTTATCAATGATCCCATTGATTTTTTAGTCTTTTTAAAAAATTATATTTGAAATTTCATATAGTTGAGTTTAAATTTAAATTGGCGATATAAAAACGATAATATATTTTATTGTACTGATACAATTTTTTATATTTTTTTTAAAAAAAAAGAAGAAACATCTTTATATAAACTTTTATTACAAAAAAAACCCTACATCAACATAAAAAACAACACACACACACATTATTCTTTTTTTGGTAAAGTTTTCGTAAAAAGCTCGCACGTCCCCATCCCCATCTCTACGTTATATGTCTTTTTTTCCTCTAAATATGTGCATGAACGACGCCGACCGCATTGCGGAACTAATGTCACACCTGTAAATTTACAAACATCTCCACCCGCCCACATTTAGATTTTATTATAGAGCGCGACGAAGCATCGATACAACGACGACCTGCTATGCGGAATCGAACCAGGACCAACGACCAATTGGCCTACATTCGCGAGTAAAACGATGGATGACATTTCGACATTTTTATCTTTTGTTTATGTGATCTGGTCGATCCGCGCGTTCTGTTGTTGTTTTTTCGGTCCTCTATTGTTTCGATCGGTGCGTATTTTCAATGCGAACGCGATCAATCAAAACGTCGTATCGGGGAATGTTCCATTTGATATTGTTGCGTATTTTATACAGTATTTTTGTTCAGCAGTGTCGATAGTTTCGAAATACAGCCAAGATTGTTTATACGCAGGACCTTAGCCAAGTTGGTTTTTTGTTTTATTTATTTTTGATTAGATCACATGAGACGTCCTCCCAATCTGATTGAATTTTACAAATATGAAAAAATTCAGTCACCAAACCAAAAGAGTATATATTTTCGATATGTTTCGTGCGATAAGATTTTTTTTCAATATCTGATATCGGTATTGTTATCTTAGGAAAAAAACGAGTACTCGTTTATGTCATATTTGTATGGGATTATTGATTGACGTAATTGCAGTTTTGAAACGGTGTTTTAAATATTGTACGTGTATTAAATAAAACTGAAAATAATACCACATAAACACCACAATAGTAATTTATATCAATTTAATAAATATATATTGATGATAATCGCGTGGGATTGCTACTCTCCCATCGGGTACTTCCTCAGGTAATATATGAAGAAAAGTTCACCAGATATGGTTGATTACTGGCGAAATAAAATACACATGAGAGACCAAAATTAGCCTGATCTTTCATAGTGGGTGTTGAGGAGATGGAACTGCATCTCATTACTTATAAAAAAACCTTTAGATGCAAATAATAATTTTTTTGGAAAAGAGAATAGGGGGAAACGGCTTTTTTGTAAAACAAACTTCTAGAGAAAATTTTTCCTAATGTATAGATGGTCTGAATGAGAATGAAGGATAATAAAGAATAATAAATGATAGCAAGCAAATAAATGTATATTTAAACACTTCAGTTTCATTTCGGCCACCGTGTATATTTTTAAAAGAAAATTATTATGATTTTAATCTAGAATTTATGATAAAATATTTATTTAAAAAATACACGGAGACATTCAAACCCCTTCTCTCTCATAACACACATTATTAATTGAAGAAAGATAAAAAAAATGTTGATTCGATATTTTTTTTAATCTCCTTTGAAATGATCACATTTGTTTGAAGACTGTTTTAAAACAAATGCTTATTATTATTGAAATGAAGAAACGTGTCTTCATGGCCTACTACACTAAACACACTGAACCTAATTAAATATGTACTTAGAGACTACTCAATAATTGAATCAATAATTGAAAACAAATGAAATTAAACAAAATATTATAATCTCATTTGGATCATCGTATATATTTTTATTATCTTATATCTTTTTCTCTTGGTAATTTAAAAATCATTTCTAGAAGATTGGAATTATTCTCTCATAACACACATTATTAATTGAAGAAAATTAAAAAAAATGTTGATTCGATATTTTTTCCAATACATCCGTTTGAAGACTGTTTTAAAACAAATGATTATTGTTACTGAAAGGAAGAAACGTTTGTTCATGGCCTACTACACTAAACACATTGAAATTAATTAAATATGTACTTAGTAGGCTACAATCAATAATTGAAAACAAGTGAAATAAAACAAAATATTGTATTATATCTCGTTACAACTTGATCTGTTTATCCAAACTGATTTAATCTTATTTTTCTAAAATCAATTTTTTTTATTCTAATTCTCAATTAATTTTTTCTTTCTCGACTTATTAATGTCCTTATAAAAGAATATTCGTTATAACTTTCTTAATATAAAATCTTTTAATATTAATTATCACTCCAATTCCACAAGATATTATAATATGGTGACTCAAATGAGACTGAAAGTTTAAACGTACATTTATTTGCTTATTATCATTTATTATTCTTTACTGTTCTTTAGTCTCAATTTGAGCCAGACTATGCAATTATTCAATAATTACTTATTATCCACTTTATTCGTTTAGAAGCTGATGCGCATTTCGATGGCTACCATCGTCGGATAGCTGTGTTATAAAATTTAGACTAGTACTTGGTTATAATATTTGGTTGGTTTTCTTTGCTATATTATTATCATATATAGGGTGGCTCAAATAAGATTGAATGATAGTAAAGAATAATCAATGAGAGTAAGCAAGTAAATGTATGTCCCTACATTTCTATAGTTTTCTGAAAATAATCGAAATACGTATTTAAATTGTAAACAGACTAGAATTGATAACATCCAATTATTATATCGACAAGCTGTGATTTTTCCTTGTCTATTCCCCGTTCGCTACTAAATTCTGTCGATTAATTCCGAATCGGACTTACATCTACGAACCGCACGATCGTACTGATTACGTGCACGCCACGTTCGTAGGAAGTTTCGCCGGAAAATGAACAATCCGACTTGTTTAAGAATTTACACTATCACGCGACCGACGGACGGACGGACGGACGGACGGACCAACCCTCTCGGCAAAACGACGGTTACGTTTTGGCGTGCGGTGATTAACTGCGGCCCGAAACGCCGCCACCCTCCGACCCGAGACGTTATTTTTAGACGAACGGACGGCCGATTGAGATCTACGGAACGTACCGTTCGCGTACACGTAGTATTTTTTTTTTTTTTTTTTTTTTGTTCGGCGAGTGTAAGTTCTTTACACGGATATGAAAATGATTTACGCGTAGGATGAATGTTGCGGTAAATCAGAACATAACCGACGATTTCAACACTCGAAACCGATTTACATTTTTTTTTTATACGTACATGACGTTCGGAATTTTAAAAAGCGATGCGAAAAGAAAACCGAAACGTTTTTATATCAAGAGGAAGATTATACGTGCTTATTTCGTGACTTTTCTAGAGGATGTGGTAATTTGTGAAACCAATTTACAGTAACTGTTAAAAAAGGTCTATTATAAACGATCTAAGTGATCTTCAAGTAAACCGCACTCGCGACCTTCAAACATGCAACGCTATCTTCGATCTATTTTAACGGCATTTCATTTCAGAAGAACACAGAGTTTTATGAAATATGGAACGTAGGCGGCGTTGGACGTCTTCTTTTATTAAAACAAAAATGTCAGGTTGTATCGCATGCAGTGTCCGATTTTGAATGATGGATTGAAGACAATTTTGTAAGGGAAAAATATTTTATTTAATCGAAATATGCATCATTATATCACTAAGGGTTTTTTTTGTCAACGTGATACTTTAGATCCCTATCTCTCTCTCTCTTAAAAAATTCACGTATTTACAAAATTTATCTGTAAATTTTATTGATATTTGCTCTGCAACGTGGTCGGTATAGTTCATGCATATATTTAGAAAAAAAATGTATAATATAATGTAGAGGGTAGGGGGATGTGAGAGCTTTTTATGAAAACTTTATGAAAAAAAAGAAGAATGTGTGTTGATTTGAGTATTTTTTTACGTAATAAAAGTTTGTATAAATGTTTCATTTTTTAAAAAAAAAAATAATTATTTCACATAACTCAAATTTTAGTCATCAATCAGATAATTTTTGCCTCACTTTGTTCTCACAGGAAATTAGCTGAACAAGTCATTTTTTATTAAAAATGACTGTATCATAACATCTTAATTAAAATGACTAAGAAAAATATTTGCTTTTATTACAAATTACGTAGATATAATTTGTAATAAAAGTTTATGTAAAGATGTTTCTTCTTTTTTTTAAAAAAAAATATATATATAAAAGATTATATCAGTACAATAAAATATATTATCGTTTTTATATCATCGATTTAAATTTAAACTCAATTATATGAAATTTCAAATGTAATTTTTTAAAAAGACTAAAAAATCAATGGAATCTTTGATAAAGAAAATAACAAGAAAGAGAGACAAAATAAAACTGGACCAAAAGAAAGAACAGCTCTTAAAAAGTTTCATTCAAGCATGCAAAAAATGCATTAAATTTAATAAGAAATCAACAAAAATTAAAACAATTCCAATATAAAAGCTTACTCGATCAATTTAAATTCAAACTCATTTATGTCAAATTTCAAATGTTTTTCTTAAAATGACTAATAAATCAATGAGAATAAATGATTGAGAAAATAGCAAGGAAGAGAAAAATAAAACTGAACAAAGGAAAAACATCCCTTAAAAAGTTTACATAACCATGTTTTATTTAAAAAACATATACGAAAAAAATGCTTTAAATTTAATAAGAAAATCAACAAAAATAAAAACAATTGCAGTATAAACACTTACTCGATCAATTTAAATTCAAATTCAGTTGTCAAATGTCAAATATTTTTCTTAAAATGACTAATAAATCAATGAGAATAAATGATTGAGAAAATAGCAAGAACGAGAAAAATAAAACTGAACGAAGAAAAAACAACCCTTAAAAAGTTTACATAACCCTTAATAAGTTTTATTTAAAAAACATGTACGAAAAAAATGCTTTAAATTTAATAAGAACATCTCAATCTTTAGTTTTAATCGTCTAACAGTCCTTCCTTCCCACCCAGTTGAGCAGTCACCTCCTTGTCGAATCTATCTTACGTTACGTATCCTCTGCCAGATGGGTTCCTCTTGCGTCTTCTTCTTTCTTCTGTATTTTATTTCCATCCATCTTTCTTCACTAAAACGTATTTCTGAATATATTTGTTTGTAGTTGCCTTATATTCTCTCTGTTCGGTCTGTTCCACGGGTCAATCCACCTCACGCGAATAAGGGGATTATCGTGCGGTTTGGTTTTACTCAGTACAATTATGTATTCTGTCAAGATTGGTTTTCGGTTTCCCTGTGCACCTTCCTCGTCGAATAATGATATTTTTTGGCGAGAGCCGGTCTCAGCATCTCGTCAACCGGAACTAGATTTATACTTGAAAAGTTTCATTTCCAAAGTTTATATTTGAACCGATCTACGTATAAATAACCCACCCTCCACCACTCGATTTTTGTAAGCTGTTCGTTAGGGTAACGATTCGTTCATGGAAATCGGTTTGCATGATTTTACATATATTGCGTTACGCCCCATTCTCGAACGCGAGTCTCAAGAGTCGCTAACCCTGGTGACAATATCGAATTATCATTGCAAATATTCACGAAATATATAACTTGCTATCGAGAAAGAATGACGATATTCAAATTGACTTCTACGGTGCGTGATAAATACCGTTCATAAATAAATCATTGCGAATCGAACGGTACAACAAATCACGTCAGAATTTCAACGATACCTCATTAAAAATGATTGCAGTTCGTACTAGAATTCCGATTCGAGGGAAAAAAAAAACATTCACTTTAGCTGGATAGAGTCTCGGGCTACGATCGTTTCTCGTTCAAAACGTACATACAGGCATATTGTAAATATGTCGTCGTCACACGTACACATGTACGTACGATACATTTCGTCAACTGGCTCGTTATCTCAACTAGAAGCACTTCATAACTCGAACGCATAAATTTTAATGAAACTGCTGCAAGTAACTTCATAATAGATTTAGGGAGATCTAATTAGATTAAATCCTGACACCTATTATCTTATGAACGAGCAATTGAATTCAAATTGAGATGTGATGTCGGACGGAAGGATGATCGTTACTCAAGTAATGTTTTATGTATGCACATGTATACAACAAAGTGTAAATATGTACATACATACATACATATATATATATATATATATATATAGAGAGAGAGAGAGAGAGAGAGAGTCATCCAAAAGCAACTCCTAAATTTGTGTTTTATTGAAAACAAACAAAAGAAACTCTATACATCCGTCCCTCAATTTACGCGGAGTGTCCGTTCCACGTGGATTCGTTTTACGCGAATGAAAATCGGGTAAGTTAAGTCTGTCAGTACAATAGAAAAAATATTGGAAATAAGAACTTAGTAAAGATGTAGGAAACAGATATTTATTTCGCATGGCTTAACAAAAAAATAATGACGTTTTAGAAAACTTAAAGTAGATAAATGTTATTCCGTGTCACTCTATCGCTACTGTAATTGAAAACAATCAACCTTTTATATGTTTATATCGTGCTTTTATACGTTCAAGTGAGAATTTCCGTCACTCTGATATATAATAAATTTCATAAAAAATTATATAAAACGAAATCTAACTGACCGCGTATAAAAAGTACCGCGTAAATCAATACCGCGTAAATTGAGGGACGGGTGTATTTATACATATACATATTGCACGGAAGCACGAAAATACTTCCATTGCGTTAAAGATTTTCTTTTAGTTTGTAATTGTCTTTTAGTTTTTACAATACATTTTTGTATATCAAATTATAAATTCAAACGGAAACAAATAAATAAACAAACAAAAGATGCAATGGAAATAAATGAATATCTTACAGTAAATAAACAAATAACAGAATTAACAAAAACAAAAAATAATAAATAAATTGAATGAATGGCCAAGATGTGAATATTGTTTATTCATAAAATCATTTTCATTTAATTAAAAAATATATATACGTGACGCTTAAATTTGTGTTTTATTAAAAAGAAACATGTGTATAGGGCAATGATGACGAACCTTTTTGAGAAATGGGTCAAATTTTGTTCATTATTTTTTTCAATACTAGCCCGTGGGTCACTAAGTCAGCGGCGTTACTTGGAAGGGTGGCTGGAGGGGGGGAAAGGGTACCAATAATTTGGAAACATCGAAAATTCGTTAACAGAAAAACTTGAAAATATTTATACTTTAATTTTTTAATATTTTCGATTGTCTGTTCTCTCTTTTATGATATCAGAAATAAGTTTATAAAAATCAACGCGTGGGTCATTTAAAAAAAAGCCTTCGTGGGTTAGTGTCTGACCCGCAGGTCATAGGTTCGCCACCACTGGTATAGGGAAACGTGTTTATAGTTTAATGGTCACATTTTGATGGCCCTATATAAAAAGACATGATGTGTTGATACATCATAACCAAATTGCTTGTCACATCTACGTTCAGTCTAAACAAACCGACACACATACACCTTCAGCAAAAAAACATTTTTTCCCTTCGAACTTCATACACGTTTCTTCGACTGCAGCACGATCGTGTATTACATCGAGATGTTGTAACGTTAACGCACGCACAAATCTCGCGGACTCGACGATGCCAAGGTTACATGCAAGGAATACTGGTTTTCGGTATGTTTCAAAATATCGCATGATGTAGTTCAACTAACTCACGGACAATGAACGATGTCGAAACGAACGGTCGGATATTAATCATAGAGACATTTTCGATTATGCCGAAAAAAGTGTGTCGTAACGTGTCGACGAATACGGTGGGAGGCGAGAGGCGATCGCGAACCCGGAGACTGCGAATTGAATGTCAAATGTTTTATGTATACGTATGGGGGGGGGGACACATTTTCGATTTCTTTCTCTCGGACATTCCGACTGTCGAGAGATGAAAAGCAATTACTCTTCCAGATATCACTTTAATAGTTTTTTTTTATAGTATATTTGTATGGGGTGACTTAAATGAGACTCAAGGATAATAAATGATAATAAGCAAGAAAATGTATGACTAAATACTTCATTTGAGCTACCGTAGGATGACTCAAATGAAACTGAAAAATGATTAAGACATTCATAAAAAAATATTAATATATAGAATGTTTTTTTAAGAGTGATATAACTTTAAATTGAATCCCTATCGAAAGTTCTATTTAACCTAAAAAAAAAACATTTATATATAAACATGTGTATGCGAGTCATATGGAACACATAACCCATTATCAACGCGAGTCATACAGAACACATAATACATTGTCAACACGTGCCAACTATTAGATATTGATTCCCTTGTGTACTTAACCTGAGTACCAAGATGTAAACAAAACTATAAAAATGCAACACGTCCATTATCAATTTTGAAATATAAGAATTGCGTGGAGTGAGCTCGAAAATATCCCACCCGAATTGTTCGAGTCGTGCAAAAAACGAACTCCACTCTAACGCAAATGAATTTTTATCCCCAACATCACAATGGTTATGAAATGTTCATTTGTTTTTTTTGTTTATTGTTCACTTTTTGTTTATAACAATTCAACTCGTCAGTCGACTGTTGTTATAAACAAAAAATGAAAAACAAAAATAACTTAATGACCAGAACCAAAGGTTTCTTTGTTAATTAAAACACTCTGTGAAATGAGTTCTAATATAAAAATTGTAATAACAACATCTAGAGCTCCTCAAGCCACTGCGATCAGTTGCAGCTGATTAATAAATAAAAATATCTTTTTAAAAACTGTAAGTTCGGTGTATTCAATAAAATTTGTGTGTGTGTGTATATATAAAGGATGATAAAAGTATTTTTAGGTTTGATAGAACTTACGATAGGGATTCGATTTAAAGTTGTATCACGTTTAAAAAAAAACAATTATCGAATCAAGTTAAGTTTTATATTTAATTCTATATTAAAAAAACAACTTCAAGCAATTAGAAATAAAATTTCGCTTGTAACACCAGTTTTACTGTTCGTCAAAAATGCACTACGATATTTAACACAAATAAATTATCACCCCCAAAATCGCAATATGTTATAAAATGTTTAAAAATCACTTATTGTTCAATTTGTTGTTTATAAGTAATTACTGAACATTTTATGTTCTTTTTATAAGTGATTACTGAACATATTGTGGTGTCGGTGGTGGTGATAATTCATTTGTGTTAAAATGAATTTGCCACAGTTTCAAAATAGACAGTACCAATATACAATATGTGTTTTTATCGTGCAAAATCATAAGAAATAACGCGATGACGCATGATATTGTTCTTATGCGAAATCGCTTTTACTAAATATCATAGTAACCTTTGACATACAAAACAAATTGAACTCAATCTATTTCTATACATAAAACAATTTCTACAACTGTCATTTAAAAAGTGTTCTTTATTGTCTTCTAAATAATTTATTTATGAATTTTATTCAATTATAATATCAAATAATTAATGAGTAATAGTGAATAATTTATTGTTTGTGGGGTTATGTGAAATCAATCGTTGGTTTATGTTCATAATTCAGAAACAACAGAAACATTACAAATAAACATTGAACGTGTAATTCATGAAATTAGATCACAGTTGTGTGAAAGAGTGACTAAAAATTTGACTTAACGAATGCACTAAGTCAAATGAAGTCGTGGTAGTCATATGAGTGAAATTGTTTTCCATCATTAATGTCATAGAATACGCTTTAAAATAAAAATAAAAAAATTACTAATTAATTAAATACTTTTTGTTTTATTTCCATTTCAACTTTTGAAGCAGTTATTGTAAAAGCCTATATATATATATATATATATATATATGTAACAAAAAATTTATAAAAAAATATATTTCCATTATCATTTAGAAAATTATTTTCGAATTAAAGCCGACTGCAAATTATTTTTTTTTATTATTTTAATAAAAATATCAGAAATGATTTGATATAAGCTAATATGAAGATGATGTTAATTATATAATATATATATATATATATATATATATATATACCCGTCCCTCAATTTACGCGGGACTTTTTTTACGCGGTACTGATTTACGCAGCACTTTTTATACGCGGTCAGATAGATTTCATTTTATATCATTTTTCATGGAATCACTAAATCAAACGAAGTCGTGGTGGTCATATGAGTGAAATTGTGTTCCATCATTAATTCCTCAGAATATGTTTAGAAATAATAAAAAAATACAACTAATTAATTAAATACTTTTTGTTTTATTCCCATTTAAACTTCTGATGCACTTATTGGAAATATCTCTCTCTCTCTCTCTCTCTTTCTATATATATATATATATATATATATATATATATATATATATATATATATATATATATATATTAATACTTGAGAATTTCATGGCAGATGTCCGCATTTGCTAACAACATACCTACAGCTTCTTCAGACGTTTATAACAGACACCTGCGTCAGTCAATTATCTTCTTTTCAAGAAACGAACGAAAGTATATATATATATATATATATATATATATATATATATATATATATATATATATATATATAACAGTATATAATCAAAAGTAATCAGTAAAATAAAACTTTGTTAATTCGATCTAATGGAGTGGTTAAAAGAGAGGAAGAAGGCGTATCGTTCGGATTACGAAGTAATCTAGATTAACGAAATAAAAGAACATCTTCCAGTTGTATATTGATCCATTTCCAAAACGAGTATATGAATTACTTTCGCGTTTTTCTTTCAATTTCATTGTCAGAGAAATGGACGATGAATCAATTATTTCTCTAAATGAAATATAATTTTTATTTCTTTAATAACATTTAAAAGTAATCATATTACGAATGAGACTCTCGACTAAAAATCTGAATACTATTATTTTACATTTAAGTATAAAACATTTTATATAATCTTGAAAGTCTGGTTTCATTATATAGAGTAGCCCAAATTAGACTGAAGATTTTAGACATACATTTTTTTTTTTTTAAGAAAATCATCACGACTTTACTATTATTTTTTTCATACTGTGACCAATTTATTTTCACGTATACAAATCATTCTCTAAAAATTTGAAAATGAATGGTAAGATCCAAAATAAAATGTGGACGGTTTTAAAATTTTTAAACATTTTGTTGTAGATTTTATAACTTAAAGAATGATCATAAATTTGAAGTCGCATTGCGAAACACTCAAGAAGTTACAGGAGGGAATTCAAAACTGTCGATGTGGTTTATTAAGTAGTGGAGTTTTATTGTTTGTTTCAGAACTATGGTAGATTCACTTTAACACTAATTTTTATCCCCAACACCACAATGGTTATGAAGTGTTCAATAATCACTTGTTTTTCACTTTTTGTTTATAACAATAGTCGACTGACGAGATGATCAAAACGCACATCAGCCAACTATTGTTATAAACAAACAGTGAACAATAAACAAAAAACAAATAAACAAACGAACACTTCATAACCATTGTGATGTTGGGGATAAAAATTCATATGCGTTATAGTGGAGTTCGTTTTTTGTACGACAATGCGCGACTCTGCACCAGGGCTCTTAAACGCGCACGACTCGGGATATTTTCGAGCTTACTCCACGCAATTCTTATGTTGTCCCTAATGATTTTCACTTGTTTCTCTACCTTGAAACGTTGTCAGACGGTCACAGTCACTTGGGAAATGATCAGAAGAAAAAGAGACATCGTGCAAAGACTGACTAAAAGGTTTTAGCGGCGATCTTCTTCGATTAAGGAATACGAAATCTAATCTCACGATACAATAAATGTCCTAATTTACATAGTGAATACATCGAAAAGGACAATAATGAATGTACAATAAATACTCGTACACTTTGAAACATTCTTTACATTTTTTTTACATCTAACCAGTTCGTTCTTTTTGTACGCGGCTCGTATATGTACTTATACATATAAGTGCATATACGAATATGTACATATGCAATTATTCTGCGGGCGTTTCTTTGTTTAAAATATTCATAAAAATGATCAACTGCGAATTAGTCATAACAAGTAAAACAAACTGACTCGCAAATTGCCGATTGACGTACATCTATCTCTTTAGGAATTGCATGTGTGGTGTAACAAAACAACTTAATAGGAAATAACAATACCAATTAGTATAAAAAAAATGTTTCAGAACTAAATAACAAATGCGTTAACAAAATAATTGAATCACAATTGTCATATTAGTGACGAGGAACATGTCTTGATTTTGAATATTTTAATCTTCGACGCCCGGCGTTCACATTCAGATCATTTATTTACATACACATTTTATTCATCCTCACTATCCGTCTTTTGATCAAGTTAACCCTAATCGGACGTTAGCATTTTGTACTTATTAACTTTCCGCTAGGTCGGAGATATATTTGAGTGCTTATTGTAAGAGAAGAGTAACTAAGATTACTCGATATAAAAAGATAGTTTTGTGCATAAAAATATTTATATTTACACTTTAAATGTTTACATTTTATTAAACGTGTAATCTTCAAGCTTAAATGTTATTTATATTTTTTCAACGTGTGGTATTTTTTCAAACATTTTCCTACATGAAGGAATGGTTTTCTGTTACAAGTTTCGCAGAAGTATATAGTCGTCTTTCACTAGTCTTTCACAAAACAACCTCGAAAAAAGCACTTATTTCATCATATGAAATATCTTTCCAATTGTGCCAAATTGACCTGATTGTTAAGTTGTTTTTTTTATTTCCTCATTGGCATATAAGTTAGTTTGAGTTAAAATTTCTGTTAAAAGTTCGTCCGTACAATTTTTTTTAAATAATTAGATTTGGCGTCCTATATTTGTAAAAGGAATACATGAAGTTAAATTGTCTTCATCATCACTGTCGATTTCAATCCAATCTTTATCACAATCAGGAACAATTTCTCTTTCCACTTCGCCTTCCTCTTCACTTGAATATTGAATAGGGATCAATTTTTTCCCTCGACTGAAATATAACACTTGTATCACAGTCTCCATCACAAGAATTAAAATCACTTGCCGAATATTCAAAATTTTCACATATTTCACTACAACTATCACTGTTACTTTCCATATTGCTATAGTTTTCTTTATTTATTTTTGGATGAATAAAATATTATAGCATAAGTAAAATAATTGCTGAAATATGACAGAACGTGTTGTCTGCTATCGAGTAAAAATTAAATTGTAAAAACACAGTGTGTACATTTTGTTACTTGTTCCATGTCTTGTCACCTCGCACGTGACATACTACTGATAGAGCAATGTTGTAATGTCACGTCAGAGGTGACATACGATCGATAAGGGTTAATCAAAACAAATTCAAGTTCATCTAAAAATATATAACAATTACTTAAACATAAACATTGTTTGTTTTAAATATGTTATTTCCTATTTGATAAAATAAACAAAACAAGAAGGTTAATGTTAACGCTTTTTTATAATTCATAAAATTTCGAGATTTCAGTACAATTTACAAGTCGACAATTACATGTTTATTTTCAATAAACATATATATATATATATATATATATATATATATATATATATATATATATATATATATATATATATATAATGAATATAAATACAAGCTATATGAAAATTTATCCGATTTCGCGTGCGATAAAAAACATTCAGACGCGAAACATATAATTTTTAGTTGTTTTTTTTTTGCAGTGCATGTTTCATGCTTGAACCGAGACTGTGAGGTTGAGGGAAAAAAACGTCTGCTTAGTACGACGACAATATGTTTTGTTAAAATCTTGTAAAAGTTTAATGGACGAAAATCAGTCAATTAGGTTATAAAAATATGTATTTGTTGGTCGGTTCAGTCGATGCTGACTCACATTTCTATTTTCGTTGACGAAACAAACGAAACGAAACGAACGGTGGCATTCGACACGGATACACGATCGTCGTTTGTTACGACATTTGTTTATAAAACACGACACTGTGTCGATTATCTCTTGATCGCATAAATAAGGATATTTGTTCAGAGTGTCGTTGATCATTTAGAATCTGAATTTTTTTCCATAGATTTAAAAAACATATGTAACATGAGACTAGCGGATTTCGTAGACATGAAAAAAGATATTCTTAGTAATATAGGGTCATCCAAATGTGATGTGTTTTGTTTTCCCCCATACACTTGTTTCTCTTTAATAAAACGTAAATCTAGGCGTCACATTCGGATGACCCTATACATTGTCCCATGACTTGCGAGATCGATTTATTACTTTTAATTATTTAAAGTTTATTTTTTATCATAGTAATCAAAGTTAAAGAATTATTTTTTTCCTTTAACACGCATGAATTTCTATCCCCAACACCACAATGGTTATGAAGTGTTCAACAATCACTTATGGTTCACATTTTGTTTATAACAACATTTCGAGTTTTCCTTTATTTTTAAACATTTGCGTTAAACAAATTGAATAAAACTCATCAATTAAACTTATTTCATTGTTATTTTCCAAATTATACATACAGCGATGGATAGAATTATTCGCAGATTTGGAAACTTAAAGTAAAACAACATTTAATAAAATTATTGTATATAAATATAACAAATTCAATTTAATACTCGACAAGATTATTTTTTTATTTATTATTTATCGAATTCTACAAAAAAAAACGGAATAAAATAAAAACACAAAATGTATATATAAATTTACATTACAAATCATATTTTTGGTTGGATAAAATTTTTTCACACATTTGAAACCAGATTAAAAAAAGGTCTGAATGCAGTTTTAATATCGTGTTCGTAACCCTTTTCTTTTAATCTGTTTGGCATTGACAAAACCAGCTTTTTTGTTGTATCTGATCCTACATTTTTCCATTCTTCCAATTTGTATATATATAGAATATATATATATATATTGTATATATATATATATATATATATATACATAGTGTTCATATTTTATTGTTTGTTTTTTTTGAGAATTCAATAAATAATAAAATGGAAGAATAATTTCGTTGTGTAAATAAATTGAATTTGTTAAATATAATTTCATTAAGTATTGTTTTACTTTAAATGTCCAAATGTGTGAATAATTCCATTTATCGCTGTATGTCCCATTACTTTTATGACTCATAGTAGTAAAAGTAGGAGTTTAAAGTGGCAAGTTTCGAGAGAGGCTTTCATCCAGTAATCGATAGAAAGAGGCTGACTGCTGCTGATGAAAAACAATACATACATATATAATCGAGCTATAGAATTTTCTGTACGATGCGATTGTCTTTACTGGATTCTTTCTGTCGATTCCGCCATAGCGATTCTCGGTTGTTCGGTTGTCCGTCAATCACCGTTCAGTTACGTGCAAACGTAACCGGCGTGATTGATATTTAATAGACATTTATATGTAGCACATTAGAAACGAGTTACACAATAACTGGAAAGGTGTTTTGCCTACACACCTTCGAGCAACGAAACAGAAGGGAAAAAAGACAAGCGAGCGCGACGATCATATGGTAAACGCAGATGACGTCCAGACATTCTACGCGTAACGGAAGAAAGGGAGCACGGCCAAAACCATCAGTCAGCTGTGTCCCCTCCGAACGTTGCCTGGCAACGCTACCAGACTGACGGCCGACAATCGGTCAACGAGCAGCGAACAACAGTCGTGCATTGAACGCAGTTGAACGTTCGTTGTGTGCCACGCGCGCGGCTCTCGCACACGCTCTTGCATTTGCAACAAATCTCAACGATTCCGATTGAAAATGACTTAAACGTCCGATTGTGCGGACCGTGTGACGTGACAATCGGGTACGGGGACGTACCCAAAAAAATCGATAATTTTCGAATCGTCTTTCGTATTTTTTTAATTTTTTAAATCATTTTCGAGTCGAGGTGTATCGATCTACATGTACTCTATCCGTAGTTGTAATGTTTCGTTCGCGGTATACGATGGAATCAAGACGTCGTCTCGAACAAAAAACAATCGTCCGAACATCGCGACGTTGATCGTCTGTTACGAATCCAGATAGCTGTGGATTTTTATCCGGAAATCGTCGATTATCGTCCGGTAAATCGGCGTGGGCGATTACGACGGGAAGTCGCCGATTACGACGGTCGAAACCGAGCCGTGAAGAAAACTCCACGGCGGTCGAACAGCTGACCGTCAGTCAGTCGGTCGGTCGAACGCAAAGACGGCGGACGATGCAACGGAAACGTGCCGTCGTCGTCGTCATCGCGTGTCACTAGTTCGACGTCGGTCCACACTGGCGAAATGCGTGTTTGTTTTGTGTATGAGTGATACAGTGATGTTGTGTTTCGTACAAGGTTTCGATGGTGGGAAGGAGCAAAATGCGAAATCTGCGAACAAGACGAAGAGCGGTCCGAAACTTTTCAGGAAATCAAGGTTGGTCGGTGTTCCGTTCGTAGACGAGTCGTTGAACCCGATGCACTTTTTCGATGCATTCGTCGCAAATGACATAACTGACTGACTGACTAACTAACGAAACTTTTTGCACGGTGACGTGCCGAAAATCCCGAACGGCCGAGTCGATCGATAGAATTGGCCAGGGAACATGCATGACAGTTGAACACCAAAACAACTGACAAACATTTGTATTCGTTAAGTAATTAGCATCCCCGGACCGTAACGTTTTATTTCATTAAAATGGCCGATAATTACTATCGACAATGTATCAAAAACCGACAATAATCAATTAACTGGATGGGATGTTTTCATAAAAGCGAATTTCATGATATTAATCCATTTGCGAAAGTTAATTTAGAGCCATTCGATCGAATTATAATTGCCAACATTTATTTCATTACGGATTTTAATTTGTGCGAGTAATTTGGAAAAGCGTATCTTACTATTTAACAAATTTATATATATATATATATTAGGTTGGCAAATATCTCCCTTCCGCCTTCTGGTCTTTTGAATTTCGCAACTAATTTTATATATATATATATATATATATATATATATATAAATTTTTCTGGCTAGTTCAGCTCGTTATACTTTTCACGCAATTAAGTCAAATTTAGATACAATTGTTTACCTGTTTGAACAATTGAAAAAGTTAATAAACTCTTAACCTATTTTTTTTATATAAAGACGTTTAATAAACAGTATATAACTTTTATAGAAAGTTCAATCGATGGTTTTATTTTTAATTAAATTTTTACTTTTTCAGTTATAATAAACTGAAACAATTGTTATTACAGTTTGAAAATTTAATTAAAACAATGAATAGTTAATTATAATCGTAATTGTACGATAATAAAAAGAAATGCATTTGAAACAGGTTTGAAATGGATTTTTTTATCTATAGAAATAATTTCGAAAAGTAATAAATTCCTAACCTATTTTATTTATAGATACTCAAGAATTAAATAATACTGTTATTTATATTTTTAATTATATTTAATTTATAATTTTAATTATAAATAAAATTATAATTCATATTTAATTTTAATTAATATATTAGGTTGGCAAGTATCTCCCTTCCGCTTTTTTTTTCTTTTTTTTTTTGTACATAGCTGCGAAATTCAAAAGACCAGAAGGCGGAAGGGAGATACTTGCCAACCTAATATTTAATTCAGGTTTATAAATTAAAAATAATTATAAATACCAAATAATATTATTATTTAATACCTGAATTGAAACGTTACAAAATTTAATTAAAACAACCAATTCAGTAATAAAACTACTTTTCAATTCGACAATCGAGTTCATTTCGAACATAATTTTCGATCAGTAGTGACAATAAAAAAGATGAACGAATTTTATGCATTGACTTTATAAAATTTTCAGCATTTCTATAGTGAATTTTCACTATTGAAATATGTTATTCGAGCATCTGGCGTTCTAGCAGTAAAATTTCACAAGTTTTTAATAAATAAATGTTAAATAATGACAGTTCAACATTTGACATTTCATCAAATAATAGCGAACTCACTTTTACTTCAAATTTGGACACTTTTTATTTTAGTAAATGCATTACTTATACGAATCCCTAATACATAGGATGATCGAAATGTGACGCCTATATTTGTGTTTTATTAAAAAGAAACAAAAGAAACTACACACATGTTTCTTTTTAATAAATCGCAAATTTAAGCATCATATTTAGATGACCTGTATATAAACAATGAAATATAAAAAAAAACTTAACCTGTTTCTTTTTTATAAAAATAAAATTATTTCTATCGTTTGTGTACGTCTTTCTAATTCACGATATGTAATTTAACGATATAAATTACCTATATTCTTTCATCTGTGTTTACCGATTATTGCAATGATATGCATTAAGAAGTAGATAATAAAACGGAATTAAAACATTTAATAATCTATTGAAATTATAATCAATAAATAAGTAATAGTAATAAAATATAAACAGACCTTCATTCGAGAACTGAACAAGTAAGCTTTGGAAAAAAAGAGGAATTATTGATTAAGATAATTAAAACAAATGAACATTTGTTTATTATTGTTTATTAGACATAAAACTAACCAATGTTGCTGTGCACGTGTATTTAATGTCTGATTAGTAATATATTTTCTTGGAAAATAATTTTCCAATAATACTTTATTGCAAATACCACTTTATTTTTTTGTATCTCGTGCATGAGAACAATATATAAATAAAAAAAATGTTAATTAGATTTGGGATTATCTGCGAAATTGAAATAAATGAAAAAATGGAAGTAACTAACAAATATATATATATAAACAAGAAAATAAACAGATTCGAAAGCAAACAAAATTTAAATTGAAAATGAATGCTAATGATATGCATTAAGAAGTAGATAATAAATCGGAATTAAAACATTGTTGCAATGATATGCATTAAGAAGTAGATAATAAAACGTGACTAAAACATTTAATAATTATTTAAATTATAATCAATAAATAAGTAATAGTAATAAAATATAAACAGACCTTAATTCGAGAACTGAACAAGTAAGCTTTGGAAAAAAGAGGAATTATTGATTATGATAATTAAAACAAATGAACATTTATTTATTATTGTTTATTTGACATAAAATTATCCAATGTTGCTGTGCACGTGTATTTAATGTCTGATTAACCCTTAGAGTGCCGGGGAGCGCGATCGCGCTCCTCATATATTTTGTACAATATTTTTTTCTAATAATATTTTATAATAGAATCAGCAAAGAATATATTTAAAAGATGAAAACAAATATAATAAAGGTTTTCTTGAATTTTTGAGTATGTAACTTTATTTAATTGCGATTCATAATTTTTTTTCTAAACTACTGCAAAATCAGCAAAAATACCTTGGCAATTTTAGCATAGTTCCTAAGAAATTGGTTGGCACTCAAAGGGTTAATAATATATTTACTTGGAAAATGATTTTCCAAGAATAATTTATTGCAAATACCACTTTATTTTTTCTGTATCTCGTGCATGAGACCAATTTATTATAAATAAAAAGAATGTTAATTAGATTTGGGATTAACTGCGAAATTGAAATAAATGAAAAATGGAAATAACTAATATATATATAAACAAGAAAATAAACAGATTCGAAAGCAAACAACAAAATTTAAATTGAAAATGAATGCCTTGTATCAAGAAGAGAAAATGACCGATGGACAAGAAAAATTATTGATATGGAACCGAGAGATATAAAAAGACTCGAGAAAAGATCCGTAGAAATGGAATAGACATGAGAACATTTATCGATAGAGAATGGAAGAGAAGAGCATTGGATTATTGGAGTTCTGATATTGTTATTAGAAATCTCTTTCTCTCTCTTTATATATATATATATATATATATATATATATATATATATATATATATATATATATATATATAACAATGGCAACGACAATTTTCTTAATTACACAACTATTGAAAAACCTTTTTTATATGTTAGCGTAATTGGAAATATTTCTATGCACTGTTCAGTCGATATCCAAAGAACAAACATCAAAAGAGTATGTAAAAACCCATGAAGCAAAACAACAAAGTCGATCGTACGTTATGTACAAACAAATGCACCGTTTCATCAGAAATCTGGTTTATTTCCTAGTACGATTATTACGTATTATTATATATACAAACAGAAACACATCGACTGCAGTAGAGTGTTATTTTTTTATTAAAAAGGAAAAATACTTTTTTCGGTCAAGTTGTGCGGTCTTGCTTGACGAAATTCCTTTACGAAAAAATGTACACACATACAAGACAAATGTGGTAATTAGTTTTATTATCTGTTTATGCTTTGTATCTTTATATCTTAACAAACATCGCGAAGCTCAAATATTAGTCGTCTTGTTAATATACACTGAAACAAAAACCACAACTGAATGAAATCGCGAACAATGGACTTTGGTCGAGTGATTTGTCATTTTAAATAATCGTATTCTTTTTGTTGGGTTTCGTTTACGTTTTTTTTTAAAAAAAAAACGTTCGTCTATTTTTATCTTTTGCGCAATTGTTACGAAAACAAAACGTTTTGTTTGAAACAATTGCAGTTTTTTGTATGCCATTTTTAAACAAATATCTAATCAAATATCTATTGTTAGATATTTTGTTTTTACACAAATTTATTCATAATTCAGATGGATGGATGTCTGGTTCATAGTACTGATTTTAATTAATATTTCAAGTATTTGCAGAAAACTAATGTTATTATAATTAAGTATTATGAGTCGATGAAGATTTTTATTAAGGTTTTATTCCCTGAGGCAAATTGTCTTCTAATTGCAAATCTAGTTATGGACATTTTTTTTCTATAAATAAACTCCTTACTTGAATATTCGATCTGTTCATCTTTCTCTTTTCTAATCTTATCTAGTGATTTAAAATCTATTGTTTTATATACAAATATAAACACGATATTAAAGTTCTAAGAGTCTCGTATGCTCTATTTATAATATTTTTTAGTCTGCCGTTCGGTTTGTTCAGCTTGAGAGATCCTATTAGTCGCTAAGCTAACGTTGGAAAAGACAGACATCAGAGTTTTTTGTGAAATTTTTCCCTGATGACTACAAATACAGAAGACAGAAGAACATAAGAAGATACATCAAGATAAGAAGACGCATAACGAGTTACGGGGGCACGCTGTACGTCCCTAGGTGCGTTAAACATACGAAAAATCAACATTACAAGAAGACAAAATACACTAAAACTGGAAAAAATAAACGTTGGAAAAGCTTTTAGGGTCACGAGAATATCCAAGGTTTACAACCAACGACAAGGTTTTGTACTTCTTCGGAATATATTTGAACACATACATCCTATAATTCGAGCTGCTGGACTGAGATTGTTCAGGTTTGTTAAGGACTGTACGAAGCAAGAAATAGACAAAGAAACGTGGATATTCGAAATGATCTACAAATAAGAGATATTAATGAATTAGTACAAAAATATCAATGTAATTGAAGAGAATGCATGCATTGATGAAGAAACAAAAACAAACAGCAGCAGCAACTTTTTTCTACTGGATAAAAGTCTCTCCCAGAATTTTCCACATCGACCGATCCAGTGTCTTTGTCTTTCTTACTATTTCGACGAACTTTATTATGTTTGTTACACAGCAACGAATTATTGTTGCTACGCAACAATAATAAATAAATAGGTAAAGATGGCAACGGTTGTTAATTGAAAGCGATGCGAAAAAATCAGTGTAAATAACGATACGATAAAATGAACATCACTGAGAACTTTTACAATAAAAATTATAGTTCATTACCAATATATAATCAGTAACACGATTTTAAAACATCGTGGTCTTTACGAACAAACAATGTTTATCCCATTATTATGTCTCTTTTTGAACCTGTTTATATAGGATCATCCAAATGTGACGCCTAGATTTGTGTTTTATTAAAAAAAACATGTGTCATATTTGAATGGCCTTGTATATCAATAATTTCTATTGTCCATCTTTTTTCATTGTATTCGTTTATTTTTACAATTTTATTATCTATTTTTTCATGATTTTCATGTACTTTGATATCAGAATAGGATAAAAATTCATATCTAAGAGAAGAATGAAGGAAAAAAAACTATAAATAAATAATTGTCGTATTATACAATATTTATATTTTTTGCATAATCTTTGTACTGCATGTGATTAAAAATAATAGGAAATTAACATCGATGAACAAACGTACAGATACTCGAATGAAAAAAAAGACATAAATTTCACGACAAAAAAAACGTGACAGCAGAAAGTAGCGTTACATAAAAGCGATTACATATTGTGTACGGCGTTACAGAGTTCAGAGAAACCGTGCGAAATTCTCACTACATAATTTAAAGCCAATAACAACAGATGACATAAAGAAAGAAGTACGTTTATAGGTCGAATGGTCTGTTTATCGCACATATTGAATATCATTAATGCGTATATAAATTGTTCAACTGATCATTTTTATATTAATTATCTCGACAAATGTATGTGCAATTGTTTGTTATCGCCTTTGGTTAAATGTAACTGGAATAATTAATTTGAATGCAAAAAATGCGCAGTGGAAAAAGTGGACGACATTGCAGTGAAATAAACGTACATACGTACGTACGTATGTAGGTTATTTCTGCGAAATTGAATAACTACTGGCGCCAATGACCGGGAAGAAAGGAATTACTTAGAAACATTGCCAGAAATTTACAGATGAATGAAGACGGATGGATGAAGTAAATTTTTAGTGTGTACAGAAATGGATTATATATATATATATATATATATATATATATATATATATATATATATATATATATATATATATATATATATATATATATATATATATATATATATATATATATATATATATATATATATATATATATATATATATACTGACGCATATATATAAAGTAATGGCACACATGGGTAACATAAGAAATTTATTGATATAATTCAGTGAAGTCGTTAAATTAAAAAAAATATTTAATTGAAAATAAATATAATGAATAAATTTAATGAAAATTATATTTATTTTTAATTAAATCATTTTTTTTAATTTAACGACTTCACTGAATTATATCAATAAATTTCTTATGTTACCCATGTGTGCCATGACTTTTGTGTGTCAGTGTATATATATATATATATATATATATATATATATATATATATATATATATATATATATATATATATATATATATATATATATATATATATATATATATATATATATATATATATATATATATATATATATATATATATATATATATATATATATATATATATATATATATATATATATATATATATATATATATATATATATATATATATATATATATATATATATATATATATATATATATATATAAGCACCACCAGCAACAGCCTCTTTCGACAGTTGATTAAAGGCCTCTCTTAAAATTTATGTATATTAGAAGAAACCCCAGAGATATAAAAAAATCAGAATGAAATTCATGGATAGATGAGAGAGATATAAGAAAACTCTTCTGAATGAACTGGGAGAGAAAGGTATATGGGGTCGGTTGAATTGGAAAGTTTTAGAAGAGATATTTATTCAACAATAGATATAAAAAGGTTTATATATTAAGAAATAAAATATTTTTTATTATTATTATTAAACATTTATTTTATATTAAAATTATTTTAGTCTAATTATGCGTACTTTTTTTATAACAATTTGTATTTTTAAATTTAATTAATCCAATTTATTATTTTTTAATTAGTATCAAGTTTTTCATAATTTAATAAAAAAATACGTCCTTAACAAACGAGAAACACTTGCTTTGACATTAATTATTTTATAAATCGTTGAGTAATTAACTGTTATTTATTTTTATGTGTATTAATTAATTATATTGCTACTAAAAACAATTAGTGTCATTTAAACTAACTTAAATTTCAAAAATAAGAGAATACAAGTAACCTTTGATTTTGAATAATGCGTAGTCATTTGTTTACTTGAGTTCAGATATTTTTATCTTTTAAAGTAATTGTTTTTTCATTTTATTTATAATTAAGCCTGCTGTTAATTAACTATTAATTTGAAAAATTACATTTGAAAAGAAATAAATGCAACCCAGTACTATTCACACAGTGAATATTAATTGATTAATTTTATGTATAGATGTTTCTTTAAGCGTGATAGAACTTTAAATTAAATCTCTATCAAAAGTTCTATTTATCCTAAAAATCACCACTTATCATACCTTTATATATATATATATATATATATATATATATATATATATATATATACGAAGGTCGTTTGATAAGTATGGTAAATTTATTTATTGTTTAATTTAATTAATTGATTAATTGAATTAAATTTTTCAATTTAATTTTTTTTACTTTTTTACCATACTTATCCAACAATCCTAATATAAATTGTGTTTTTTTAGGTTAATTAAAACTTTCGATAGTGATTAAATTTAAAATTCTATCACTTTTAAAAAAAAACTATTCTATATATTGAACATTCATTAATTATATTTACATCTCTCTCTCTCTCTCTTTATTATACATATATATATATATATACATACACATACACACACACTGACGCACATATGTCATGGCACACATGGGTAACATAAGCAATTTATTGTTATAATTCAATGAAGTCGTTAAATTAAAAAAAAATATTTAATTGAAAATAAATATAATATTCATTAAATTTATTCATTATATTTATTTTCAATTAAATATATATTTTTTAATTAACGACTTCATTGAATTATATCAATAAATTTCTTATGTTACCCATGTGTGCCATGACATATGTGCGTCAGTGTGTGTGTGTGTGTGTGTATGTATATATATATGTTAACAAAAATAATAGCATTTCTTGATAAACAATAATACACATTCATTATATCTATACACACCCATTTTTCCAACATTATTGAGTAAACAATGTTCGAACAAAAAAAATTAAAGTACAACCCGCAACACTCTTCCACGTCTGAATATTGAATTGTATTAAAAAAAAGTTTAATATTATTGAAAGTAATCGAATTTCTTGATAACATTTAATGGCTGTCCGAACGAACTTCTCGACAACGTTAATGGACGTCGGAATTAACATATATGTGTTTGTTTGATTCGAAGGTGATGGAATTATCGATACTAAACCCGTGTTTATCAGAAAAGACGGTCAATGTTACTCGAACAACATTGTATAATAATTAAATAGTAACCGACGAACTTGATAACGTACACTAATTGTTTGCTCTTCACCTTCGGCACGTGTCGTTATCGAAATAGTTTAACCTTAAATTTCGACCGAAGGTTTTCAGCGAACAACGATGCGCATGGAAGTGGACACGTCTTCCTTCACATACTGTTTCCTTCACTTAGATAAAAATATATTTACATACGAGATAATAGACAGATACTTCTTTTAATAATAACAACGGATGTGTAACGTTTTTATTAAACAGATAAATGATGTAAGGATGTAAATGATTAGGAAAGGAAGTAAGAAAAGCCATAATTGATTTTGGCATTGTGGATGATTCTGTTTTTAACAAAGAAATCGCCGAACAACGCCATTGTTAACTGATGTTTATTTCGATGGTCGGTCCATTATTTTCATAATGAGGAATTATAAAATTTAAAATATTAACAAATATAACAATTGCATGATAGGTGGCTGTGATTGGTTAAGGGGGTATTCTAGTCTAGACGCACGAATTTTAGGTGTTTTTTCGGGCGCTATAAAAAAAACAACAAATATTTTTACTATCAATTTTTTATCAGTTATTTATTGACATTTTAAGAGAATAAAAAAGTATTATTAAAAACAAAAAAATAAAAATTAAAAAAGGTACAGGCTGGCAAATTGGGGTTTTAAAAAAAAATGTGTCTCCTGGTTGACGTGGTTCCAACCCTTCCGGTCATGTGAAACAAAATTTTTTTTGAAATTATTGAAAAAGAAAGTTGTAGTAGTATCCCCGCCTAGGGAAATTTAAAATTTTTTTTTCGTAAAATGGCGGCAGTGTGAAAAAACAGTCATTTTTTGCCTTATTTTTTTCAACTTTCGGAATTTTTTAAAAATAGTAAAAAACAAAATTTTCAAAAAATCCTAGACAGGGGCAATCTCTGTTATATTGAGAAACTCTGTACCGAATTTCAAGTAAATCGGTCCATTAGAACTTGAGATATCACGTCAACCGTGTCGAAAAAAGTAGTTTCGAGAAAAACGCGTTTAAAGTTGATTCGTTCCGGCCAGACCGGATTGGTCGGCGCGTCACAAAAATAGCTATAACTCCGGAAATAATTCGAATTTCGAAAAATCCTCTTAAGAACATATTCTTAAAGGTCTAAACTTTGAAAATATGCAAAAAAAATCGATTTTTTCGAAATTCTAGACTAGAATACCCCCTTAAGAGAATGAATAGGAATAGTGATAAGCGACTAGATAATTAATTGATTTGTTAATAATCGAATAACTTGTTTTATATTTCGCATGCTTTTGTTATAAACAATATAAAGTTACAACCGTCGATCCAAAACTTATACACAAATGCCATAAATACTTTTTTTTAAAAAGAAAATATTTATCTCTAAATAAATAAATTTACAAAAATGTACAGGTTTCTCAAAAAATATTTTCATGTAAATCAAACAAAAAAATATAAAATTTAAGCTGATTTTATAAAAATCAAAACGTTATTAGCCACCGATTGATTTAGAAACGACTAACGACTGAAAAATTACTCGTAACTAACATTTTAGTCATTAGTCATCAATTGGATAATTTTTGCCTTACTTTGACATGTACTCTCTTACTATAAGGAAAACACTGTTAGTAATTTTTGTTACCATAGATGTATGAACTACAATCAAACAGAATTATAACACATTCCTGTTTATTGGCTACAGACGCATTCTATATAACGAAAACGTTTCGAAAGAGTACGTCGAATCGAATGTTTAATAAAAAATATATTTGTTTTGGACGGTGCGGGTGGCGTGTGCGTAAAGCTCTGTACCTGTGACAAGGCCGTAGATTGAAAATACTGAATTATAAATGAACATTAAAGTACCTACTACTGAAATACAAATGGAAATATTAATTTCGTATTCAATTAGTGGGAATGTATTTGTGTAAGATC
Source organism: Neoneuromus ignobilis (assembly GCA_029203775.1). Taxonomy (NCBI): domain Eukaryota; kingdom Metazoa; phylum Arthropoda; class Insecta; order Megaloptera; family Corydalidae; genus Neoneuromus; species Neoneuromus ignobilis. The sequence continues at coordinate 52,791,599 of CP092089.1, forward strand.
CATATAACCAAATTAAATATTATCAGAGACGTAAGTACATTTTACATTATTCAGATGAACACAAAAATATATGTGTACTTTTAATTTATGTCAAAAAATATTAATTAAGACAATAAGAAATATAAATTTAATTAACTGTTTGATTTACATAAAAATGTTTTTTTAAGAAAACTGTACATTTTTGTAAATTTATTTATTTAGAGATAAATATTTTCTTTTTTAAAAAAAAGTATTTATGGCATTTGTGCACAAGTTTTGGATCGTCGGTTGTAACTCTATATTGTTTATAACAAAAGCATGCGAAATATAAAACAAGTTATTCGATTATTAACAAATAAATTAATTATCTAGTCGCTTATCACTATTCCTATTCATTCTCTTAACCAATCACAGCCACCTATCATGCAATTGTTATATTTGTTAGGAACAATTGATGTTCGATCGTAAACAAAAGCGTCTGCAGCGTCGCCTCTTCGCATACAATCCATGTTCTTTGATCGGATTTAAAGAGCCTTTCGCGTGCCTCTCGGGCGCCATTTACGTTTCATATTTCATACTGACAAATGATTTGTCAGTATCCGTCAAAAACAATACAATAATCCGAACAAAAGAAACGCGGTGATTCACCCTCTCTAAAAAAAGCAGTGCCGGTCTTTTCTTCTCTGCGTCGGTCGGCGACGCACGGTCTGTGTTTTGAATCCGAAATTCATCTCGAAAACCTACAGAATTTGATTCGACTATTAAATGTTTTTAGATGAAAAATAACTTTATATCTGAAATCTGAATATTTTATAAAAATAAATGATATTTTATCAAATATCAATACATAGTAAACAAGTAAAGAATATCCTTTTAGTTTTATAGATATATTCACAATAAATCTAAAATTATTCTAATAATAGTTTTTTATTTTTTATAAATTGACGTTTCGATGAATTTAGAAAAATATTCAAATTTCATTGACTCCATAAAAAAATCAATTGCCTTCAAGTTAATACATCTGACGTTATAGAAAATGTTGAGAAATCCCATAATTTAAGAAACGTCATTAACTAGAAATCAAAGTACTTTTCAGAAAAAACGTGTTAAGTGATTTCTTAAAATTGTTGTGTTTGAAATCACGTCTTATGCCTGTTTGTAAACATTATAGTGTAATAAAAACTATCTATTTTTGATAAGAAAATAAATTATTAATACACATAAATAATAAGTAATTATTCAAGGTTTTTATCAAATAATTGGTGTTAAAACGACAGTTTCTCTTTTGTAAAAGATGGAAATGTTTATTAAATTAAGAAAAAAGTGATACTAGTTAGGAAATAAAAAACTAGCCTGACACCATTTTTCATATATAAATTATTATAAAAAACATACCTATAATTTGACTGAATTTTTTTTAACTAGTATTAGGAAATGTACTAATAATATAAATGTGGGATTTTTGTTGTAATAAAAATAATGAAACAATAATATTGTAGTATACAAAAATGGAATTACTTTACAAACTATTTGTGTAATGTTAATTTTGAGAAATATATAATTAGCATTAATATATATATATATATATATATATATATATATATATATATATGTGTGTGTGTGTGTGTGTGTGTGTGTGTAATTTATTATTAACAATAATTATCCAGTAAATTTCCCACCACAATTTTTTCATTAAAAATATATTAAAACAAATTAGTTTCGAAAATAATCACGTTAAAGAAATAACCATAGTAAGTTGTAACTACAGAATTACATTTATTGCTCCAGAAGTATAAAAACTATAAATATTATAATATTCCAGGACCTGTTTTTACGTGGTATTTTTTACGCGATTCACAGTTACACAATTTCATAACACGTTTTATTCACATTTACAGGGTTTCTTTCGCACGTTTTACTTAATAGAAAACGACGATGGATAAAATGTCGATTTTAAAAAAATATTTTTATCATTTTCCTCAACACATTATATGTTTATTAAATAAAATATTTTTAGTGAATGCGTTTCAATATTTTCAATTGCTTTTTGTATAGTTTGCGTTAGTTTAACACGTTTTATATTTTGTTGCAAATCAATTTTTACACAGTACGCATCCACCCTGTATTTAAATGCAACAATGTGGTTTATTTTTCATCTAAAACTATATATATTTTTTCGAAATAGTTTCCATAAATTTGTTTATTATTCATATGAATGGTATTATTTTATAATAGTATTATTATAAATTTAAATTTTAACTGAAATATACACATACAATCTTATTTACATTTAATGCACTGTGAGTATTCGTTATTTGTTAATAAATAATAAACAACGCGTTGCTATGGCTAAATATGGTTGCCATGCAACCATATACATAATAAAATACACACAATTACTTTGTAAAAAAATTCAATTTTAAAATCTATTAATTGAGATAAATTAACTTTGAAAAATCTCACATTAACGATGACTTTTCAACATTATTTGCAATTACAGAATCATTTATCATTTAAAATGCATGGAAAAACTACGAATATTGATAATATTTGCGACATATGTACCTGACATAGAAGCTACAGTAAGATACATTTTTCGTTTAATACCGAAATATTCTCATTTCTTTGAAATCGTTTCCATAAATGTAGTTTACTACTTGTTTGAATCATATTATTTTATATTAATTACAATTTTTATTACAGAAATACAAATTTCATTTGCGTTTATGCACTGCCAATCTTAACTATTTATTAATAAACAATAAACGTGTTACTATGGAGAAATTTGGTTGCCATGCAACCATGTTTATATATATATATATATATATATATATATATATATATATATATATATATATATATGTGTGTGTGTGTGTGTGTGTGTGTGTGTGTGTATGTGTATATAATTTATTATTAATAATAAATATTTTGCAAAAATTCGCAATTCAAAATTTATTAATTAAAATAAATTAGTTTCGCAAATAACCATATTAAAGATGACTTGTCCATGTTAAATGTAATTATAAAACCGTTTATTGCTTAAGATATACAGAAACTACGAATGTCGAATATACGAATGCCAAGATATATTTATATCTTGAAAATAGTTTCCATAAAAGTAATTGATTACTTATATGAATAGCAGTATTTTATATTAATTATAATTTTTATTACTGAATTTTTTGCTTGAATGAATAATCAACAACAGTAGCAACCTTCGCCTGTACATTACTGGATGAAAGTCTTTCCCAAAACTTTCCATTTCGACCGATTCAATATCTTTCTTTTCCAGTCCATTCTTACAAATTTTTTATGTCGGTATCCTATCTATTCATGAGTCTCTTCTCGAATTTTTTATATATTTGAATTTCTAATTACAAGTAAATTTATATAACATAGAAATACAATTTTATTTACATTTAATAGACTAAGTATTTATTAAAAAACAATAAACATGCGTTGCTATGAGGAAATGCGGTTACCAAACAAATATATATACATATATATGTATATATATATATATATATATATATATATATATATATAAATGTGTGTGTATATTAAATAATTTAAAGGCAATCAACATTTCCTTTCGCGGATTCTCTGCATTGTGTTCAAAGGAGACAAACACGTGTAACAATCAACAAAGAGAGGAAAAAAACATTCTTCAATTACTCATTTAATAACTGGTTATCTCGAACCGTACCGATAAAAAGTTCTTTAGAAAGTATAGAGAACGATGAAAAATTAATCGTTCAGAATGTATATGAAAAATTAATCAGTTTGCATGAATTGTGTGCTAATGAAAAATGTATGTAGGTGTGGATATGTTGTCTAGTTAAAATTTCTGTATGTTTCTATCTGTCAAATATAAAACAAAGAATTGTGCATTATTAAGAATGACGATCGATCCGCCATTTTCAATTTTACATATATGTATATATATATATATATATATTTATTAGGAGACAATTCTAGAAACATCAATAAAAGAGTAAAAGATCCAGATGACAGAAATGAACATATTAGGTTGGCAAGTATCTCCCTTCCGCTTTTTTTTTTTTTGTACATAGCTGCGAAATTCAAAAGACCAGAAGGCGGAAGGGAGATATTTGCCAACCTAATACATGAAAAAAAATATATTCAAAAAAATTACAAAAAGAGCAAAGAGAGTAGAAAAAAACATGAACATACATGAAAAACACAAATTGTACATATAACTGAGAAAATGAGAGATGGAAGAAAATAATTGAATGAACATTTTACAAAAATGTGTGAAGATAATCAAGTAGTCATTTAATCATCAAGTAGTCATTTTAATGAGTGAAGAATCATTAAAATGGCAAAAGATAAAATATCGAGATCGAAGAAACATCAGACGCCTCGATAAAAATGGTATCTAAAAAAAATGACTATCGAATGGAATAAGCGAACGTTTAAAAAATAAAGAAGATGGATTAAAATCTAGATTAAAATATGAAAAAATGCTTATAGTAAAAAAATGTAACTTTTTGGATTTCAAATTACATTTAATGTAAATTAAAACGAGTTGTGGTAACGTCAAGAGAAATAATAACAAAATTATCTCATAATCACCATTAAAACTAGCACACGGAATTTCGGACAAGTGTCTAATTCATTTTCAAACAAAAGAATCATTAATCCCACGCTACTGGATGTTATATAAATGTTAATAAACATTTTCTGTTTATTTTTTAACATGCAATTATTATGAAATTTTTATAAGGATTTTCTAACGTCACATGGCAATTGAAATGCATGCCAGTGAAAAAGTGAACTGCGAATAATTGATGACCGTTTATATAAAATCTTAGAATGCTGCGACGATCGATTCGTTTGTCGAAAACCGAATTAGCCATTTTGTCCATGACGAGATTTTCATTTACAAACCGCCTGTATAAATAATTAACGAGCTGAATTACGTAATAGTAATATATTTACTTATTTCAATTTGAGTGATACTATATACTTTAGAATTTATTAGCGTTCACTTAACTAGAAAGTAAATATAAATTGAATGCGTGTGTGTGTATGTATGTTTAACGATTTAAATCTAGTTCAAATGAAACCGATTAGTGTTGTTAATTTAATCAAATACCAGCTGTTGTATACGTAATGGAATGTCATTTTGGATTATTCGCAGTGACAGCGTGCCTTTTTTGTACTGTCACATTAACACCTTTCTGTGAACGACATTTGAAAAAAAAATCATTTCTAAAATATTTTTATTTCAATTATTTCTTATGATACAACAAAATTATTTTATTTATTTTAAGTGTTTTTTTTAAAAAAAAAAATCAGTACACGTTCATTATTAATAAGATTATAATTTAATATCTAATCCAGTAAAAACATAACCTAAAAACTTATCTATTCAATTGTACCACATGAAATGTCCGATTTCTGTATTTCAATAAGTGTTTTTTTTTTTTGTTAACCCTAGAAAATATGTTGTCTGTGGAGCAAGAGTGACCTTTTTTATACGAATTTAAATTGGAGTTAGAGAGAAATATCAATTCAGCATTCAAAGAAACAACTGTTAATCAACAAACAATACGAAAATGGTTTCAGAAATTTCAAACTGACTATCTGAATTTTGAAATTGATCTAGGAGTTTCACCCATGACAGTTTCCTGTCATTTAGTTGCAAGAGGAAACGTAAAACTAGACAAATGGCTGCCATATGAATTAATGGAAGGTTAGAAATAGCGTCCTTTGGAAATTCGTTCATCAATTGTTATTCGAGATCGTATAGTCACCAAAGTATTTCTCGAAACTATCGTTGCATCCACGTAAAGTTATTATAACTGTGTGAATATTTGCAAAAGAACTTATACAATATTCGTTTTTGCCGCAAGGATAATCCATTATTGAAAATTGATAATCATCAATCCATCCTGTGTACTAGTTTTAATGGTGATTATGAGATAATTTTGTTATTATTTTTCTCTTGACGTTACCACAACTTGTTTTAATTTACATTAAATGTAATTTAAAATCCAAAAAGGTACATTTTTTTATATTTTAATCTAGATATCCATCTTATTTATTTTTTAAGCGTTCGCTTATTCCATTCGATAGTCATTTATTTAATACCATTTTTATCGAGGCGTCTGATGTTTCTTCGACCTCGATATTTTATCTTTTGCCATTATTGATAATCAAGAAATTGAAGCAATGCATGAAAAATTAAGAACCCGACAACCTAGACTAATCAATAGGGATGAACCAATATTGATTCATGACAACATCCAACCGCATACATTTTTAATCACTGTACAGAAATTAACAGAGGTGGGCTATGACATTTAACAACATCCTCTATTGTCACCAGTTGATTTTCATTTTTTCAAACAACTTGATCTCTTTCTTCGAAATGAAACATTTATAAATCAAGTGACCATAATTGGCACATTTACATATTTTATTTCTTCTAAAAACGCGGAGTTTTATAAGAGAGAGAGAGAGAGAGGGTGATAAATAGTTTTGTATCATGTTGGAAAAAAAACCTTAAATGTGAATGGTGCATATTTCGATTAAATAAAGCATTTCATCATTCATAATCGGACATTTCATGTAGTACAACCTAATAACTTCTTCAGATTACTGATTTTCATCAAGTTCATCACCCGTATGTAATTGATAATTCTATTTTTTTCATCTATTTTCGACACCAGAACAGAATAAACATCTGTATCTGAGATAAAATTGACGACCCTATGGCCCAGTAGCACCGAACTCGTCACGATAACCTTTATACAAAACAAAAAAAAAAAAAAATCGTACCGATGATTCAGCAATAGAAAAAAAATACTAAGCCAATGGGTTAACGTCCTTGCATTTGAACACCGTCAAATATATCATACTGTTTATTTCATCCACGTCGGCATAAACGAGTTCCAAACTCTCGACTATATCAGAATGTATTCGTATGAATCTGAATATATATATACGTCCATCGTCGAAAATCTTGTTCACTATTTTCGTATATAAAAAAAGTGGCTCCGGTCGTTGTGTACGTGACCGACATAATAACAGATTCGAGTGGAACGACGTCGAAAAGGCACGAAGAGTGCAGTTAGTTGGATATCACTCCTATATATAATATATATATATATATATATATATATATATATATATATGTCTCTTTTTTCTTTATACATATATAAATATGTATAAAAAGGAAAAAGAACGCCGCGCGGATCAAGTTTACCGCGAGCATCGTTCCTCCGACTAAGATGGTCGGTCGGTCGGTCGGCCGACTGTCTGTTGTTTGACTATGGCGTGTCATTGACAGCACGATCCGTTACATGTTCTTAGAATCAGCAAACGTGCACTAGTCAAGATGGCGTTGTTCGTATCACTTTTATTTTACATTTGCATCGGAGTTAATTGTTCGGCGCTATCGAACGACGAGACTCGAGTGTCAGATTTTTATTGACATTCGAATTCGTTCGAAAAGCCATATAAACAAATACTCATCGATCGAACGAGAACATCAATCGGTGTTTATTTAAAATGTATTAATCACTTGTATCCTAATCGACAAATTCTGATATCAAGAACAACAAATGAAAATGTGTATTTTTTATATAAAGTATCTAGTAGGTTGTGTAAACAAATGTATCTAAGATCCTGGTTTATATTCCATGGTTGGGTTGATACTCGATTACCACAAAAATTTGTATAAAAATATTCAACGATTTGGCTATTTGTACTGTTCTTGAGATAAAAAAACAACGCGGCAGAAGAAAGAAGAAATATGAGAAGACATATCTGAGATCCTATTTTTTTTTATTATTTACATTATTGGCTCGATTCTTTATCTCCACATAACTTTATATAAAAACATTTTACAGTCTGATTGTATATTTCCTGAAATAGAAAATCAAAAAGAAAAACAAGACAACAGAAAAAAGACGAAATATGAGAAAATATCTGAGATCCTGGTTTTTTCTTCATGATTGTTTTGGTATTCTCTCCCCGCAACATCTAGTATAAAAACATTCAATATGATCTGATTGTTTGTATTTTTCCTGAGATAGAAAATAAAATTAAAAAAAAAAAAACAGTAGAAAAAAGACGAAAAATGAGAAGACATATTTTGAGATCCTGGTTTTTATTATTTGATTGTTTTGGTATTCTCTCTCCACATAGCTTTGTATAAAAACATTCAACGATCTGATTGTTTATATTTTTCCTGAAATAGAAAATAATAAAAAAAAAACAAGGCAGCCGAAAGAAGAAACGCGAGAAAACAAAAGCCAATCAAACGGTTCACAATCGTACGTACGGTGAAAAAATAGAAAAAAACGAAATTTTTACGAATGATAAAAAAAACATCCCAATCACAAAATCAAAAAAAGGCTACATTCAGGTCCATTTTTTTTATTTATACCAAGATTTTCATTTGTCTTCATCCTAATATTATTTATTAATTTTTTTCATATTCAAAAATTGTACTTTTTTTGAATTTATAAAAATCATTGAACAAATGTCGTAGTGTACATAAAAATATACAGTTTTGCATATCACGTTTGGTCTGTTCAGTACCGATTTTCTCTAATTAAGACACGTACAAAAATGTTATTTTTGTGCCAGGTACTTACGGTAAAAGGTGTACCTGAATCTCGTCGACTAATTAAAGTAGAAATTAACAGTAGATCCGTACGAACAAAATCGTCCACGCAACGATAACTATCTCGTTATTTGCACGTGTGTGTGTGTTCATACCTGGTTTCGAAACACACGAGTGTCGAACGAGCGATTATTTAAGTCGCATTGTTGCTTACATTGCCGTCACACTGCACGATCTTAAAACATTTCGAATATAAAACCGTGTGGGTTTGTTGTTGCAGCTCCTCTCGAATACACGGTCGCTGCTTCGAGATCGTCGACATGAAACGTGTTTCTTCTATTCAGTCGAGCGACCAGTATATAAAATTATCTGCTTTTCATTTCGAAATGGATTTGTTGAAACGAACGACGATACATACTTCGCCGTTCTCGAGTTTGGTTGACCATCGGAACATAATGAAATATATATATATATATATATATATATATATATATATATATATATATATATATATATATATATATTATACACGATGGATTTGAATTCGACGAAAATACATTTTTATATAATTCATTTCAATTGGATTTTATTTAGACTATGCACGCGAAACGCGATCCATGTTGACACACATTACATCAGATGTCGAGAAAATGAGTTATGGATGTGGAACGTCGTCGTCGACTAATTATATTAAGAAATTTGGCGTGTGCGCTTGTATATGTTCATACGGATGGTCTTAACCTGGTTTTATCATTTTTCGACAATTCCGTCGTACGTCTTTTCATTAAAGACGGTCATACAATCCTAAACATGTACTCTAATTTTTTTATTATTTATTATGAACGGAAAACATGTTCAACATCTAAATTCAATATCTGTTTAGTTTTTTCAATACCTGTTTAACTTAGTTGGCCAGGACGCCATTTTGTTTCTGTTGATTTGAAGTTGTGACGTTAATTAATTTTTACATAAATAATTCACTTGTTTAAACAACACAAATTTTATTAAAAAAAACTGCAATAATCATTAATCAATCATTCTAACCCACAAGATATATATATATATATATATATATATATATATATATCAGATAATTATGAATATTGATGTTACTGAACACTTTGATAGGTGCTTTTTAAGCGTGATAGAAGTTTGAATTGAATCCCTATCGAAAGTTCTATCTAACTTAAAAAAACACTGTATATATATATATATATATCCATATGCATACATACACCCATCCCTCAATTTACGCGGAGTATTCGTTCCACGTGGATTCGTTTTACGCGAATGAAAATCGCGTAAATTGAGTCTGTCAGTACAATAGAAAAAATATTGGAAATAAAAGCTAGTAAAGTTGTAGAAACACATATTTATTTCACAAGGCTTAACAAAAAAATGACGTTTTAGAAAATAAAAGTAGATGAATGTTATTCGGTGTCACTATCGCTACTGTAATTGAAAACAATCGTCTTTTTATACATTTATATCGTGCTTTTATATATTCAAGTCACTCTGATATATAATAAATTCCATGAAAAATTATATAAAATGAAATCTATCTGACCGCGTATAAAAAGTGCCGCCTAAATCAATACCGCGTAAATTGAGGGACGGGTATATATATAAAGGTATGATAAAGGATGTTTTTAGGTTAGATAGAACTTTTGACAGAGATTCAATTTAAAGTTCTACCGTGCTTAAAAAAATATTCCTATATAATATCTTTCTGATTGCGTTCACAAAACCAGAAAAATACACAAAAAAAATGTTAAAACTCTCGAAGATGGAAAATGTTTATTAAGGAGACAAAGAAAACACAATAGTTTCATCCTTATTCTGAGTAAAGACGATTATTTCAAAAGAATCAATGAAATTTGAGAAAAAGGTTCTTACAAAAAAAAAATGATAAAAATCCTTTACCCAGAATGATTAAATGTTATGTCGTTTTCAAGTGGATAACAAAATATTACACTCTAATTAACCATAAGGTTACAACCAAAAAAAGAGTTAAGTAAACACTCGGGGACCTTTAAAGTTCAATATTGTAAAAAATAAGTGTATGTATTTATGTATATATATATATATATATATATATATATATATATATATATATATATATATATATATATATATATGAAATCCTTTATACAAATTGAATAAATGAACAAATAAACTTCTTGTTTAATTCTTACGAAACCAGTGACGTTAATCGTTCTAATTGTTAAATAGTCAAATTAGAATTCCGTACCCAATTGGTTTTTATAAATTATAGTTTTTTTTAAAAAACAATAATAAGCAAAACTCGTTTCTATAAAGTAAATAACTGCAAACGTACTTAATTGCACAATGTCTTATTAAGACACCGTCACGTTTCACTGGATTTTCCAAATATTAAATTTGTGACTAGAAAAAAATCACAACTACAATTGTTTTGTAATTTATATTCGCATTGCTTAACGTTATATCGTCTGTATAAAGAAACATATTACAAAGAAATCGTTTCTATATCCTGGAAATGTTCGATAATAAACATTTAAAATTAAAAGAAATTATGACGTTTATTGCACATATTTGTTTCTTTGCAAGGAAAAAAATCCACTGTTATTAAACATAAATATCCAAGTACAGCATTTAATTATAAGTCGTCGTCAATTAAAGAACAACAATCGGTCGTTTAACCGTAATTATCTTACATCCAAGTAAAACTTCTCCGTATTAATAAACGACGTCATTTTTAATTAATTAATGCATAAAACGTCATACATATGCAGTATCGCGTGCCGGTAAAGAAGATCACTGTTTATACAACACCGGCGGCGCTTCTTTCGAAACGACCTGTCACCATCGTATATAATTGCTGATATTTCGTCCGTTTCGGTCAGATATCGACGAAATAAACTATACTGCAACGTAATACTCGCGTCTGTAATTTCACTCATACATTATTGATCATGTGTGAGAAAAAGCACACGTTTAACGGCACTACAGATGTCACGGTCAAGGAAAAACGGACTTTGTAAATATTTGAAATTGCGTGACCGTTTTCGATTAAATAATGTGTACTAATCGTAATTTTCTTTAATGTCAGAGTAATAAATATGTATAAGCGTGTATATACGTCTAGGTATCAGGAGTAATCGATAAATAAACGATATGGAAAATCATTGACACTTGATTCACGAATTATAGTCGATAAAGCAGTGTGCGATGTGTATGACTGAAAATATTCCACAATGATATCATTTTAATTCTTCTTTAAATCGTCTAATTATTTCCGTCATACTTACGTATATAGTTATTTTGTAAAAATATGGAAAGTTTTTAAAGCAATGCAGATTAATTGCATTCGATCCACTTGTGTAAAGTCATTCGGAAAATCCGTTCAGATCTGCTCTTCTAGTCCGTTTATAGTGACTACACACGCAATTTCGTCACTCTGTTGAAACGACTTACGCGTTTTCATTTTGTCGGAAATAAATCGCGGCGTGTGTCCCCACTTCAATTTGCTTCTTGTCACTTGGCCAAGATTTAAAAAAGATACATAATAGCCTCGAGCGTATACGCGAAAAAGATCGAACCATTCGAACTGTTTTGATGCGATGAAACCGACTAAAAGCTCGCGTTTAACATAGCTATAAAGCAGTAGATACAAAGCTGCAATAAAACAAACACACTGAATGTGTAAGAGCGCAAATAAATCGACGAGTATTCTGAATATTTAACTTGATTCTATTCATAACAACACTCGAATACTCAGAGCGAATTGTTTGACAGTTTTATTTCATTTGGAACCTTTTTGGAAAAATCTTCCAGTTATTCATCATTGTTGGAGATTTCATTCAGTTAGTTTGTGTTTTTTGAACGCCTATCGTACAATTTTATAAATTATTATTATTAAATATGGCACTCTTAATTAATATAATACACTTCTGTCAAATTTAAACAATACAATATCTACAAAATATCGATACAATAGTGATCGTTGTTCGATGGCGGTCTTTTCAAAAATACTCATTATAGTTAATATTTTTTTCATAAAATTCCAAGACAACAATTGACTTTCCGATAATTGTATTTACATAATCGATATCAATTATGATATTTGTTTCGTTACAGGTCGTCGAGTAGCTTCAGCGGGAGCGCGGGGCCTGGTGCCCGTTCTGCACCGTCAACGCCGTTCAGTATCTCGTTACAGCCACCAGGAACCAGTGATCCCAGTTACTCCCAATCGAGCTCAGTCAGCAGTTGTTCGAATCAATCCAATTTGACGTCAATATCGCGTAGTCCCAGTCACACTTTCGTCAAATACGAAAAGTAAGTGGCCGATTTTTATTTTCATTTATTTTTGGAAAGAATGTTTTCGTCAACAATGAGATTTTTTAAAAATATTCGTTTAAGAAATAAAATTATTTCTTTTTCTTCGTGATGTTTTTCCACTTGGCTTTACATTCGTTCTGATTCTCTTTATTTGAGAGTTTTATGATTTCTAATATCTTTTTACGAGTAGAGGTCATAGACCCAATGACTCAGTTTATAGAGAACCAAGGTATCTTCTTAGTCTGATCTTTTCCCTTAAATTTTCGATATGGTTATCTCTACTAGTAATCTATGTTATCACTAGTATATCTCTTAATTTTCCCAAGATACTCAAGTCACTTAGCTGGTAAAAAAACCTTGTACAAGGTAACAGTACTACCAGAGAGAACAATAAAATTATAATGCAAAAAGGCCTAAACTTTGATAACTTAGTAGTTACTCATATATATACATATCATTTTCTAGTCACCTTTGACAATCATGTTAATTACCATATTTCTATTGTTTTCAATGGTATTAAAACAATAGAAATATAGTAATTAGCATGATTGTCAAAGGTGACTACAAAAAAAATTAATTAATTAATGTCATAAAAACTTAGTAAACTTGATATTTTTTTTGTTATTTCAAATTGGAGTTCTTCTAATTATTATATTTTATTTAGAATTATTTCTAGTATAAAATTTGAATAAGCAAATCCTCTAATAACCTCATTCTAAATTACTCAGATTTAAAATCCAGGGATTTCGACATTCAACTAATTTTTTATCCGTTCTTTGTACTATTTTGCTATTGTATCAAAAAAAATCCATTATTATTGATAAAACAAATGTTGATATTAACAAATTTTGAAAAAACAATAACGAATCGTAACTACAACAACCATTTTTGGTGCTGTGGCATTTATAGGATTTAGTCTTTCTGATAACAGGGATTTTCTTATCCATGACAGTCCTGTTTTTTATAAGAATTTATTGTTGTCAATTCCATGCCCTAACTCCAACATGGAGGATTAACCATATCAATAATTAATTAATATAAATTGATGACAATTCGTTTTGGATTTGTGACGAATTCACTTGCACACAAATGAATTATCAAATCCCATCATCACAAGATATAAAAATGTTGGATAATTATTTACTGTTTACTTAATTTGTATATAAGCTGATGTGCATTTAGATAACCATTCCATCATCGTTAGAGAATTGCATTATCACTTTTTGGATGATATTTTATATGCATGATGAAAATGAATCGATGAACTAAAACGGTAATAAAGAGAAGACCGGAGCATTAACACGAATTCAAAACCTAATATAAATTTCGAACGAAGTTCCGTCACTTCTCTGTAATTAATTATGATATGCAATGAAAAAAAACCTTCCAGTTTTCCTAAAATAAAGTCGGTACAATTTCAGTCGACAGAATTCCGCCGAACGTAACATTTATCAAGAACAAGAAGGACACGTAACGGCGCTAAAATATCTTTTCTGCAACTAATCTGAAATATTTTTATTTAGAAACGTGTTTTCATTATTTTCAAAGAAACCATTTAATGTTTTCATGATCCTCGTTTGTATGAAAATATACTCTAATATTTATGTATATAAATCAGTGCGCGTTTCTCGTATGTGTCGCCGATGTATTTTTGAACGAATGCAAACATAAAACACAATTAAGTCAAATTTCTTAGAATGTCGTTTCAAACGATACTCTATTTCGATTGAAACACATGAGCGAATATTTTAAAATATTTCTTGGCACTGTGATATGTTTCGATTTAATTGATTTTATTTTATACAGATATATATATATATATATATATACATATATATATATATATATATATATTCTATAAGATACATATCATTTTTGTATAAATCATCATCATCATAAAAGAATATATCAACCCATTGCTAGATGAAAATCCCATCAAATGCCGTTAAATCTTCTTGGATGTTTTTCCAAGATTCTTCAATTTTTTACTATTCAAGGCTAATCTCTTCTAAGTGACAATTTTATTCCGCCATCTTTGATAAAGTCTCTTCCCTGATCTCCTTTTGTTATTCATGACAGTTCTGTTTTTTAAGAATTTATTGTTGTCAATTTCATGCCCAAACGCCATGAAACATATATATATATATATATATATATATATATATATATTAGGTTGTCAAATATCTCCCTTCCGCCTTTTTGTCTTTTGAATTTCGCGGCTATGTACAAAAAAAAAAAAAAAAGCGGAAGGGAGATACTTGACAACATAATATATATTAGAAAAGAACCAATCATATAGCAAGATGAAGAGACCACTGATGACTAAGATAAATTATGGATTGGAAACTAGATACATAACAAGACAGATGAAACAGAGATATAAAAAAAATCGTCGGAATGAGCTGATTAAAAAAGCATTAAATTAATTGAAGTGTAAAGTTCTGAAACAGGCCTTCATCCAGTGAATAGAAAGAAGCTGTTGCTGCTAGTCATTTTTTTTAAATTCAATTTTTATTCTTTTGAGTTGAACTTCGTTTATATTTTTGATTTTTATAGTATAGGACCATCCAAATGCGACACCTAGATTTGTGTTTTATTAAAAAGGAACAGAAAAAAACTATACGCATGTTTCTTTTCAATAAATCTAGGCGTCACATTTGGATAACCTTATATTTGAGCTTACCTAGGACTGGTGTCTTTTAATCACCTTTAACTTCTATTTTTACAATAATACAATACAATACAAATTTATTGATAAGCTAAAATGATACGAGAAAGAAATACATAAGTTATATTTAGTTTAGTATTAAGATAAAATATTGTGGTTATGTGAACTGAGAGTCATTTTTCAGTGATCGAATTTTAATTTTTATATAGATTATAACAATAGGTGACAGGAAAAAATATCAAAAACCTGCATAAATACAAAAATTACTTAAAATCTAACTCAATACTAAATCACTTAACAATATGGAAGTTTTTACAGTTATATTTTAACAGTCAAGATGCCTTTGAGAACGAGACAGTTCTTCAGATCATGATTGAAAAATTAGAACCGAGAATCTGTTTTCAATACAAACACATTTATTGCTATAATAAAATGGCACAAGAGAGAAATACATAAATTATTACACAGTTTAGTTGGTTATTAAAAGTTGGTTATTTAGTTGGCTAAAAATTTTATAAAATTAATGAAAGATGGTCGGCTATGGTGAATGGCATGGAAACCATAGCCGTCTTATGTTAGTTTTTAAAATAACGAACGATTTCAGAAATGGCGAACAGCAAGCGTTGATTTAAGATATCGATGTAATTGAAACGCGTTTGTTTTTTTTTTTAAAAAAAAACATACACAAAAACAAACAGATTTTTAAACGTTATCATATTTTTCATTGATAAATATTGTACGCTTGGAGAGATAACGTATTTCTCAATAAAGAGTTTTAAGCTCATTTTAAACGAATTTTGTAAATAAGTAAAGTACATTTTTTATTTGAACTTCTGTCAGCAAACAAAAACGTAGATGGAAATAAACAATTTGAAAAATAAACAAATTTTATAATTCTGTTGAAAACAACTGCATGGACATGAAAATTTAGATTGGTAAAAAAGCGACTAATAGATGTTGAATTGTTTTTATTGCATTGAGATAAACTGATTCATTTAAGATCAATTAAAATCAACAGAAATCGAACAACTGTTATTAAAAATTGTAGACATAATTCATTTATATCGCCAATTCTCGACCAATTGTGATTTGAGAAATATAGAAAAAAAATAATGTAATTTATTTATAGATCATATATATACGAGGGTCGTTTGATAAGTATGGTAAAAAAGTGAGAAAAACTAAATTGAAAAATTTAATTAAATTAAACAATAAATAAATTTACCATACTTATCAAACGACTCTCGTATATATATATATATATATATATATATATATATATATATATATATTTTCATGTAATTATATAATCACTACCAAAACAAGAAAAATATTTTATTATTCTATTTAAAGAGTTTTAAGCTCATTTTAAAAGAATTTTGTAAATAAGTAAAGAACATTTTTTTATATATTTTAATATATTTTAATATATTTTGTACTATATATTTTAATAATAATATATAATCTATATAATTATATATATATATATATATATATATATATATATATATATATATATATATATATATATATATATATATATATATATATATATATATATATGTATACTTTTCTAGTCACCTTTGACATTCATGCTAACTACCATATTTTCATATCAACAATCATAGCATTCTATGCAATTTGTCTAATTAATATTACAGACTGAACTATATCGAAATGAGGAACAACATCTACAAATTGAAATTATACAATTTAAATTCCGTTTATTATTTCTATTTCCATTTTTACGATTGCTAGTCATACCCTAATTTCTATTTTATTGATTCCAATTACATTATTTGTATTTCATATCTCAATTACTAATATCCCACAAATGAAAATTCAATATACTCGTATTGTTACTTTATTTTCGATTCAAAACTCAGATAAATTTAATCGACTGCCATAAAATATCTCGGTTTTTTATATCGAGATAAACATAACAAACAATAACTCGTTACGGACAATTTGCTTATCAAAAATGATCGTTTCGAGCACGTAACCTATTTCTTGGTTTTGTCAGTTATTGTTAATAGTGGATTTTCCCCTTCGACGTAACGTGCAAGGATGTTTGGAATGCTATTTATATATACAGTAGATATAATACTCGTAATTGTTTCGTTTCAGAAAAAAATACTATTACACTGCGAATGTGTGTGTGTGTGTACCGTTATTGGCGCACAATCAAATATCATTCAGCAGTAATTCGCAATGCCAGGAAGCGTTTACATTATTGTGACCTTGATTCATTCATAGTCGCTAGTAAGAAAACAAAAACATAGAATCAACGTATGTATAGGTTAATGTGGAATTGTGTTTTTTAACACAGAGACATGTAATTTTTATAGCTGTACATAAATAGTTTCGATTACTAATATCCAACAATGTGGTACACATACATTTGTGTATACGTTGCGTCGAAATTGTTCTGTGGTTAATTACCTTTTGAGAAAATGAATCACTCTCCATTAAGTTTTCTTTTTTATATATGAAAGTACTCAGTAATCAGTTATCGTTCACTTTTTCTACACTGCATTTCGTTGCGATAAGCAAGCGAGTATTTTGCTATACTGTAAAATCTAATTAAACGGTTGTTGAAATGTGCATTAACGAAAAAGTGAATAACAAGTGAATATTAAACTTTTTTCAAAAAAAATATCTAGCGGCATTGGCGAATTAATCGTTTGTATAAACATATATAAATTCACCATGTAACTGGATCAACTATGCGAATGATTTATTTCCGTCATGTAACTGCGATCACTAAGCGAATTATAATTATTATGACGTATGAAATGATTGTTTTTTTTTTTGATCAAATTGCAATCTACTGCAACTCTGATAAAAACAATTTGAACCAACACGAGCAGATCCGATACTCGTTTGTTGATAACACTCAAGGACATTAATCATTTCTATAAAAATCGGAATTTCTGGCAGCGACGACTTCGTCGAAAACGTTTTATCTTCTATATTATTTCTGAATAGGTGAACTACATAGCTTGCGGTCTTTCGTTCGTTGTGTAGTTTTCTATTACTACACATTTGATTCTGTGTACCGTTTAAAGAAATAAAACCACTTGTAAAAGTCTGCCTAAAGCAAAAGGATTCGTGAAGAACCGAATGTAATTTTACCAAGAAATGATTCAATATTTTTATACAAAAATGAACTGAAATTCGTTTGAAATAAAATTAAATAAAATAATAGAATATTTTTTTTGTTTTGGTAGTGATTATGTAATCACATGAATATATATATATATATATATATACGAGGATCGTTTGATAAGTGTGGTAAATTTGTTTATTGTTTAATTTAATTAAATTTTTCAATTTAGTTTTTCTTATTTTTACCATACTTATCAAACGACCCTCGTATATATATGATCTATAAATAAATTACATTATTTTTTTTCTATATTTCTCAAATCACAATTGGTCGAGAATTGGCGATATAAATGAATTATGTCTACAATTTTTAATTTAATAACAGTTGCTCGATTTCTGTTGATTTTAATTGATTTAAATGAATCAGTTTATCTCAATGCAATTAAAACAATTCAACATCTATTAGTCGCTTTTTCACCAATCTAAATTTTCATATCCCATGCAGTTGTTTTCAACAGAATTATAAAATTTATTTATTTTTCAAATTGTTTATTTCCATCTACGTTTTGTTTGCTGACAGAAGTTCAAATAAAAAATGTACTTTACTTATTTACAAAATTCGTTTAAAATGAGCTTAAAACTCTTTATTGAGAAAGACGTTATCTCTCCAAGCGTACAGTATTTATCAATGAAAAATATGATAACGTTTAAAAATCTGTTTGTTTTTGTGTGTCGTTTATTTTTTTAAAAAAAATGAACGCGTTTCAATTACATCGATATCTTAAATCAACGCTTGCTGTTCGCCATTTCTGAAATCGTTCGTTATTTTAAAAACTAACATAAGACGGCTATGGTTTCCATGCCATTTACCATAGCCGACCATCTTGCATTGATTTTATAAAATTATTTAAATTAATTTATTTAGAGGAAGATCACGAATTGTTTAAGAGGAATATTTAACGCCAGTTCCGGATATTAACTGATCATCATCATCAACAACAACCTTTGTCAATCCACTACTGGATGAAAGTCTCTCCCGAAACCTTCCACTTCGACCGATTCAATATTTTCCTCTTTAGAAACTATTAAATATTTTATATAAAAATATACGTCAGGTCAACGATTATACTTTATCTGACCAGACGACATTCGAATCTAAAAATTGTTGATTTATATCCAAAAAGATGTTGCGTGGCTTTTTTCGAAATACGAAAAATTTATTAATCGATCGAACAGACGGACGGACCGAACGTACGTGCGTTGATATCTTGCCAGGTATGCGTTATTTATATAGACATGTGTGTGTGTGTGTGTTATATTTTGAAAACACATGCGCATCAATCTCCAAAAAATATCAACAACGTATTTACATAATAATAACAAAATTAATGATATATATGTATGTGTGAGATTGCGACGTTTCGTTCAGACATAACAGATTTGTAATTTAATTTTAGTATATGTAAATAATGTTCAGAATTAGCTTACGGCACGAACAAGAAAAATGAAAATATATAAGTCGCTGATTTGTTCCTATACATGGTTCAAATACTTGAAATAAAAATGCACGAAGATACTTTAAAAGAAAAATCCTAAAAAAGATCTATAGACCAATTGAGGTGGATCATTTGCTATAATAAACTGTAACATTTATAAAAGAGCAAAGAGTAATTTGATTAAACCATATAGAAAGAGAATAGCAAAATTATGGATGTTAAAGAAAATGTTACAAGGGATGATCGATAACAGGAGAACGAAACAATGACCTGAGAAGAGATGGATAGATAATATGAGTTCTGATTTAGAGACCACGGGAGTAAGAAAACAAAGTCGGACTGAGCTGACTCGAGAAATATTGTTTGAGAACTCAATTCACTTATTGAAAGTTGGCTATGGTATATAACCATAGCCAGCTTTCGTTTGTCTTTGAAATGAAGAACGATTTCAGAATCAAATCGTGGCCTTCTAAATAAATATCTTAAACAATTTCGTAAAATTAATGAAAGAAAGTCAGCTATGACATAAAACCATAGCCGGCTGTCGTTTGTTTTTGAAATAATTTTGATATTTCTTTTGTTTTAAAATTCCCCATTTCTAAATTCGTTTGATTTTAGAAATGGCGAATAGCAAGCGTTGATTTAACATATAATGTCTTATCGACGTAATTAAAACAAGTTTGTTTTTTTAAAAAAAATAAACAATTTGATAAATAAACAGATTTTTAAACATTATCATATTTTTCATTGATAAATCTATATGCCTGGAGAGATAACGTCTTTCTCAATGAAGGCTTTTAAGCTCATTTTAATCGAATCTCGTAAATAAGAATGTTCTGTATTTGAATCTTTGCCAGCAACAAAAATGCACATGAAAATAAACAAATTTTCAGATGTTATCATATTTTTTACCGATAAATACTACATGTCTAGATAAATTGTAACGATTTTCACAATGAACGCCATTGAAACGATATCAGAAATGAGTAAAACTTACAAAGAATTAAAAACCTTTTTTTCTTATTTTATCTCTATTGTAGTTTTAAGTAGGCGTGTCATTATTCTTATTAATTTGTTTTTTTAAGCTGTCATACTGTTTTTCTTCCATCGAAATGTCAATTTCTTGTAAGAAAATTAATCGAGTGAATATTAAACTAGGACAAATATTAACACTGTAATTATTTGTGTTCTAACCACAACAAGCTATCAAAGTGTATCTGTTTTCTGTTACTCGCCGCGAACGTACAATCAATTAATATTTCATTTGTTATAATTGCTTTTTAACAATCATATAATTAACAGTGGGCGTCATTTAATTATAATCCAGTTTCATTTTCTTTGAATCGTATCGACACATTTAACAACCCGATTCCAAATATTCCACACGTTTATACTGATACAATGTCTCTATCAGAAATTCTGTTTTATTTCAGACATTTCCATATCATGTATTTGTAATACGTACGAACGTTGCACAATGTTAAATAACCGGTGGGCGTGTAAATGTACAGAAAGTGCGGATTAAAATGACACATTAATTAATTATATTGTATGTTTATAATACGAAAAAAATATAATTAATCTCTTTACATACAGACGCATTACACATGATACTTTTTCCAATATGTCTGATTCGAAAAACACACGCACGCGTGTCGTTAATGATGCGTCAGTTTCGATGGCTGTTCATTATTTGAGAAGTAAACAGCATTAATTTATTTCGATGTTAATATGGACGCATATATATATATATATATATATATATATATATATATATATATATATATATATATATAAATAACTTAATACAATTCAAGGGCAGTTGCGAAATTGTGTCAGGAAATTGTGAAAAGATTAGTTTAAAAAAAACTGTGACGATTACGCGTTTTATATAAACGTCGAACACAATTACATGTATATGTATATATATATATATATATATATATATATATATATATATATATATATATATATTTATATATACAAAAAGAATTAGTAATTTATATAATTATTGAAAAAAATGTTTATTTTCAAATTTAAATTCATGAGTTTCCTTTATTGGGAAATATTTTCGTTTTGATAAAAGTGTACGTAGACTTTTTCTATCTAGTGTATATACCAGTGATGGCGAACCTATGACCCTCGGGTCAGACACTGACCCATGAAGGCTTTTTAAATGATCCACGCGTTGATTTTTATAAACTTATTTTTTATATCATAAAAGAGAGAACAGACAATCGAAAAAATTAAAGTATAAATATTTTCAAGTTTTTCTGTTAACAAATTTTCGGTGTTTCCAAATTATTGGTACCCTTTTTAACACTCCCTCCCCCTCCAGTTTTGCCACTGACTTAGTAACTCACGGGCTAGTATTAAAAAAAATAATGAATAAAATTTGACCCATTTCTCAAAAAGGTTCGCCATCATTGCTATATACATATATATATATATATTAGGTTGGCAAATATCTCCCTTCCGCCTTTTGGTCTTTTGAATTTCGCAGCTATGTAAAAAAAAAAAAAAAAGCGGAAGGGAGATACTTGCCAACCTAATATGATGTAATAAAACAATTAAATTGCATATAGTATTTAGCAAGAAGAAAAACAATAGTTTGACAAAGATCATTTTGTAATGAAGACAATGATATATAAAAAAAAAGAAACTTCAACAAGACAGAGAAATGAAATTGTGAATCATAGTGGATGTGACAGGTGAAAGAGATTAGTTTTGCACAGGAAAGAATGGAAATGTCTCCAGGGAACATTTGAGAAGCATCCAGAAAAGTTCAATGTAGCTTTAACTCATTTATGAGCTAAAATAAATTCTGATGACGAATATGACATCACGCATACACACATATACATATAGTTTTTCTAGTCATCTTTGACAATCATGTTAATTGCTTCATTTCCATAGTAACAATCATAGCATTCTACACAATTTCATAATTTTTATAATCGAATGAATAAGTTAGACGCTATGAATAATATCTACAAACTAAAATTGTATAATTGAAATTTTATTTTCTATTTCGATTTTATTTTTAAAAAATGTACTCAATTATATATATATATATATATATATATATAAAAAAAAAATTTAATTGAACACACAGACTAGCGTTTTTAAAAAATAACATTTTATTTTTTATTTAAATTACAGTAAGTTCAACGGCTGAACTTAGATGTTTTTATTATTTAAAGTAATCTTCGAAAACTATCTAGAGAAACTCTAGATGTCGTTATTACAAATAATCTTAGAACTGAAGTTACAAATCTGTTCGTTGAACAAAGAAACCTCTGATTCCTGTTCGTTATTACTTTGTTTATCTTTCAGTGTTGGATTTTAGATTTTAGTAAAAGGTGCAAGACAGATTTATCATTGTATGTATGTATGTATGTATGTATGTATATATATATATATATATATATATATATATATATATATCCAAATTTCTATTAAACAAATGTAACGTCTCTCTCGAGTATTCAATAATGACGTTTTTGTGCAATTGTCAGAGAAGTGTTTTTTGTTAACTTTTTCTAAACCAAAATTACAAATCTCAAGATGGTGTAGTTAGATCCAGTACATAAAGGGATTATTGTTGTCATCTATGATAACGTTTCATGTGATCCATATGACTCTACCATCTTTTTAGATCTCTCCAGAATAACTGGGTTGGAAAAAACTTCGATGAAGTTGAAGAGATCTGAACTGCATTGCGAGAGTTTTTTGGCTGTAAAATCGAGGACTTTTGTAGAAGAGAGAATTGTTATTAGAAAGATTGGAAGAAATGATAAATAATACTAGCAAAATTACATGAAATAATAAAGTTTTGTTTTTAAAAAAAATGATTTTCTTCTGTTCTAAAAAATAGGTAGAACTTTTGCACACACCTAAGGTGTTTTTTAAGCGTGATAGAACTTTAAATTGAATATCTATCGAAAATTCTATCTAACTTAAATAAACGTCTTTATATATATATATATATATATATATATATATATATATATATATATATATATATATACACCCGTCCCTCAATTTACGCGGAGTATCTGTTCCAAGTGCATTTGTTTTACGCGAATGAAAATCGCGTAAATTGAGTCTGTTAATACAATAGAAAAAAATTGGAAATAAAAGCTAATAAAGTTGTAGAAACACATATTTATTTCATATAACAACAAAAAAATAATGACATTTTAGAAAACTTAAAGTAGATAAATTTTATTCGTTGTCACTATCGCTACTGTAATTCAAAACAATCAACCTTTTATATATTTATATCGTGCTTTTTTATACATTCAAGTCACTCTGATATATAATAAATTCCATGAAAAATTATATAAAATGAAATCTATCTGACCGCGTAGAAAAAGTGCCGCGTAAATTAAAACCGCGTAAAAAAAGTCACGCGTAAATTGAGGGACGGGTGTATATCATTTTTTTTTAAAAAAAACACTTATATAAACAGATGCAGAAATATATAATTATGCATATATTCGAATAGGGCAGGAAGAAAATATTGCATTGAAACTAATACAGAATAAGTTTTTTTCTTTTGCGTTCACTGCGTGCCTATCGAACATGGACGATTGTCGATGGCGAGCGGCAAGTGTTTTGTGTATTATTTTAAATTTTAACGACCTACTTTATGCTCTAACTCGTTTGCTTAGAATAGTTGACCTGCGGATCTTTCACTAATTTCATGTTCGCCTTCAGTTACGTTATACAATTCGTTTATAACGTAAACTAATTCGATTGATAAACAATAAAAAGCAGATGCGACTGTGTATGTAAATAAAATCGTATTCGCGTCGGGGAAAGATAGATCGAAATTCGTCCGATTATTCTCGATTGAAACGAACGCAAGATAACTAAATAAAACGAACACGCGACAAAGTAAATAAATAAAATTTTCTACGTATGAATCGCGCGTTTATATATGTTTTTTTTTTAAAATAAAAATATATCTACGATATAAATAATGGCGCAACAGTTTCCACCATTCGTCCGATTCGGATTTTGCAACGTCGGATGGATGGATGCGCGCATCGAGCGTGTCATGTAAATCGAAACAAACGACGGTGTATTTTTGTCAACGGAGGGCAACAGTCCCGGTCGTTATACACGCGGGATCTATTTCTGGAACGACTTCACGGTTGGAATTTCCAATTAAGAAATATTGTCAAGTCGGTGCACGTTGTTTGTTCCGAAACAGGTGTAATTCGAATCTATTTACGTTTCGGTCGAAACGATCGCGCTAAATACACTTATTGGTTATTTTATGCGTCCCGTAGTGAAGATATTTCCGTTTCGTGCAGCCGTCGAACGTCATCGGATCGTGTTTATTTATACTTATGAATAATAAAAGTTTCAATATCGTGTTTATTTTTAATTATATACAGATAGGGCCATTTGTACGTGTAGTACACATGTGAGGTTAGAACACCGTACGCTAACAAAAATAAACTGAAACATATACACTGTGTATCAAGTAGTCTAAACAGTACTCGTTTGTTTGAATTTCTGAACGGATTCACGTTGTTGCTTCGAAACACGTGAAGGCGGTGTTCGTGTGATAGAATTGAAAATTGTCAACCGTTCGATTGCAAAATATTTTTTATTTTTGCCACAAGAAAAATTTGGCTCCGGATCAAGCCCGTGCAACCTGCGGCCCTAGGCACAGAATTGAATATTTTAAAAAAAAAATAAAAAAAAGTGAACTGAGATAATTTATTTAGCTATAACATACAATGTTTGTCTTAAATTTCTTTCTATTAAAAAAAAATGTAACAACG
Organism: Neoneuromus ignobilis; assembly: GCA_029203775.1. NCBI lineage: Eukaryota > Metazoa > Arthropoda > Insecta > Megaloptera > Corydalidae > Neoneuromus > Neoneuromus ignobilis. The sequence goes on from CP092089.1 coordinate 52,817,570, forward strand.
TCTCTCTCAAATATTCAATAATGACGTTTTTGTGCAATTGTCAGAGAAGTGTTTTTTAATAACTTTTTCTAAACCAAAATTACAAATCTCAAGATTAACGCATTTGCATTTAATTATTCAAAATATCTCTGGACCTACCATATTTGACGAGCCACCTGTCCTTGATAGAAAGTAGTGAGATCCTTATTAAAATACATAAATAAATTGCTTCTTGATGAGGTGAAATCAATTGCTTCCTCCTCTAGATGAACATATTTTAGTTTTCCAAAAAAGATTCAGAATCGAATTTGGTTTTGTAATTAAATCACTTATTGTACATTTTTCAGAAATAAAGAAATTCTTTATCATTGTCTATTGGTCACATTTTTGCCACAAGACATTTTGCCACAAATTATGTCCAAACATTGGATAAAGATCAGATGATATCTGGGAAGGATAAAGTATCTCCTGTTATGTTCACAAAAATATATACACCCGTCGCTCAATTTATGCGGTATCCTTTCCACGTGGATTCGTTTTACGCGAATGAAAATCGCGTAAATTGAGTCTGTCAGTGCAATAGAAAAAATATTGGAAATAAAAGCTAGTAAATTTATAGAAACACATATTCATTTCACATAGCTTAACAGATAAATAATGACGTTTTAAAAAATTTAAAGTAGACAAATGTTATTCGGTGTCACTATCGCTACTGTAATTCAAAATAATCAACCTTTTATATATTTACATCGTGCTTTTATACGTTCAAATAAGAATTTTCGTCTCTCTGATATATAATAAATTCCATGAAAATTATATAAAATGACATCTACCGTGTATAAAAAGTGCCGAGTAAATCAATACCGCGTAAAAAGTCCTGTGTAAATCAAAACCGCGTAAAAAAAGTCCCGCGTAAATCAAAACCGCGTAAAAAAAGTCCCGCGTAAATTGAGGGACGGGTGTATAAGGAAAAATTTTGCTAATTGGTTTCGATACTTTCATCACAGCAACATTCTGAAAAATGAACAATCATCATTTTGAATATAAACGATATCATCCACTACATTGAGTCGTGTGCACTGGAAAAATCATATATTCACAAAACACAGCATTTCTCCCGACACATATTAATGATTTTTTTTCTCAAATATTGTTCGACGTGCGTGCGCCTGTCAACGATATTCCTTGATCTATAAATCTACAAATAATCGTATATATGTACTTGACTCGAACGAAATGTAGCACGGAACATGACAGATTTCAATTGAGATGATATAAAAGTTATATCTTCGACAAAATGAGGTCAGTCGTCGCTTAAACAAATATCTGAAATGTTATGAGTCGAATAAGCGAAAATAGATTTTACAATACGGAATGAACGAGACGACGTTCCGATTTTCTTTTATACGTTTCATACGAATAATTTATCTAGAACACATCATATGCACACACGTGTACGTATATATATATATATATATATATATATATATATATATATATATATATATATATATATATATATATATATATATATATATATATACACATACAAACACCTTTGTGGTCGTATCAATTTTATACACAAGTGCCATCTGGGTCGGTATTAATTTTTATGGAAAAAACACTAATAATATAATACAAAATTATAAATAATAATCATAATTTATTATTTTTTTCCAACTATATATATATATATATGTAATACAATAATATGGTTTTATTTTATACAAAAATTATATTTAATATTGCTCCATCGTGTGGTATCCTTCAAAATATTCATCAGAATGGGTCTTAATTTTAATGGCTTAGAGTAGACATATGAGCGTAAATATATATATATAATATATATATATATATATATATATATATATATATATTTATATAATATTAGGTTGGCAAGTATCTCCCTTCCGCTTTTTTTTTTTTTTTTTTGTACATAGCTGCGAAGTTCAAAAGACCAGAAGGCGGAAGGGAGATATTTGCCAACCTAATATATACAAATGAACACAGTGTGTTTAAATAATTTAATTAAAATTCAATAATACATCAACAATAAACGTCAAAAAAGTCCGCCATTTTCAAAAACAAATATACATCACAATACAGTATTGATTGTATTAACGAATTGTATATACACTGACGTGTATAAGTCATGGCACACATGGATAACATAAGCAATTTATTGATAGAATTCAATAAAGTCGTTAAATTAAATAAAAAAAAATATTTAATTGATAATAAATATAATATTCATTAGAAAAAAAAAACAAAAAAGTAATTAATTCTATTATATAGTGGAAATTGTTAAAATTAAAACAGTATGCTACATTTATCCGGAGCAAAAAAAAAAAAAAAAATCAACAATTTTTTTTAAAAAAAAAGAGTTTAATATTTTATTTGTTTCCCTTTTCTTTTTACAACTTCATTTAAACGATTTGGCACTGAATAATTTTTTTTTTTTTGTTGCTTCTGATGTTATATTTGTCTACTCCTTTTGAAGTAACGATTCAATTATTGTAGCAATTTCTATTATATAATAGAATTAATTATTGTTTTTTTTTCTAATGAATATTATATTTATTATCAATTAAATAATTTTTTTATTTAATTTAACGACTTTATTGAATTATATCAATAAATTGCTTACGTTACCCATGACGTATGCGCATCAATGTATTTGTATAATCACTAATTATTGAAAAGAATATAAATATATTATGGTTGAGAAAAAAGTAACACAAGACAAAAATGTGTATTTTTTTAAAATATTGATATTTTGTAGATAAAAACAACGTAAGTTAAATTATATATTAAAAAATCCTATCGCTAGACAATTCTGTATTTCGTTTCAAATATACTGGTTCGTTTTTTTTCTAAGAAAATATTGATTCTACAACTAAAGGCATTGAGATTTGTATTAAGGAATTATATATTAGGTTGGCAAATATCTCCCTTCCGCCTTCTGGTCTTTTGAATTTCGCAGCTATGTACAAAAAAAAAAAGCGGAAGGGAGATACTTGCCAACCTAATATATTTGTATAATCACTAATTAAGGAAAATATTTTCTATTTATTACTAATTAAAAACTATACATACACATATACATATCATACACTTTTAAATAGATTGAAGATGTCGTTTGTGTGTCAAAAATATAGAACGCAGGTACATTTTATCACATGACATAATAATAATAATAATAACTACGAAGGTGAGTCAAACGTGTTGATTTTTAATCATTCATACGGTTTTATTCACATATACGAATACGCGAAGAGACAGACGCACAAAAAAAAAACTATCCCACTTTCACGAAAATAGGTCACACGTAAATAAGAGCCGTGTCGTCGTGCGTGTCGAGTCGGGGCGAGGTGTTGCACCCTGATTTATTTACCACGGCCCTGTGTCAAAATCTACAGAACTCGTCGACCCAATCATTGACCCATTTCAAGAAAATCGTGCGTTCGTTACCGTCGAATGTCGTTTTTTTAAAACGTTCCAGTTTTATTAATGATCGTCGCGTATCCGGTGTCGCGTTTGTGCGCGAATTTGTACACACACACACACACACACACCTGTGGAGTAAATTATGTTTGTTCGTTCGTTGTGTGCACGTGTGTGTTGTGTGTCATTCTAAGACAAACATCATTTTTCTTTGAATTTATTAAAGTTCTGTTGTACTCTTTTTGTACAGCACGTGATATCGTACGTTGATAAACAGATAATTGAGGTTTTTGTATGAACAGGTGTTTATCTTATCAATGTTACGAATGTAATGTATTCAAGTGTTGCATATAGAATTACAATAGTCTATAATAAATTTATATATATATAAACAATTATCTATTATATGATAATATTATTTTTCTAAAAAAAATCTTTATTTTACATAAGTGTTTATCACATGAAAAAAATATAAACATATCTCGTTTTTATTTTTTTAAAAAATCATGTTCTCTTTACATTTATTTATATAATACCATAAACTATTGTAGTATAATATGAAAAAACTAGTAAAATTATAAATGTAAAAAAACAGACTTATACTGAAATATTTATATTGAGAAGAAGAATACAAAACCACTTTAATTAAATTATATCTTCAAGTACAACTTTCATTGATAACAGACCTGCAAAGCCCCCTACACATGAGAAGATAATGATTATATTGAAAAATCAAACATTTGTTTTTTTCGCACAGCCTTCTTAGAAATAGAAATACTTTGAGTAATTAAAAGTCCGACATCTTATTTATAACAAAAGATATTTTTAAACAAACGAATGACGAGGAGTTGATGTAGTTTGTTGTTTTTGTATATTAATGAAATTTTAATTTTCATCGTAATCATTCGTTGAAGATGACAAATTCGAAAAATAATATGAACAAATTAAAGAAGTGAAATAAATAAATTAGGTTATATTTATATATATATACATAAGATATATGTAACACATATAACTTTCCCAAGGCTAGTCACACGGGAACAGCATACATTGTCCACGTGTTGATTGTTGAAGAATAGTTCCTTTAGGAAGTAAATAGAACTATAAAAAAACGCAACAATCAATTTTTGAAGTAAATAAAATATCGTAATAATGAGAACTAGAGGTTTCTTTGTTACTTATTACACTTGGCAAACTCAATTCTAAAATGGAGAATGCAACAAGAAGAACTCCTCAAGTCACTGTTGTTGATTGATAATTGAAGAATCCGATTTTAAACGTTGTAATTGATTGATTGATAAATAAAAATATGTTTTATTAAAAATCGTACTTTCGATTATTTAAAATAAAACTTATGTATATATATATATATATATATATATATATATATATATATATATATATATATATAAATTGTATAAAGTAAAATTGAATTATATAAAATATGTATATAATTAAATACATTTCTATTTAACATAATTGAAAATATTAATGTCAAATGTTAGAAAACAGAATAATTGTTTCAAGTTCGTCTCGTCATCTACGTCCATTGATATGTAAATATAATTATTATTAGTAGTTAATTATGATTGGTTTAGTTTGTGTGTAAATAAACATTTATGGTAATTAACATACGTTCAAGGTAATGATCGATAATCGACCGCTTATTAAAAAAAATCGAAACGATGCACAGGCAAATAGCAATGGAGACGATAGTTAATTAGACGATAGATAAGTGCGCGTCAGTATTCAATTTCTAGTTGAACTCGATCGGAAAGAAATGATATTATTAAGGCTATCACAGTTGACTGATAACTTCCGTTTCTGAAGAAAATATTCGTGCTGTAGAAACTTACTTAAAAGGAATAACTGAATGATAATGCAAATGATAGCTCAGACTGTAGGCATATCCGTAGGATCAGAGGGCATTCTGAAAGATAACCTTAATCTAAGTTGTTCTGCGGAACTGACTACTCTTTTCGATTTTTAAATAAATTTGATACAGATTCTGATTCTTTTCTAAACAGGATTGTTACGGGAGACTAAACTCAGATCTACCAGTTTGATCCCGAACACAGGTAACAATCAAAGCAATGGTTACCGAAGAGTTCAACTAAAGCAGAAAGATTGGCTATAAAAGTAATGGCCGCCGTTTTCTGTGATTCTGATAAAGTGTTGCTCATAGATTTTCTTGAATGTCAAAAAAAACAACTGCAAGTTATCATGAAACCATTTTAAGGAAAGTTCATGCAGCTCTGAAACAAAAGCGACTCGGAAAAATCCATCGACGCTTGTTTCGCCATGATAACTCGCCGGATCACTCTAAAAATTCTACCAGGGTGAATACCGATTGGAGATTTAACCACATCCTCCATTTAGCTCCATTAGACTTTTTTTATTTCCAAATTTAAAAGAAGACATTAAAGGTATTCAATGGAAGTCGATAGATGAAGTGAAACTTTTTATAGGGCAGTGACTAGAATCAAAGAGCGCTGATTTGTACCGGAAGGAATTAGAAGGATGACGAGACTATGAAAAAATGTTTTAACTTAAATGGATATGTGTTGAAAAAAGCGCTCAGCTCAATTTGCTATGTTTTTATTTACATTTTCTGGGAATTTTTTGTACGCCGCTCTACCTATTTGATTTCTTGTAAAAACGCTGAATTTTATAAGACAGCTGGGTGATGAAATTTGACAGCATCCTCCATTATCACCAATTGTTTTACATTTTTTCAAACATCTTGATCTCTTTCTTCGAAATGAAACATTTATAAATCAAGTGACCGTAGTTGATGCATTTACACATTTTGTTTCTTCTAAAAACGTTGAGTTTTATAAGAGAGATAGGGAGAGAGAGAGAGAGGGATCTGTAGTTTAGTATCACGTTAGCAAAAAAATCCTTAATGTGAATGCTGCATATTTCGATTAAATAAAATATTTTTCCCTCACAATATTATGTTTTCATTTCAGAATTCATATTCGAACATTTTATGTGATTTAATATAATCTAATAGTTCGACCGTTAAAATTAAAATTTTATATATCATATGTTTCTATAGTGTAGATACAAAATTATCACCCTGTATGTGTATAGGGGTGTGTATTTGTGTTGCGTAATATCATTGAAAACGTCCAATTTCTAAATATTCCAGTTATCAACAACACACACATACGTTTAAATCGATAATAGAGTAAAGTGACGCAGATTTGTACCTCTTATCACTAATTTTGACGTATAAAAATAGTATGTATATAAAATATATATCATTACCGACCCAGCTGATAATAAATATATATACATATATATATATATATATATATATATATATATATATATATATATATATATATATATATATATATATATATATCATTGATATATTATCAATTTTTATTAACAACAACTTATTCAATACATTTAACTAATTTTATCGTCAGTATAGAAGAATGATAACACCAGTGAACAAGTATATATGTATTCTTTGACATTGCATGCGCGAGTGTGTGTTCTTCAAGTTTTCATAATTGAAAAATGTCGCGCCGAAATTCGATCAAATCGTTCGTTTCGTACGACGAAATTTCGATCACGTCGATGTCGTCGTCAGGCGAGAGTATTGGTTCGTGTCAGTCGTTGAAATATGATAAAAGGTGAAGAGATTTTTGTTCAATAATGTTTATAGATATTTTTTTCAATGTACAAATGTGTATTTATTATTAATCGAAAATTCGACTTGACCCATTTAATTTTTTTTTTTAAAAAAAACAAACGAATGTCCTTCTATGTATGAATCAAAACAAGCGACGATCAGATTATAAAAATATCAGATATGATAGATCTAGTAGGACATCGCAGTTAACTCTGTTTAACAAATAAATAAAAGAATTTAGATTTAAGTCGACTGTGAAATAACAACGCATGCTAGATTGATTGACAAAATATCTTAGATCGGAATAAATGACAATCGTATGATGAAAAGTCAGATGAGTAAAATGGATCTGGGATGGAATCTCAGTTAAGACCTTAATTATTTTTATCAGATTAGTAAAGAAACAAAATGTGTGATATATCAATTCAGAATAACAACGAAATTCATTGTATTTCTATGTTTTTTTAGACAATTTTGATAATTTTCAATCTATCAGTTCAATATTGCACATTTCATGGAAAACAACAAAACAACGACATGTATTTGTTTTAGTCATAATAATTGCAGTTATTTTCATAGCTTACTATCATATCGATATGATTCAACTGATAAAACTGGAATCGATCTTTGAATTTATATTTAAAATTTCCTCGATTTCTAATCAAAAAATTTTGAATTGTCAATTAACTCTTAATATTTTTTTAACAATTTATATATATATATATATATATATATATATATATATATATAATTTAAAAAAATACATATGTATAATCAAAATATTTATTTTAAAAAATAAAAAAACAAGTCCGGTAAAATTCAATCAGACCTCACATATAACATTTTGACACAGATACATATACTTTTAATATTGAATAATCCACTATATGTCATTTTAAAAATACATCAAGGCAATGAATTAACGATTGGTATAAAGCGATAAACCTCCTCGTATTTATGTTCAATATGAAATTTACACACACACATTTATACACACACACACACACACACATATATATATATATATATATATATATATATATATATATATATATATATATACATATGTAAGTACATAAAATATCCAAATTACCTTTTCACAAATGCACAATGTGAGTCAAATTAATGTAATAACTATTTAGAAATTCGACTTTTACAAGGTTATCCACTATTCTTAAGTTGACAATAGATTTTTGTATATAATAACAAGCGAAAATCGCACGTAGGATCTCATATTTTAATAATTGATACGTTTTCAATTAAAAATATTGTACTGTCAACATTTTTTATGATTGTTTTACTGCAATCGAAAGATTGCTCAATACTCCTTTAATTTTATAACGTTGTAAACTAGTTATCTTTGAAAATAATAATTGCAAACAGTGGTTTTGTTTTACAAAAATCTATTATGATCTAGTCGTATAAATAACAATTGTTATAATCAGATTTTTTTTAAGTTTCTTGATCTATTAATAAGCATTTTTGTTTGTAAGAAATCCACAGCCTTCTAGTTATCTTCATAATATTTACGATATGTATTTATTTTTTATTATTGCTTGATCTGTTATTTATTTTGAATCTATGTCGAATTCACTTTCACATAAATGAGGATTATGTAATATACGGTGGTCTAAATGACACTAAAGGGTAGTAAATAAGTAAATGTATGTCTAAACCAGTGGTGCCAAACTCCTATATTAACAATAACTAATATATTCAGTTTAATAAAGTCTACGGGCCGCAATTTATTTCGAGCATTATTGATGCTATGGAGAAGGAATGGTAGATAACCAAAAATACTTCAAAATGGCCAAAGTTTTTTTTTATTTTTTAATGGCCAAAAATACTTCAAAAACCAAGCAAAAGTTTTTCTTTAGAAAAGTTGCCCTCTATAATTTACAGCGGTGTGTGGTATGCAATAATAAATATGGTAATCGAGTAAAACGATGGAACTTCATTTGCCCTGTTTGTAAAAAAGGACTTCGCGCACTTTGCGTAGAAAACCACTCTTGTAACGAAAACTAAAAAATATTTTTACTCGTAATAAAATATACTTGATTAAAATCAATTATTACTGCTTTTATTCCTTTTCCAAACAATAAAAATGAGGAGCATTTTAATTCACATTTTTGGCGTATATCGGAGACAATTGTTTAGCACTCAAATGGTTAATATTAAGCTGTATCAATTTTTTAAATTTTAAACAGAAACACTTATTGGTGATTGTATAAACGACGATGATAAAGCTAGCATATATGAAGAAGAACAAACAAAATCAGAAAAATATGTTTAATGAACGCATGTCTGTTGTTTTTTCCACTCGACTTAATTGTAAAGGTTATCAGAGTATGTCAATAACCAGTAGGTCATAGATGTTTTCAGTTCCGGATTAATCGGCACTGTCGTGTTCAATTTGTCCCCGAATATTATATAACCTCTGATCTACCCACGTATCTAATTCGACAGGGAAAAAATACACATTATTCGTAGATATTCGAAACTGTTTCTTAGAAACAAATCACTTTATGTACTATCTGTCCGATTATTTTTTTTATTGTTATTGATCAAGTCGTTCTAATATGATAAAAAGAGTACGGCCTACTTAAGTCTCAATAAACAGAAGAGATAGAATTATAGTCATTTGTTTTGTGTGTGTGTGTGATTGCAAAACTAGACGTTTAATCTTGACAAGTTTATTTATTTATCCTGTGATAATTTTCATATTAGTACTTTATACCTTTAAATAAATCGTTTCTATTGAACATTACTTATCTAAAATAAATAAATGAAAAATATCAATGGTATCTTGTTGAATACACAATTTTAAAAAATTGAATTTTTAAAGTATAATATCTAGTGTGCGTGTATGTACAAAACAAAACCGTCATCGTCAGCCTCTCTCGATCCACTATTGGGCGAAAACCTCTCCCAAAATTTTCCACCTCGACCAATCCAATGCCTTTCTCGGTCAGTGCATTCCAACGAATTTCCTCATACCTCTACCTCATCTATCTGAGTATTTAAGTTCCTAATCAATAACTTCCCTTGTCCATCGGCAGTTCACTCTTCTATTTCAAATTTAAAACTTGTCATTTTCGCCATAGCATCCATATCTTTTATTATCTTTCTAATCCGTTCATTTATCTTGAAATTTTTTCGTATTATTCCCCACATTTATCTTTCCATGCTTTTTTAATCTTATCAACAGCCACTGAATTATTTTGCCATTTAAGACCCAAGTTTCATTGCCATTTGTGTGGATAGGCATTGATCAAAATCTTTTTTTTTAATCCAATTTCAAATATACAAATTTCTTACACACTACCACCATTCCCTTCTTAATATATGTATATATATATATATATATATATATATATATATATTATATATAAGTTATATGTAACATCTCCCTTCCGCATATTTTTATTCTTTTTAGTCACACGAGAACAGTATACATTCAAAAGACCACGTACTTGATTGTTGAACAATAATCCTAGTCACACGGGAACTTGCGAGTACAAGGAAGAAAATAGAACTATAAAAAACGCGACAATCAATTTTTGAAGTAAATAAAATATCCTAATAATGAAAACCAGAGGTTTCTTTGTTCATTAAAACACTTTGTAAAATCAGTTCTACACTGGACGTTGCAACGACAACATCAATTTCAAAAATATTAATTGCAACATGTAGAGCTCTTCAAGTCACTGTTGTTGCTGATTGATAATTAAAGAACATGATTTTAAACGTTGTTGCAGTTGATTGATTGATAAATAAAAATATGTTTTTTTAAAAAATTGTACTTTCGATTATTTAAAATAAAACTTATATATATATAGAGAGAGAGAGAGAACATTCTCTTAATGGTAAGAATTTTTATTCTATGGGTCATTGCAAAATCCACGTCAAAAAATTCTTAAACGAAAACTTTTGAGCAGATAAAATCATGAAGTTATTAAAAAGATGGCAGAAGGTCGTCAAAAAAAATTCTAAATATATTCCTGAATAAATATAAATATAAAAAAATCGTGTTTTTATGCCCATTTAAAATTCCTATGATCTTTTCGAATACATTTTATATATATATATATATATATATATATATATATATATATATATATATATATATATATATATGGAAAAGGCCTTCATCTAGCAGTGGATTGTGAAAGGCTGTTGCTGATAATTATATAATTTGTAGCAGAAGTAAGAAATTTAGAATAGAAATGAGGCAAACTTATTGGAAAAAGAAGTATACCAGCGATGGACAAAATAAGTTATTTATTGGAAACCTACATTTATAAAAAGGCCAAGAATTGGATCATAGATATATGGGACAGAAAACATTAGAACATTATAATATCATAGCATTCTTAAACGTTTTATTTTTCATACCTTATTTACATTGTTAAATAGAACAAGTTCAGTGGTCGACAAGAGGGAAGTGGGAAGTGGGAAGATAGCGGAGTCTCTTAGTTTAACATAAAATTAAAATTCGAAACAAAATTTATTAAACATGTCCATATGAAACACATGAACTATTGTTATTTATTTTTAACAAAATGAATAACACGCCTACTTAGGACAAACAGTCTAGTTGAAAGGCATTTTCCGATCATAAACAACAATTTACTTTCAATTGTTTTCCCTTTCCAATCTGTACTTAAATCCCTTCACTATGGAATCTATTGAATAATATATGAAATGAAATCGACAGTGCGTGCTCATTTATATTCAGCTATTTCGTGTATTCAAACATTATAAATATTCTTATTATAATGAGAAATCACTTTTTCTTACATTCACTCTAAATAAATAATAATTGATGAAAAATGATACGACGTCGATTAGACTTTTACAAAACAGTCGAGGGAACGAGACGAATGTAAAATCTACACTTTTTAAGTGAACGTATAAACCGATAGATAGTAAAAAAAATATTATATAATTTTCACACGTGCGGATTTCTCGTACTCGACGTTCGGCTTTCAAATCTTTCTCGTACGATTGTTCATTTTGTTTTAATGAAATTGTACCGTTCACTGTTCTAAATCTAAATCTCGTTTGCATGCCCAGAACAGTTTTTATGAAATCTGTTCTTGAATATTTTTTTAAAAAAATAATGTAATTATCGACAACTAGTACATGTCATGTAAAATTGTTTATATAAACGATCATGTTGTTGTTGTCGGATACAAAATGGCCGATTTCGCAAAGCGAGTCAAGATGATGACGTTCTGATGAATCGACAATATGCAAATGTCACTTGTTATATGATATATTGAAACGCAGAGCCTACTATGAAAAATGATTGTTATTTTCATAAAAAGTTATATTACTAACTAGATTTCAAACATTTTTTTCGCAATTAATCAAAAATGTTATATTTTACATTTTTTAATTTTATACCAGACGACTTTGACTCCTATTCGCTTCACTCGTCCACCCCCGAACTTGCTTTTGTTTAACAATATGAATAAATTATGAAAAAAAAGTTTCAGAAGCTACATTTGGGCATATGCCTATAATATCATATAAACCGATTATATACATCAATATGTGATTGAAGCAAAAAAAATCGTCCAGTTTTCAAGTAATATACATTTTATAACCGAAAAATGAATTGTAGATTTTTTTTAAATATTTTCATCATAATTACAATTTAATATACGTTAATTTTCTGGATAATAATAATCATTTCAATTGAAAAACGATTAGAGTATCCGTTGTAAATAGTAATATTAGGGAAAAAAATGAACAGAGGTCTTCAATTAATCAATATGTTTTTCTTTTCAGAAATTCAATAAAACAGTTATCATCCTCAACACCAACCATGACAGGACAACTACGGCCGCCAGAAATACAAAATCAGAAATCTCAGAAGGATAAAGAAGGAGATGCGAGTAAAGAGAAAGTGAAACAACCCGGTTCGTCGAAAGCGAGACAGAAAAAATTCCATAGACATTTCAATCAAGTTCCTGCCGAAGAACGAGTACTCAATTGTAAGTGCACGGAAGATATTTGGGATAATTTCATGTTCGGACATTTTTATATTTCATCTGTGGACGTTTCTCGATTGTTTCCAAAGCTGACTTAGGACGATTTTACATTCTTAAATTCGTAATCAGTCCATTTATAAAATTGTTTAGTATGTAGATATTTCGTCCAGAACATCATCTAAATTATATAAATCGTTTTTAAATAAGAACCATAATTGTTGGTTAAATTAAAATAAAAACATTTTTTTTTCAAAAAATATACTTGTGAGTGATCAAGTATGTTTTGCTATGCACGTGTTTTTTTTTTTTTTTTTGTAATAGCCTACTGTGTGTTTACTATTTATTACATTATTACAGATCGGAAGTAACTAGATCCTCGTTCATTTTTATTTTTTTCATAAAAGATCATACGATCAACAAAAATGCGTTGCTAAGCGATATCATCAGATGTATGACAATAGTTAGCTGTGACAATTACAGATTCGGATTAAAGCAGAATCGTTTGTGATCGGTGGACGATGAATTTTAAAACTGGAAATCGTAAAGCAGAGAAAGTCGTATTAATAAAAAAATATTCGAATGTTTCGTTTCGCTTGATATTCACACGTGATTTAGGTTGCATAACTCTCGACATATTTCAATAATTTATTAATTATTTATATTCATCAAAGTTTTCCCGTTCGAAGATGATTAAACTTCATCCGTAGACGCGTGCGTTTATTTTTAACAACACGGAACGAGAACCGGCACAATACTATTAGATAATCAATCTGCGGTTTCCGTCCGTTATCATAAAACGTCAGACAGATCCGGTCATCATCAACTGTTGTCCGAACCGTGTCGCTATTGATTAAATACGACATGTCGTTGAAAGGTATACGCATTGCACGATACCGTGGTCTGTCGAGAAACAATCAACGTTGTCTTCGCTCGTGATAAGGGTTGAGAGATCGGCCGGAGGCCGCCGTTCGCACAACAACAAACATTTGTTGTAAATTGAAAATTCTCAACGGATTCGCACGGAATCGGTCGTGACATCTGAGAGGAAATTGATCGATGCTTCGTGTTGTCGGAATGTCGAATTTGCTTCGAGCGTTATTGGTGCTGTGGACAAGGAATTGTCGGCGACCAGAATGTCTTTTAAAAGACCATCTCTACATCATCAACGCCAAGCAAAAGTTTTGATTGAAAAAATTGCCTGGGCGTAATTTGCAGCGGTGTGTGGAATGGAGTAATAAATATGGTAATGGAGTGAAATGACTCAACTTAATTTGCGCTGTTTGTCAAAAAGGACTTCACACACTTTGCGTGGCAAACCAGTCTTGTAATGAAAAGTAAAAAATATGTTCATAAAAATATACCTCATTTAAATAAATTATTACTGCTTTTATTCTCTTTCCAAACAATAAAAGTGAGGAGCATTTTATTTTGCATTTTTGGCATATACCAGAGAAAATTATTTAGCACTCAAACAGTTAATCATTCGACAACTTCATAAGAATTTAAAACGATGTTCAATCATGAATTATTTTTTACAATTGAAGATTCTTAGAACTTTTTGACATAAACAATTATCGTCTAAAAGTTTAGACAATTAAGGGGCACGACTAGTGTGACCGCCTAAAAAAAAGGTGATTTTCGGGAATTTTTCTAAAGAAAAGTATTACATCGAATGTTTTAAAATTTTGAGGATATTTTTGTGCATAAATAATGTATACAAAATATTTTTTTGAATGAAAATATTCGATTTTCAGCAAGTTATTCACCATCTCCCGAGTCTCTGAAAAAAAAAAAAACGTTCCCCTACTGCTGCAGTGATTGCGGCCTTCACAGTGCTTGAAATTAAAAAAAAAGTTCGTTAAACTAGAAGGTTTTGCCTATACAATGACCCAGGATTGTGAAAAAAAATTGAAATTTAACAAAATGGCGGAGTTTTGAAAAAAAGTTTAAAATTTCGCTCAAAAATCTGATGATTTTTGGTAAAATTACATTTTTTATCCAATCGAAAAACTGGAGGGTCGTTGTATGGAGAAATAAGTACTAAATATGCTAAAACAAAAATCAAATCGATCGGATGATCTGTTATCGAGTTAGAACTGCAGCAAATTTTAAAAATGTAGTTTTGAGAAAAACGCGTTTAAAGATAAAAGTATTGATTTCATTGTTATAAATAGCTACTCTTTAGAAGGCTGTAACTCAAAAACTATTTGAGATCCTCACTTGAAATTTTAGTATGTTATTTTTGAAGGTATAGACTATTGAAAAGTGCAAAAAAAATAAATCGATTTTTTGAAAGTGTCACACTAGTCGTGCCCCTTAATCTACGTACATAGATCCAAATTACATATTCCACTTGAATTGATTAATTCATTTCAAGACAATTTTATAACAAGACGATGTAAAGGCAATTAATTAAAACTCGTGATTATATTTAAAATATACTACTGTTCTATTTGAAATCCTCGTATTTAATGAAAAGCTCAGATACAAAAATACTCCTGTAAACGTCTGAATGTTTGATTATTTTGGATTGGTACAAAAAGAACTCGGTTCAAATGATTTTGATTGTATGTCAGTCTATATGTCAGGACAAAAAATGTTTCGTGCATGAAATCCTACGCCTGCTTAATTTTGACCGTGCAAATAAACAGAATAAACAACAGAAAATAACAACGTTATGTGTTACCAACCGGTGACATGCGAATTACAGAATAAAATCAGCAAAATCAGCTTATTATATTACATTCATACGGCTTGATTATAAAACGCTTACCTTATTAAATTCAAATATGCGCTTATACACGAACAATATAGATTTTCAGCGTCTGCGGCGGAAAAAATAAACGAATAAATTCACCCGAGCTGAGATATTAAATTCTATTCATTCAACATGACATTCTTCACATTTTGTAATTTGATATTTTTTTCCAATGTACATTTATATTTGAAATCATTAGAAATTAATTGATAATAAAGATGTTTTTTTAGGTTAGATAGAACTTTCGATAGGGATAACTGTCAAGTCAGTCATCAGTTTGCGCATTGTAAGTGATATTTGGATCCAGTATACTTTGACAAATTATTATGAAACGTTTTACATCTGAGAAACGTTTCCAAATTATGGAAATTTATTTCAAAAATCAGTATTCTGTTCACCAAATGTTGTTCAGTAATAAGGCTCATTTTTGGTTTAACGAGTACGTTAACAAGTAAAATTGTCGTATTTAGAGTGAGACCAATCTTGAAATAATTCACGAGAGCCTGTTACATTCAGGTGATATCATCGGACCTTATTTTTTTCAAAATGAAGCCGGAGAACGCGTTACCATCAATGATGTAATGATCAATGATTATTTGTTTCCAAATTTGAATGACATCGATCTGGAAGAAATGTGGTTTCAGCACGGCGGCGCCACTCGATCGAAACAATCGAGTTATTAAAACAAAAATTCGGCAATAATATTATCTCCGGAAATAGATCTGTGAATTAGCCTCCACGATCGTGTGATTTGACACCTCTTTGGATATATACGAATTCTCTGGGTTATACAGATAAACCAGTAACGATTGAGGGGTATAAGAAGCCAAAATAATTCGCGTTATTGCGTACAAACGGCCTCAATTGCTTGAAAAAGTGACTTACAGAATACGGTATGTCAGAGGTAGCTGTGGTACATATATGCCCGAAATTGTTTTTAAATATGAATGTCATAAAATGATCTTTCGAATAATACCCAATAAATGGTCATTCGATCAATTAGTATCTGTTTTATTTCGATTTAAAGTTCTATCACGCTTTAAAAAACATAGTATGAATGTACTTGGAGAAAAAATATGGAATTTTAACATTGAACTTGTACCGAAATATCCCGAGTATATGTTTATGACATCTATTATAATTTCTTTCAGATTATTCATGCGCGCTGGTTGGCGATATCTTACTCCAAGGGCACCTGTACATAACAAAAAACTATTTCGCATTCTATTCAAACGTGTTTGGATATGTGACAAAAGTAAGTAAAATACATGTTATTCGATTGAAACGATTCCCATGTAATAATAATGAATATAATGATTCTTCTCTCTTTTCGAACTGAATTCTCTTTCACAGAAATAAACCATTACCCCAACGCAATAAGATATTGGGAAAAAAAATCTTCAATAATTATTGATTGTTTACTTCCTTTGCCTATAAGCTTATTCGTATTTATAAAATCTACACTAATTTTCATGTAAAATTGTAGCTCCGGGAACCAGCAGTACCCGAGTATCTGTCCCATGAAAAAGATAGCAAATCGGGTCTCTTAAATTCAGTGGACGTTTCCAAGTTCAATGAGATTATTTAGATTAATTCCTGATTAAAAATTACTAATATATAGGGTCATCCGAATGCGCCGCCTAGATTTGTGTTTTATTAAAAAGAAACTATAGACATGTTTCTTTTTAATAAAACACAAATCTAAGTGTCACATTTGGATGACATATATATATATATATATATATATATATATATATATATATATATATTAATTAAATAAAAATGCTTATTTTAATAAAGAAAATTCATATTTTGGCCATTCATTATTTCTTTTTGTTTCCATAGCAACGTGTTATTCTTTGATTCTTTCTCTCTCTCTCTCTATATATATATATATATATATATATATATATATATATATATATATATATACACCTGTCCCTCAATTTAGTTTTTATTTACGCGGGACTTTTTTTACGCGGCACTTTTTATATGCGGTCAGATAGATTTCATTTTATATAATTTTTCATGGAATTTATTATATATCAGAGTGATGTAAATTCTCACTTGAACGTATAAAAGCACGATATAAATATATAAAAGGTTGATTGTTTTGAATTACAGTAGCGATAGTGACACCGAATAAAATCTATCTACTTTAAAAGTTTTTTAAAACGTCATTATTTTTTTGTTAAGCTACGTGAAATAAATATGTATTTCTACAATTTGACACTAGCTTTTATTCCCAACTTTTTTTTCTATTGTACTGACTGACTCAATTTACGCGATTTTCATTCGCGTAAAACGAATCCACGTGGAACGGATACTCCGCGTAAATTGAGGGACAGGTGTATATATTATATATACAGAGTCATCCAAATGTGACGCCTAGATTTGTGTTTTATCAAAAAGAAACTATACACATGTTTCTTTTTAATAAAACACAAATCTAGGCGTCACATTTGGATGATCCTATACAATTTCTTGTGTTTTTCGTATCTTTATTCAATGTATCCCGAACTAATGATCCACTCTTTCTTTTCTATTAAGGATAAACATTGCTTATATACATATGTGCAATCGACCAATAATTGGAGATACTTTGAATAAAGGTAAGAAAAACACAAGAAATTGTATATAACTCATTTTTAACCAGCGACTAGTCTAGATTTCAAATATGAAAGTGAACAATGAATAATTATTGAACACTTATTCAAATCTCACGAGGTATTTCGGTAATAATACGTATGTGTACGTGATAATGTAATGATCTTCAGCATTTTTAGTCGTAGTATCATCAGAGGATTGACTTTATCCTCAAAAATCGTATAAGATTAATTAAATATTATTTATTTAAATAATAGCAATAATAAAACTATTCAAATTAATATCTTTCCTAATATTATGTATGTTAGAAAAAGATGCCGCTATAATGATACATGCTGTTTATGTATCTCTATCCTTTTATATTTGTTATTTTTTTTCTGAAAAATGTCGACAAATATTTACAACCGCTTATAATTAAAGTAATGGATGTTAATATTTACATAATTATAACGTGATTTATGTTTTTTTTTTTAATATATATTATTATATATATATATATATATATATATATATATATATATATATATATATATAACACTAAAAAGTAGTTATTTGAAGAAAAAATGTTAAACTCGATATAACTATCCTTGTTACACGTGCTGTCACTGCATTCGTGTTTTCTTTTATTAACAAACAAATAAACAGTCGAAAATGTAAAAACAGTGTAAACTAATATATAATAACAGTGTAAATTATAAACACAAATATTTCCATTAGTATAATAGGATTTGTGTTATTTTCTTTATATATTTCTTAAATATAAAAAAATTAGCTATTCGAAGAAAAATCATTATTAAATTATATGTTACTATGTTTTTCGTACATATTATATCTGTTTTTTCCCCGTTTTCCAAAAATAGAGAAACGATTAGAAATGTCAACAGAGAATAATCAAAATTACAAGTACAAATATGTCAGGACTTATAATTTGATTTGTGTTGTTTTGCTAAATCCACCTTAAGCATACAACAGAAATTAGTTATTGCAAGAAAAAACATTATTATTGAATTACATATTGTTATCTTAAAAACTTTAATTGAATACGTTTTTTATTTTTTCAAAAAATAGAGAAACTATTGGAAATGTCAATAGTGTGAAATGAAAATTACAACTACAAATATGTTGATAATTTTAATATGATTCTTTGTTATTTTTTCAATCAATTTGAAACACACATGAAAAATAAGTTATTTGAAGAAAACATTATTACATTTTCATACGAATTAGAATAATTATAGATCCGTCCATTTTTATGTCTAAAAACTTTACAAAAGTATCGTAGTTTTAAGTATTAAGGTTTTATTGGTTTTTATAATGTGAAATAAACTAATAGAAGTCCAAGTTGAGGGTTAGAAAAAGGGCTGAGACAATCTCATCTCTTTAAAAAACTACCACAAAACTCTGACAATATTAATACTAATTGATTAGCATTATCAGGGAAACCGAATGTCTTTAAAGCCTGTAATACCGAAAACTATTAATAATAGTAGGAGAAATAAAATACTAGACTAATTGTACTGATGAGAAAATGTTTGATTTCTGGATTTATTACAATAACTATTTTTTTAAAAAAATATATAAAACACATTTTTAACTTCAGTTAACCACACTCCAAGGCCATTCCATCAGTTTTATGAGAGTGCGTTAAGTAGTATTTTTAAACATTTTTACCAAACAATTTAAAAAATGAATTCCAATAAAATTTTACACGAATAAAGTATATACAAAAAGAATAACTTTCATTTTTCATACTGACTTTAGTTATCTTTTAATCTTGAAAATACGGAAAATAAATGTACTGTCATCTAAAACCCAGATTTGTGAAAATCCAAATATTAATTGACAATAAAAAAATGATAGACATACATAAATAACACAGATACAATGCCAAATTTATGTATACACGTACATCAAACAATCATTTGAGAAAATTGAATTTGAAAATTTAATTAAATCCTCAAATCATATTATGAGATTTAAAAAAAGGGTTGGAATTAATTAATAACCAGAGACTGATGAGAAGTATGATTTCCATTCATATTTATTTAACATGTTTTCAGAGATAAAATCATTTTTGAGTTAATGTGACTTTAAATGTTCTTTATACATATATATACATACATACATATATAAATATATATATATATATATATATATATATATATATATATATATATATATGTATGTATGTGTGTGTATGATGTGTATACATACATATATATCATATATTTAAATAATTTCAAATGCCATGTTTTCCAAAAATTAGCATAGAAATTTAATATGAATTTTTTTATGTGCATGTACATACAAATATACAAATTAGTAAGTTGTGGATATATATATATATATATATATATATATATATATTAAAAAAATATCAAACAGTATTATGTATATCAATAATTATAAATAATGAAATATTTAACCCACTTCTTTAACTATCAAAATATATAAAATTCTAAACTCTATCACAGACTTATACTTTTATATGAAAGATACATTTATTATAGTTAAGTTTAATTTGTTAGAATTTTTTATTGTTATTATAAAATATACAATTCTAACGTGTATTTAATATTGTCTTAAATATTGTATGATATATATATATAAATATTAATGTGTAATGGAAGAAATTTAATTATTAGTAAACATTTAAATTCCTATTTGGATGTCTATGACGATTCGATGCGAACTATTTCGTTTCCATGGCAACGGCATATTCATGTCAACAAACAATTGTACAAAATATTGTTGACGATTTAAGAAGCCATGAAATACATGTGTGTATAAATTATTTAGTCTCCTTTATCTCGTTTATTGTTCTATTTACACGATGTGCTCGTCAAAAAAAAACTCAATAAAACATCGTACGCTAATTTAGATTCTGCGTACGACGTTCGGAGGTGCTGTTTTATTTAATAATCTACGTACGTGTGTGTTAATCTATTCGCACACACACACGTCTTTAAATTGACCGAACGTTATCTTTATGTCTATTTATTTCCAGTTATTAATACCCGCGCTGTCAGTAGTTGAAATAAATAAAGAGAAAATGGCTCGTATAATTCCGAACGCGGTCGGTATCGTTACAAATGAAGACAAGCACGTTTTCGGATCGTTGTTGTCGAGGGAATCGACGTTCAAGTTCATGATGACGGTGTGGAAATCCGCGAAATCATCTCATTCCGAGGAACTTCTATCGATTGCAAAAGTAAGTGGAAAACAATTTAAGTCACCGGCGGCGACGCTCGATGCAAACACGTACTGAATTAGATTCATGTTTATTCATTTATATCTATTATGTACATGTAAGGACGTGACAGTCAAAGGTTATTTGTGTTTTGTACGCACATTCAAGGTACTGTCAATGTCATATTTTCAAGATGACAATAATTATGATAACAATAATAAAACGTAATATACTTAAGTAAATAAACAAACTGTTATATAAGAACTGTGATCAAATGTAAACGAGTAATTTAATTGAAACATTTATTTAAACGCAGGAAAATCTAATAAAATATAATATTGTATATATATGTTGGATCCTCTATCCGTGTCGACATAATCTATTCCAGTTCGAATACAAACCATATATAAACACGAGTTAAATATTTCTTTTAAAAAAAAACCACCGAGTCGAGAATAATAAGTATAAATAAAATGTCGGACGTGCAATAAATAAATTCAATAGACGTATGTAGCTATCCGCCAATAAACTTTTCAATATTCATGGCGAACGGCAATGTCTGTCAACATGTTTTTATCTAGTTTTATTCGGACTTATTTACATTTCATTTCAGGAAATACAAGCAGCTGACGTCGAAGCTTCCGAATGCAGCATCGAAGAAGATAGCAGTTCTCAAAGCGGTAACGAATCGCCGAGCAGTCCTTCCGATCACCGCCACATTACCTCGTCGCCAATCAAAGAAGCGCTTCTGGACGAAATAACAATGAAACCAGAATGTAAGTTGGGGAGAAAAAATACACAGTTTTATCACGAATCGCATTTGTTTATTGTTACAAAATTGAGGTAGGAGTGCGGCGGCTATGAATTTTGTAACAATCAACAGTCAGTGTGTTTTGTTCTTCTTGTCAACAACGATTATTAGACTCGAGTGTCCAGTTAATTTATTTACTGATTGTTATAAATATTATTTCATTAGCAAATATAAAATATTAAATTGTGCTGTGAGCCAGACGCATTCCAACTGCTCTATCATTGACAATTCGTGTACGTAAACAAGAGGATAATACGATTCTCCAAAGGAGTATGGGAAAAAATAGTTTGAAAATAATAAAAAAAATATATTTATTGCAAATAATATAACTGACATAAAGAGAAAATATTAGATAACAATATTATTCTCACTCACTGTGGCTAATTCATTTTTACACAAATAAATTACTTATCCCAATATTGCTATATATTATATTTTTATGAAATTTCTCATCGTTTATTTTTGTACACTAATATCCATATCAGTGGATATGTTGTCATTATTATAATATTTCATTACAAAATATGAGTGATTCATTTGTGATATAAAAATATTACCAACGACCTTCCCCACTCACCGACAACATTTATTAACTCTTAACGGCTGAAAAGCCACACATAGGGCTTTTGCACACTAGTCAACATGCATACAGTATTCACGGCCCATTACCACTCGTCTCACACGCTCTAAACTAATTTTTTTAGGTGGGGGAGTTTGTCGATAAGAGGGTGAGAGAAGAGCGGTAATGGGCGTGAATACTGTATGAATGTTGACTAGTGTGAATAAGCCCATAGCGACCCATCACATTTTTGCTATAAAAAACAAAATTTGCACATGAATAAAAAAATCACTTTTATAAATATTGTTTCTGTTTCGAAATTTAGCCGAAATTCTTTCCTCTCATAGATTATTAAAAAAAAAATGTCGGCCGTTAAAGGTTAATATTTCTATTGATCTGATTACAGTACAGAGTCAGAAAATAACTGTGACGGCAAAGAAATCCAATAGCAAGCCAATGGGAAAAAGTGGCCCGGCTGAGAGGATACTCGAACGATTACGCGAGAACTACATCAATTTATCGCAAATGCCAAGACACAACCTGCTCATGTTAGTCAGCACGTTTTTGTTACTACTATTGTTCCTATCAGCGGGGCTTCTACTCTACCGTATCGGCCGCATACAAAACAAATACTCGTCTGGAATTCAGGTAAGGAACGACAAGTATTTTTTTTCCTTCATTGAAACAATGCATACATGTATGTACAGTGAGAATGTGGAAGAGGAGAACGAAACACAACACAAAAATGCAATAATTTTTTTTATTTATTTATTTACATTCTTTTATAAACAAAATATACAATAGTTATTAGTCTGACATTTATTTTCGTTCTAGGATAACTTGGTGGTTCTGTCGAAAGGAGACAATGTCTATAATGAGATTTTAAGGTGGCAAGCTCAACTTCATTCCAAATCAGCCAATGAAATTCATAGCTTTTTAAGTGCCAACTTAGACCAAATAGCAAAGGTACTTATAACCTATTTTTTTGATTAAAATCGATTAATTGATTCGGCCGATTTTCAAAATTTATCGGACATTTTGTATACTGATCGAATTATTTTTGCGAATAAAATTTTATAACAAAATTTTGTTGTCATTAAACGTTTAGAAAAACTTTATCAATTTAAAACAGATGTCTTAATCAAAAATTTCACTGAAAAAGATTATACAATCATTCAAAAAACTCGGATCAAAAGATCAAAGGCTGCAAAGGAGACTGTTGGATATTTATAAGGAAAAAAATTTTTTTAAAGTACTCTTGTTCTTTATGGGAACTCTCACTACACGATTTATTATCTTAAATAAAAATTTACTTGACAACATTCAGGCTATCTCTACATGGCCAAAAGATTATGGTGACTATTTGTTGAATACGATTATTAATTAAACCATCATGGAAAATTATTTAAAATTTAAAAATCAAATTTCCGGACAAAATTATGTTGTTTGAAGAAATCACAAATTTGTAATTATTTTGAATGAAATTAAATGTTAAATGATTAACAATGAAATATAATAGTTTCTAAATTATTTCCAAGGAAATATGCGAAACAGTTAAAATGGAGGACAAATAGGGGTTCCGTTCATACTTTTCATCCGATCTCTTAGGCAATGAATTTGGGATAAATCCTAGTGAATAAAAAAAATTCATTTTCGAAGAAGAAGCAAATATTTTAAAATTTACTCGACAACATCCAGGACATACACTGAAGCCATCTCTATATGGCCAAAAGATTATGGTGACAGTATGGTGGATTGCAAGGGATATCGTTTATTATTCATTCCCGAGGTCTGAACAAACAACTGCTCAGTCATATTGTCTTTAGATTGAAGAAATGCATAGAAAACTTGTTCAAATAGATTCTGCATTAACCAATAGACATGAACCCATCTTCTTTCACGACAATGCAAGGCCGCACGTAACGCAAATATCCTTTGGCTACGAGATCCTGTCGCATCCTCCATACTCGCCTGATCTTTCATCAACAGATTACCACTTGTTTCGCAGTTTGAAATAAGACCGTTCGTAATATGAATGAGGTCGAAAGGACCTTTATAGACATTGTGTATTCTAAAGACCGCGACTTTTTCGAAAGAGGGAATCTTTTGTTGGAAACGCGTTGGCAAGAGTGCATACAAGCTAATGGCGCTTATTAATAAAATGTTTATTTGAATTAAGAAATCAATTTTTATTTCTCTTTGAATAATCCGACATTTCATATTACACGACCTAATAATAGTAGTCGCCTTACTTTATTTTTCATTCTTGAAACCGGCCATTTTGACCGGTTGGTATATCTAGTATTAAGCATTTCGTTCCTGTTATTATTATTAAAACAGTTTTTTTTTTTTTTGGCCAGGTCCGACAATCATTAGAAGCACTGTCTCTGCTAATCACGCCATTAGACGAGGGCCATCCCGACGACAAGGGCACGGGCGGCAACAACGTGCTCGTACAAGAACAGGCGTCGCTCGCGAGCCAGGAACAGACGCAGACTAATAGTTAGCATATTATTTTAAATGAGGATAGTAACAATGGCATAACTGTTAGTTTAGCATGTGCTGCGATGATTCTATCAGCACATGGTCGAACTGTTAAGATTGGAAATCTTGTAAAGTTGTAGCACCATGTCGAGTGCAATACATATAATATATATATACAAACATACATACAATATATATGAATAGATTTTGTTCTAGATCCGTCGATCGCGACGGACATTATGTATATCAGACAAAAAAACAAACAAACAAACGGATGCAATTTTTTGGTTATGCGAAGAGAGAAAAGAACGGCATGTGTAGCTTAGGCAAGAACCGTTCGAATGAACGGGAGAGAAACGCGCAAGTTTGCCGTCAGTTCGGTCAATATATTAGTACAGACATACGGGGATAATTTATCAAACCTATTCCATATCATTTTTTCGGACACTAGACGAAATAACAAATTGAACAGATTTAGTGCTAATAATTGTACTCGGACGTAATTAATTACACAAGCAATCATCTCTAGCTTTAAATGAAATTAAGAAAAAAAATGTTCTTGTATTTTGTAGCGGGTGCGTACGTCACATCGTGATTTTCAACAATGTATCAGTATATGAATATCGTTAATTAGCTATTATCATGTCATTGAAACGTCGTAGCTAATAGTTATATACATAGAGTGTTTTTTTTAAAAACGTGATAGAACTTTAAACCGAATCCCTATCGAAAGTTCTATCTAACCTAAAAAAAACACTCTCTACAACTTATCGACTTCTTTGTTATCGAACGTTTTAAGTTGCCGATTTTGCTGTTGAACCCCTAACAGTTTGATAAAAAAAAAACACACCATACGTATATATTTGCTAGATGTTATATGAACAAATCGCTTTCAATGTAATTATGTATGTGACCGAACTATATCAGTAATAATTCTTTATGTTCCGAGACAGAGAGTTGAATCAGGAACGTACGTTTTTATGCCTTATAATGTATTTTAAAATAATTACGGGTTTAAATTTATATCCATGTGAGTTGCAGCATACGAATTTGCATATTTGATTCTAGTTGTTGATTTATACAGAACGGACAACACAAACTCATTTAATTAGATCTGTAGGAACGTAAATAAATAGATAATTTAATAGATAATCGGGAAATCACGTATGTACGACTTACGCACTGTAATTTTTTTTCTTTTTGTGTTCGATCATCCTAGATCTTAGCTAGATTTGTACTTCGTCGGTTGCATACAGAACAAGATCGTTTGGCTCGCTCTTATTGTTTGTTTTTGGAAAAGGTATCTTATTTCATATCTACTTGTTTAATTGTTAAACATAGTCGGCTGTGTACATATCCATATATCTTTTGATTGATAATAATGTACTTGTTTAACAGATCATGTTAGCCATGAAAAAAATCCGTAACTAGATTAAAATTCGACCGATATAAAAAACATAGTTGGCAGTGTGTTTTCTATTTCTCTCTAATGTATGCTAGTTCATATTTTTCTCTTTCTCAAATCAACACGGAACTACTCTGATCAAAAAGCTTAATCACAAAACTTCAAATTTTCATTCTTTTTATCTGACAAAAACCGTCGACTGTATTCTCTATTTTTTAAAAAAATAAAAAACTACTATTCATTTTGATATATCCAAATTTACTTTAACACGAATGAATTTAACCATTCCAACATCACAATATATCATGAAATGTCCAATAGTCCGCTCGTCGTTCAAATTATTTGTTTATAAACTGATGCACATTTCTATATTCATGCCATGTTACGAAATTAGCATCAGCTTAAAACAAAATCAGCAATTAGTAATTATTGGACACTTTCAACATCTTGTGGTTTTGAAGTGATAATTAATTATGTTAAGATAATAACTATTTCTTTATAGATGCAGTCGATCGTGTATATCTGTTTTTTTAACGCATTTATAATTGGCATATTTTTTTAAAAAAATATATTGAAGCTAAAAAGTTGGATCAAACCAATTTTGAAACAAAGTTATTTATCAAATGGATATATTCAATCATATATGATTATTTAAATCTTTTTAACGTATAATTAAATGAATAAAATGTTACTGTTTAGAAATCATATAAAAAATTGTATATAAATGTTAGCCGTATATATCTATTTCGCTCTAACATACAATAAATCATATTATGTTCTTTTCTAAGTGATCGATATCGACCAAGGAGGCTGCTCTGTTTAAATTTCAAACAAACAAACAAACAAATCAACCGTTGGTGGCTGTGTGTTTGTATCTTTTTCCAACATACGTCATATCATATTTCTTTTTCGATTGTTTAAATACAAGAAGCTACTGTGATCAAAGCGTTAATCTATAATTACCAACGTTATTTATATGTATATTAAATATACTTTTAAGTGAAAATAATCTTCGACATAAAATGAATAATTAAAGGGATTATCTACATAACTGATTAAATGCCATTGTCCATGAATAAAGAGCGAGATGCCATGTTCTTCTGTATGCATCGCGACCGTTCTTTTCTAAATATAAATTATTGGCTCAAATAATTGATGTTTAACAAATATGTCATCCGATTACATGAAAGTTGTAATATAAATAGTAATTACGTGCATGATGAAACAATCATAATTATTGATAGTGGTAAGCTTAATAAGCTACTAAATAGTGACACTATTCTGTGTTTTTAAACAAAACGTTAAGAGTAATTAAATAATAATTAACATTAACTTATATGATGAATAAAACTAATCGAGAGATGCACAAAAACAAAACCCATTTTACTACAAGTTATACGTTTGAAACAGAACCAGTTTGTATTTTACTGTCATTGGAATATTTATTATGTTTTTTTCGAACGATAATTAGTTGATTAGTATTTACAACTGCGAGTCGTTCGACCGCCAAACCAACAATCGTATCGATTTGTTCGGTTTCGAATGTTTCGTGAACGTCGTTCTGTCTGTTTGACGGAACGACGATAACGGACGCATACGAGTCGAGAAAACAAATCGATAGTCGAGAACGATGCACTGTTACTGCACACTGTCGTATAATCTATATACATGCCATAACATGCCAAAATAGATGTTTTTGTAATTTTGAACATTGCCAAAATAATGAAATTAGATGAAGTTATCGAAAATCCATTTACAGATAAGTCTTACACACTCACTTTAAAACTATGAATATGTTTTTCGATTTTTTTTTATATAATATTTGTTTTGATATCGTGGCAAATTCACTTTCATACAAATCAACTATCATCTCGACACCGCGTACGATGTTCTAAATTTTATTCAATAATCGTTTATTTGTTTAAAAGTTTGTACACATCGAGATAGCCATGCCCCATCAACGTTAGAATGCTACATGAAAAATCTAGAGCGCTCTGGCGATCATGTCGCGGCCATCTAAATGTACAATACATCAATTTCTAAACAAAGTCAGCAATAAGTGATTATAAAATCTAGAGCGTTCTGGCGATCATTGCACGGCCATCTAAATGTGCACTAATTTTTTAAAAAAAAGTATAAACAATAAGTGATTATCAAACAACTTTTACGACATCTCGTTGTGTTTGGGTGCTAATTCATTTGTGTTAAAATACACGTACACACATTTACACACAAACAGGACCATTGATTACTGTTACGCGTTAGTAGTTGAATGTAAAGACTTGCTGATATATATACTTTCCCTTAGATAATAGAGAATTGTGAAACAAAAAAAAAAAAAATACAAAGTACAATTTTTACATAATTAGCTAATTGCTTAATATATCGAACAATTCACGTAAATAAAAAAAAATATTAGCTAATAAGGATCCATCATGATTCTCATCGGATTCTTTTCTGTTGCATACATGGAAATGTAATAATTCCTGACCGAATCGTTCAGTATTGATAAAACATATATCCAAATTCTTAAACATAATCTAGAAACTAATATTCGTAATGGGGTCTATTTCAGTATTTTATTAATCGTACAGCTGTACGCAACGTGGTTCGTATAACGAAATCGTCTTATTCCTTATTTGCCAATTCGATATTTATCTTGTTTTTATTATTTATGTTTATTCACTGTATCATACATTATTATCACAACAAATTTCAAAACATGTCAGAAACAACAGCAAAATGAACTGCACGAAACGGTTTATACATTTTCCAATTAATTATATTTTAAACATTCTTCGTCTATCACACGAATGAAACTAACAAAAAACTCTCAGAAAAATTAAATACCGAAATATATAGCATCTGCTTAATATATTTCATCAATTATTTACAGTCTTTTGGACGTGAACGTAAAATTTTAGAAACAAATCCATTTAATGTAGCTACATATTTTTGACGAGTACAAAGAAAAAAATTGATTTCTGACGTCAAAGTAGTAGAAACGATATCTCCTTAATTTTTATAAATATAGATCCAGAAAATTATGACTAAATTTTTTTAAAAAAACATTTTAATATTTCCATAGAAACCATATAAATAAATAAATGATTATTTTATACGATATTTAAATTGATTTTTTTAAAAAAAATAACTAGATCAATGAAACTATGACTTGACTATAAAAAAAAAACAAGTCTATGTTTATAAGTAATATCTCCATAGAAACCGTATGAAAAAAAATGATTACTCCGTTTTTTCAACAAAAACAAAATAACTATAGATCAAGAACACTTGATCGAGAAACATTAACTTATTGTTATTATAAACAATTGATGAACAAGAAACGCCAACTTTGATATATCACTAACTGACGTCAACATTTGAATTTGTTGTGAAACAATGTTTAATACACTGCCGGATTTAACCGTTAGGTTAAACAAAATATTCACTGATAAAAAGACATATGGATGATTTGACGTACGAACGATTTTCTGTACAGCTGTATGTGCACATCCATACATGAAACGGATTTATTATCCAAGTACTAACATAATTTACCGGGTATATTATTATATAATCATTATTTCGATTAAAGGATATATAAATATAGATATGAAAAAACGTAGTTTGTAATTAAACAAAAACAGCAACAAAAAAATGTTATTTGTTTTCGAGTGTGTCCTACGGAACATTGTTAACAATTATTATTATTATTGATTATTATTATTATTATTACTATTATTACCAATAATTTTTTTACATATGTAGATAAATACATATATATATATATATCAGAGTAGAGCAAAAATTATCCGATTGATGACTGACGACTAAAATTTTATGTGTTATGTGAAATATAGTTAGTTATGATTAATTTATTAGTCGTTGGTCGTTTCAAATAATGACTGATAAAACAATCGATTTCAAATTAGTGATTTTTAAATCAATCGTTTCAAGCGATCAATAAACAGATTGATTTGAATATTGAAAATTGTGCAATATTCGTTGAATGCGATTATTAATTGAATCATCATGGAAAATTATTTAAAATTTAAAAATCAAATTTCCGGACAAAATTATTTTGTTCGAAGAAATTGAAAATTTGTAATTATTTGAATGAAATTGAATTTTAAATGATTAACAATGAAAGATAATAATTTCTAAATTATTTCCAAGGAAATATGTGAAACAGTTAGAATGGAGGACAAATAAGGGTTCCGTTCATACTTTTCATCCTATCTCCTAGGCAATGAATTTGGGATGATTCTATTTAACAAAAAAAAAAAAATCATTTCCGAAGAAGAAGCAAATATTTTATATCTTTTTTAATCCGACTAAATTTTTATTTTTTTTAAAAACAACTAACTACTATAATGAGATGATCAATTTTTTTAATGGGATGAAAATTTAGTTTATGAGATTTTTAATCATTTTTACGACTAAGAAATCGTGACTAAATTTTTAATCGGATTTAAAAGTTTGGTCGGATAACGCCCTACTCTGACATACATAAGATAAAAAAAAACCATGTAGAAAAAGTGAGAACGTTAATTTATTTACTAGTTCACTGGCAATTTTATATTAATTTCGTGTGGTTTTAGAGACGTATTTCATTAATTATAATTATGATTAATTATTATTGTTGTACATAACATAGTTGAAATCTGTGATACCAAAACTTTTTATTTATTTATTACTTTGTAGGAAGTTGCTTCATTTAACTGAATTGAATGGTACGGTAGTTTGATTTCTTCAGATCGAAAACGCGTTTTGTATTTCGTTGATAGTGTATGATTAAACTATTCCGTACAGTTTCGATTGATTAATAAATATTTAGTGAAAGAAGAACCAAACAAAAATGATATCGATAGCGAAAGACAAAATTGTCGATGATGATGTCTATAAGTGTATATATTTACATGTATCGGATGGAAAGAATGATAGAATCGACATATATTTAACCAGAATGTTACTCTTCGACGTATTACATAGAATTAATTTTTTTTTTGGTCCAATGCAGCAATCTTTCTTGTAATAGCAGGCTAAAAAACAAATTTGCTGGGTAAAGAAATAAAAAAAAAACAAATGAAATCGAAACCAAAAAAAAAAATAATGTACATAAATCTGATTATTTTTTCGTCTACGGCCATCTTGTAACAGCAAACTATAAAAAAAATGATTCTGGGTAAAAAAAATCGAATTAAATCGAAACCAAAAAAAATATATTGTATATAACTCTCATTACTTTTCGGTATAGTACACAGGATTATTTTTTTTTGTTTGTAGCCATTTTGTAATAACAGATTATAAACAAATTATTCTGGATTAAAAAAATCAATTGAAATCGAAATAAAAAAATATATATTGTACATAAATCTAATAACTTTTCGGTATATTACACAGGATTATTTTTTTATCTGCCGCCATCTTATAATAACAGACTATAAAAAATGATTCTGGGTAGATTTTTTTTTTAAAAAAAAAAACGAATGAAGTCAAAACAGAAAAAAGTATTGTACATTTGTGTTTGATCTTTGATTTGTTTGTAATCGATTTCAAAATAAAATGAAACAAAATCAAGACCAAAAAAAAAATCTGATCAACTAATTTGTTTTTTTTTTTTTTTGGTTTCCTCACAATCGATTTCAATATTTGGCACTGTTTTTTGGCGGATTCTTCGTGTTATTTTTATAGTCTGTTACCATTTTTCTTGTAATAACAGGTTATAAAAAGTGATTCTTGCAGATCAAAATAAAATGGAACAAAAAAATAAAGTGGCATAAATATTATTTACTGATTTATGTTTTGGATTTTTGGTTTCTTTACAATTTTTTAAAATACAATAAAAAAATTGGAACAAAATCAGGACCAAACAATCTGATCGACTGATTTATTTGTTAATTTCTTTGTTTTTTCGCAGTCTATTTCAATACTTGTACTATTTAAAAAATATATATATTTTTTGGAATTTTTATTTAAATATGACATATAAGATCCATTTTTTCGAAAATACTTTAAAACCTATTTGAAAGTCATATGAGTATTGAAATCATCGATCATTGAGAACATCTCGATGGAAAAATCAAAGAAAGAAAGATTAAAAGATCAGAATTGGTAATATATATATATCAATATATTTATATATTTTTCTATCTAATATTTTTTCATTTTGTCGACTTGATTATTTTCAACGACATGATTATAACAAATATCGAATCTATCATTTTTTTCATACGATGGTAAAGTCAATGTACGTTTTTTTTTAAATTCAGCTCAATGAATCACCAACATTTGTTAATAAGTGTGTAATGACTGCACTATTAGAATTTAAAAAAATACATATGAAAATACACTGTTGTATCATTTAATAATCCTTTTATCAGAAACAAATTTTCAGAGTTTCGCCAGGATCCTGATTTATGTCGCTTAACTTCTATAATAAATACCCAAAAAGATGATGATTTTTGGTAAGTATTATTAGAAAAAATGTCGATTATTAAACACATGCAGATAATCAAAAATTAATGTGACTCAATAGTCGTCTATGGATTTAATTGTAAAGAAGTGAAGAAAATAAAATGGACAAGAAGACAATCGTTCGACATTATTTCAATTTCGAATAATTGAAGACAAACGGACACAGAAGAGTACATATTTTCCAAAAACGGTCAAATCTTGTTGAATTTTACACATTTTGATTCTATAATTTTTGTTGTTGTACGTATAAACATAAACATTATTTTGTTTCTCATAATAAAATAAGCAAACGGCAGCCATTTCACTGATTCCAAAATATTTATTTTAATTAAGAAAAAGAAAATCAAGTATGTTGTGTAGACATGTGTGTTGTATATCAAGAAGTATGTGATTTATCTGACTTAAGTATTTCAAGTTGAAAAAAATGATCTAATAGTCGCTAGATGGATTTTCCAGAAAAGTCAAAAGAAGATGGATTAAGAGACAGATAATCGCTCGACATTAGCGTAATTTTGAATAATCGGAAAAAAATAATTATGAAAGTCAAAAAATATCGATTCATTCTGTACATTTTTATACTATAACTGTTTTTATCGTATAAGGTCATCCAAATGTGACGCCTAGATTTATATTTTATTAAAAAGAGACATGTCTATAAGGTGGTATTATATAGGGGGAAACATGTGTATAGTTTCTTTTCAATAAAACACAAATCTAGGTGTCACATTTAGATGACCCTATACGTACAAACAAACATTTTTTTTTGTTTCTCATATAAAGAATAAACAAACGGCCGCCATGTCATTGACTCTCGGCCATAAACGCGATTTGTGTATTTATTTTAATTAATAAAAATATAAAGTGTGCTGTGAGTTGTAGATCGAGGGTGTGATTTGTTTCGCTTATATAAAAATTAGAAGAAAATGACCCAATAGTCGCTTAAGAATTGGTTAGGAAAGGAAAAAAATAAAAAAATAGGAGATAATCTCATTGAACATGATGCAAATTTTTAAATAAACGAAGAAAAGTGATACCGAGTAAATATTTTTCAAAAATGAAAAAATATTAATTCTAAACATTTTGTTTTTTTTTACGCACATACAAACTCCCTTTTGTTTATCATAAAAAAAATAAACAAACGGCCGCCCTGTCATTGATACTTAACATGGTAGCACATGTGTTTATTCCAATTAATAAAAATATATTTTTTTGAAAATAAATAAAATATTTAAATAAAAATCGATTAACTTAAGATAAAAGAGCAAAACGTATGATGAAATTTTATCTTTTCTTATATTGTTGAATACAAAAATAACAATCAGAGAAGTAGGATATAAAATAAATACATACATATATAGATGTTCCAACAGGAGCGCACTCATCATCGCTCAAAAAAACAACCTCGCTCGCCAAAAAAAATGCGTTTTATTTAAAAATTAAGATGTGCGCTTCTGATATATATATATATATATATATATATATATATATATATATATATATATATATATATATATATATATATATATATATAGATATATATATGAAGAATTACATTATATATAAATATACACCGACTGGGTAACACAATGGTTTGTATCAACGCGTGCCATGCGGGAGGTTGCGTTCGATTCCCAGTTGGAGAGTCCCTCACTTTCGAGGATTAAGCACGAAGGCCGATAACCTCATCTTGTAAAAAAAATAACTGTCGAAAAATTAAGAGAGTAAACCCCGAATAAAAAATCTTTACCAATCCGCCTGGTCAGCGTGGTGAATATGACCAAATACCAGTGAATGGTAGCATTCATTGAGGCTTTCGTCCAGTAGTGGATTGATATATGGGCTTTATGATGTGATATGATATTTTATATATATATATATATATATATATATATATATATATATATATATATATATATATATATAAACAGATAGAGGGAGAAAGAAATAAAAACAACATTGTGATTAAAAAAATAATTTTCATTTATAACCTTTGACAATTTAATTTCATTCTAATGTTTGTATTCCATCCTTTTAATAAAATGCTAACAAATAAATAATAACATAATAATCAGTACTAAATTAAGATAATAATATTATTTAATAAGTTTAATTTCATCGTACTGGATTAAAAAGATCAATTGGAATAGCGACTGAAATCCAAGCAACTAAGAAAATTGCTAAAGACATGTATTTAAATAAAAAAAAGAAAGACTTATACATACATAAATATAATCTTATACAATTTTATTCTACACCATCCAAAATGAATAGTAATATTTCTATATGAAATAATCATATATATATATATATATATATATATATATATATATATATATATATATATATATATATATATATATATATATATATATATATATTATAATATAATCAAGAAATAAGTGATTTAATTTATCAGATGTCAATGTTATTACATTGACATCTGATATAATCTCATTCGTATCTCTTCACATTCCTATTTATTGATGAACAATAATACATAATTAATATATTTTAATACATCATACTGAGTTGAAACCAACATTTGAATATCTAAGTAAATTACACAATACACCCTAGTATATAAAACGAAGAGAGGGAAAGGTATATATTCAAACGAATTATACATGTTAACAGCAACATATCATAAATACTAATATTTAATTTATAAGCGTAGAACAAAATATCGAAAACACATATAAGAATTAAAATAGAATGACAATAAAATGAGAAATAAATTTGTACATTTGATAGTAAAACAGTCTTCCAATATCGTTCAATCAACATTTATATTTCCAATTGTTACATCCAACGAACAGACCTTAACACTAAACCTACCATGAGGGGTCAAATGACCCTTTTTAAACTTTTTTTCAAAATTTCTCACATAAAGCGTTATCACATCGCTACTTGACTTTATGACTTTTAATATAATTTACATACAATGCATTTTTCAATATTTACTCCTCTCTTGTTATTTTTTTTACCGAGATATATATGTAATCTGCCTTAACTACCGCAACGGGTCATTTGACCCCTGCAAAGATTCATATGATATCATGAAGATTTGTATGTGTGGTTGTGATACAAAACCATTGCATTAGACATTTTTGCTATTCCATCATATATTTTGCTGTATTGCGTTATATTTGTTGTTGGCTGACGAATGAATAGCGAATTTCACTCTACTCCAAGCGAGCGATAAAAAAGTCAACGAAACCAGCGTTTACAAATAGATAAATTTGATTTAATCTCTGAAGTATGGTACAAATTCATCGAGAATAGCCAAAATTGTTACAAGCCTGGGGAACATGTAACTATCGATGAACAGCTTTTCCCAACCAAAGAGAGGTGTAGGTTTACGCAATATATGCCGAACAAACCGGATAAGTTTGGTATCAAATTCTGGCTAGCATCTGACGTCAGCACCAAATACATTATAAATGGATTTCCATATTTGGGAAAGGATGAAAACAGAAGAGCTTCATCTACGCTTGGGGAATTCGTTAGCCAAACAAAAAAGTGCTTCTACTAAGCTCAAAGCATAAATCTATAAGCATCGAAAAAAACGGTAAGCGTATACCTGAAACGATTAGATTTTACAATAATACTAAATACGGTGTAGATATGACGGATCAAATGGCAAGAAAATACTCCGTGAAATCGAAATCGCAAAGATGGCCTGCGCAGATTTTCTTCAATATTCTTGACCTGGCTGGAATCAACTCGTGGGTTTTATACAGAGAAACAACCGGCGAAAAAATTTCTAGACAATAATTTTTATTCCAATTAGTTGAAGAACTTGCCGAAGATTTTCAACATGAGCAACAGGAAGAAAAAGAAATTATACAGAAAACGTTAACAAATTCAAGTTCGGATTCTCATATGCAAATGCGAAAAAGGTGCCAAATAGGTTTTATAAATAAATAAATAAACAATTTTGAATCGTTATTTGAAAAAAATTGTTTTATTCATGTACCAAATTGTGCTAAATATATATTTTTCGCTATACATAGTAATATATATAACATTTTAAAGAGGGGTCATTTGACCCCCTGTGGTAGGAATAGGTATACATGAAGTATCGGTAGGTTTAGTGTTAATATCAATATAGAAAATTGAATAAGTACTTACCGAATATGTCTGCAATTATTTCGAATACTTTTGCAATTCGCTGATTAATTTGTACACAAATAAAAATACAATATAATCACTAAAACTTACACTTTTACACTCTCACGAAATTGTATAACAACCGTTCTGATTTCCGACTTGTACTGAGTTTAAAACTTGAAATGTTCATCTATGTGCAATCTAACGCAAAAAAAAACACCAAATAAAAGTAAAATTTTATTCCCTACTTTTCACAAATGACCGTTGTATTAATGAAAATCGAAATTTTGTAATACTTTTATCACGTTTTTGTGCTACTGTACTTTATTTGCATTTGATATTAACTTATAATCGAAGTAAAGCGTTCAAAATCAGTTACTAGTCGTGCTAAAAACAATTCAAACGATAGATATAAGCGGGAAATCGGTATCGGGATGAGTAAATAAGAAAGTAACAGCATCACATTTGACTATGTAAATGTTTATTTGGCATTCAAAACTCATTAATAATGATCAACAATAAATATTCCTTATTGTACAGGTGAATTAGAATAAAATTACATCTACATAAGAACTTGTTCATAGTTATGTATACTCTTTTTTATTTTTGTAAATATTCTAAACAATTTTATTTATAACGATTTATTACAGTCAAAAATAGTCCTGGTAATTTAAATACACAGACTCGACTAATATTATTCACTAAAAGGCAATTGCTACCGTTTAATTTATATATACGTAAACAAGTATATATAAATGTGTATATATAAAGACATTTCTTTTTTAATGACAGACTGTCATTGAAGGTGAAAACATTTTGTAGAGTATGAAAATTTTCAATAATGAAAATAATATTAAAAAAAACAATACTGAAACTGATGACTAAATTTAAATATAAAAATAATATACATACATACATTCATACATATATATATATATATATATATATATATATATATACATATACATATATATACATAAATAAAGGAACAAAAACAAGAAAAATAACGTATTTTTTAAATTAGAATTTCACTACAATATCTCTTAACTGTTTTCGCCTTTATTGACAAGTGATACTTCTTGAATGTTACATGACAACATCTGAAATATGACAAATTTTCATTTGAATCTT
Source organism: Neoneuromus ignobilis (assembly GCA_029203775.1). NCBI lineage: Eukaryota > Metazoa > Arthropoda > Insecta > Megaloptera > Corydalidae > Neoneuromus > Neoneuromus ignobilis. Next base: position 52,856,176 of record CP092089.1, read on the forward strand.
TTTTTTTAAAAGAAAAAAATCAATTCAAAACAAAAACCAAGTCATCTATATTATAAAAAGTTTTGTTACGGTGGTACAATTTTATACACGGACTATTAGCTTCGAAAAAAATATAACATTTTAGACATAAATATGACTCTGTTCTACATGCTGCAATGATCACCATTACAATTTTGTTGTCACAAAGATATCACTCAACAATACAAATATAATTACATTACTGTTTCGTAGCTTCGATCTTACGACAGATTTCATCTGTAAATTCACTACACTTTGCTTTACCTCCCAGGTCGCCTGTAAGAAACTTGGCTTCTTTGATCGTTTCGAAACAAGCTTTTTCGATCTGAAGAGCTTTATCTTGCATTCCCATGTATCGTAACATCATAACAGCCGATAGAAGAAGAGCCGTAGGGTTCGCTAAATCTTGACCGGCAATGTCCGGAGCTGTTCCGTGGACCTATTCGTAACGAATGATATGCATGACAGACCGATTATAAGTAAACACATTTTTTTCATTTCCTCATCAAAACAGATAAATTCGATAACATCATTAGGGGTCGGTACTTACAGATTCAAAAAGAGCACCGTTCAAGCCGATATTTCCTGAAGGTGTAAGGCCTAGCCCACCTATTAACCCGGAACACATATCAGATAGAATGTCCCCGTACAAATTCGGCATAACGAGGACATCGTACTGAGTCGGCTCTTGTACCATTTGTAAACAAACAGTGTCTAAGTATTTCTCTTCAAATGTAATTTCAGGGAATTTTTTCGCTGCCTCTCTACACATACGTAAGAACAAACCATCAGACATACGCCTATAAAAAGAAAAAAAACCTATTGACCGCACCGACATCACTATAAATATCAGTCGAACCGTACATAATGTTCGCTTTGTGCACGGCCGTAACTTTTTTACGTCCGTTATCGATGGCGTATTGGAAAGCAAACTCGGCCACCCTCTGAGATGCATCCTCGGTAATTAATTTAATACTCTGTACGACCCCATCGACAATTTCATGTTCTATTCCTGAATATTCACCTTCCGTGTTCTCACGAATTGTGACGACATTGACGTTATCGTAAAGAGTTTTATATCTAGAGTGAAATCAAATGTTACAATGCAGATTTTCATATTTCCCTGTCTATAAAACAGAAATATACCCCTCTAAACTACGGCAAGGTCGGACATTAGCGTAGAGATTGAATTCTTTTCGCAAGGCTAAATTAAGTGACCGATGGCCTTTTCCTACCGGAGTCATGAGAGGTCCTTTTAAGCCGACTTTGTTTCTATTGACAGAATCTATTGCAGTTTGAGGTATTCCGAATTTTCCATCCGGGCCCTATAAAATGCAATAACAAGAAAAATAAGCAAATTGCTCTAGTAAATAAAATACAAAAAAATACAAAATATTTTTCTCTAATTAAAAAAAAAAAGTACTACATCGTACTTCAACGTGTTAATACGGTCACAAATTTCAAAACGTACCCTCACTGGTGTGACATCGACAGTTTCCCATTCTATAGGAACTTTAGCTGCAGCGAAGATCTTCTGTACGGATGTCGAAATCTCTGGCCCGATTCCATCTCCTGGAATCAAGGTACATTTCTGTACCTTACTGCTGTACGTTCGCGCGTTAACTGGAGACCATGCCTGTGGAAAATTCGCATTTCGTCGATACAAATGTTTATTAACAAATAGTTACATAACATAACCAAAAGGCGTGTTTCAATAGAAATCCATTGATATTTCATCAAAATACCCGTATCTCCTGAGCTATCGGCTCGTCCCTCCAAATATATTTCCCGACTATTGCGAAAATATCACTGAATTTTGTAATCGCGGCCCTAATAAAATTTGAATTAACATTTGACATCATTCGTGGAATTTAATCAATATTGAAACATATGACATTTGATACACGGTGTAAATAACATCGATCAAATTATGAAAATACCTACATACGAAAATGAAATTTCCTATCGATAGGACTCTATTGAATTTCTAATACGTACCAATTTTCTTAAAAATCTCGCTGCCATGATTCAAGCACGGGACACTAATGAAAAGGAAGCGCAGGACAGGATGACGAATACACAACGGGAATACAATTTTGATCCATATACGTGATTCGGCGCTAAGTTTAAAGCGACTTTCAGGCGTACATTTTTTCTATTGTCTAATTATTTGCGTACACATTCAACAATTAGTAAATAAACGTCATTAAATATCCTTTGTACAATATGCATGTAGATACATACGTAAGCCAACATTAGCTAGGCAATGACCTACGATGGAAACAAGTGAATGCCCTTTTTTTAAAAAAAAAAAATATCTTAAGTTAATGGTAGGTCGAAATGTTAATATTGATTAGAGAATATCGCACAATTTTCTATGAACAAATATAATTTACAAACTGATATATACATAAGAAGAATCCTTAATTAATCATACATCAAACAATCAATTTCAGTGTAATAATAATCAGGATTAATACAGCTGGGTCTTTTTTTGTGCGGATTATTTTAATGCGGTTTTGAAGTTATGCGGTTCATATTTCTTCTTAGTATTTTTTAAAGAATTCCTTTAAGCGGTTATTTAATTCAACGAAAAGCTCTTCAGTTTTATGAACATTTAAAGGAATCAGAGCCATTTACTTCCGCTTCTCAAACTGATAAGGAATTTTCGGCTAGCAAAGGATGATTAACCGGGTTTTTAAAAAGGAATGCACTGCATAACGTGAAGATTACAGGTGCGGTCGCATCGGTAGATGAAGAAGCTATCAAAAATTGTCCAGAAGAATTAGCTAAAATTATTAAAGATGGTGGATATTGTTCACACCGAGTATTTAATGCTACATTACAGATTGCACTGTAGGGTGGCTTCTATTAACTATTTTCCCAATTTCCCGTAGAGTTTTTCCATTTTTGTAATGAAAAATCATTAGCTTTCGCTCGTCCGTCGATGATTGTCCCTTTTGTCTACTCAAAGTGAAAATCCAACTTATATTTTTTACAAATTGATTACAAACGACTTAACTACAGTTTTTTTTTTTGTAACCGAAGTGACCAAATACATTTTTGAATAATATACTTTCTTAACACAGCAGTTTTCAAGCGAGAATAATTCATTTTACGAGTTTCATTTTGATGTATTTTTTGTTCATTTTTCAGAAATGGTTACTTTTTCTGCAGTAAAAGTATTAATTTACGATTGAACTTTTCAAATATAATAAAAATAACCTTAATAAAGAACTTAAGCAAAAAAAAAATAAAGAAAATTGTTATTATATTGAAATATATGTGTAAAATTATTGGAAACATAACTCTGTACGAGTTTCACTTTGACCCACTATAGGTGCTAAAACAGTATTTTACAATGCTCTAATTCATTGTGAGTGTTATATAGGTGATCCGAATGAGATTGAACGACAGTAAAGAATAATAAATGATAATAGACAAGTAAATGTATTGTACGTCTAAAAACTTCAGTCTCATTTCAGCCACTCTATTATACATATATTATTTACATTATGGTTTTGAACAAATATATTGTCACAAACTGACGTTTATGGTCGATTCGAAGTAGATTAATACGACCGTCACTAAATCGTTTAAAATCCACTAATCATCGTGATGCGGAATCGAACCGCCGTACTTATCCTATCTTTGTAAAGATAACAAAGAAATCTCTTACACGAAATTCGTCCTAACCGCATCGAGATACATTATTAGTAACCAATATCAATACCTTTCGTATATCTCAAAGACAAACAAAGTTACTTATTTTAAGACGCGGCACAGAGAATTCTGTTTGACTTTGATGTCTGGCTTCAGAAACCGGCGTGCAGATATTTGTCTACTGAAATGACTAACGGCATGTTTATCTTTTTGAAGCTTACGATCGACGTCAAAAGCTCATATTCTATGAAGTGGTTTTCAGTTATGATATTAAGATTATACATGTAACATGCGAAAATAAATGTTCAGGGACGACAGTTGTTTATTAATACGATATAGAAAATTTATAAAAAAAAAAAAAACATACGTATGCATATATAATCATTTAAGATGAATTAATCGACATTTTATGCGCCATGTTTGTTTTATAATGTAATTTTATTAGATAGTTTCTATTCGCATGCGGATTTATTTAACACAGAAATCAATTCATAATCAATTTGGTTTTATAGATCATTCATTTTCACACTAATTAATTACTTTAATACAAATGAACCGTTATTCACCACCAACAACACAAGATTCTATAAAAATGCCCAATAAATACTTATTATTTTTTTTAAAAAAAAAACTTATGTGCATTTCAATGACCATACTATTATCGTCAACTTTTTGATAATAGAACGCTCTGGCCATAATGTCATGGCCATCGAAATGCGCATAAGTATAAATAAGTATATTATAAATACCAGATAATTACATCTTTCACTTAATCTATTATTCTATAGGTGCTTTTTGAAGTGTGATAAAACTTTAAATTGAATCCCATCAAAAGTTCTATCTAATCTAAAAAAAAAACACTCTTTGTATATACATGTGTGTATGTATATATAAAGGTATGATAAAAAGTGTTTTTTAGAGATTAGATAGAACTTTCAATAGGGATTCAATTTAAAGTTCTATCACGCTTAAAAAAACATCCTATTCTTTGTATTTTCATTTTTAAAATTTACCATAACTCTAGTTTTATCTTTGTTAGTTATCATTCTGTATTAAGCTGACACATGGTATTAACTTTTCTTTAAGAATATTTTGTATTCTTAAATTAATATTTAATTCTCTTCGTTTGCTTAATTCTCTTATTTATTTATTTTATTTTATTTTCTTCGTCATTCAATAATAATACTATATCATCTATAAATCAAATCTAATTTAATTTCATGAAATTTTACCTCTCCTCCTATTTCTTCTCCAGCATTAACACTTGCGTATTATATACTGGTTAAATAGTATAGATGATAGTAAACCTTCTACTTTCACTCATTTCTGATTATCTGCCTCTTCATACCGTCTTCAATTTTATTAAACAGCTTTTTTCATACAGCCTTCAATAATCCTTCTATCTCTATATATCACTTCCACTTTTTCAACATCCCGCATTACTCCCTTCTTCGATATAAGACTAAAATAAATAACTATAAATATATATTTATTTCTCTAAAAATTTTGATCATCACTAATCAAAAGAGAAGAAAACTCTATATTAATGGAAGCACATGCATGTTTGTATTGGATCATCCAAATGTAACGCCTAGATTTCATTTTTTTTTTAAAATAAATAAAATAAACTATACACACGTTTCCTTATACACCGCCCTATACACATGTTTATTTTTAATAAAACACAAATCTAAGCATCACATTTGGATGATCCTATATATTCTTATCTACAATATTCCTATCTTGGTACATTTTTAAAGTATTTAGTCATATATTTTTGTATGTATGTATTCATGATCAAACTGTTTCTATTCACTGCTGGATGAAAGTCTTTCTTAAAATTTATGTATACGAATAGTCTACATATATAAATAAAAATTGTATATGGAAACTATAAAAAAATCGAAAAGCTTTTAATAATTTTATAACAACTTATGATTTTTTTATTCAACAATGAAAATAGTAGTAAATATTCAGTAGAATAAACGATATATGAGTGTGTATTTATATATATATATATATATATATATATATATGAATGTAATATGAAGAAAGAAAAATTAATGATACAAACATATAGACTGATTTCCTCCGGTCGTGCAGCATGATTTCGAAATCAATACAAGTCTCAATTCATGTCCGAGTTACTATAGTTTAAAAGCTTCACTTCACATTGGTTATGTTCATAATGGTAAGCACTTGAAACTCGAGTACGAATTCATATGGGCAGTCGAGTACGTCTGTTGAGTGCACTCAAGAACTTGTTCGAAATACTGTCAGGTTCACTTCTACAGCTACTTTCGCAGACAATTTGATGAAATAATTAATGCACGGACGTATGCTTTTTCCACGATCCACGCAAACTGACGTACGGCAATGATTTGTTTATATTATTGCCATTTGTTTGCGTTTCGATTGTTAGTAAATCATAGAAAATTGGTAAGTAATCAAGAATAAACACTATTCGAAATATCTCTTTGTCCATACATATTTGTTATTTTATTTTATTTGTTTGTAAATTTTTTTTAGTGTTTTCTGTAAAAAAAAGATAAGATATTAAATGAACACAGATTTAATTTCAACGTAACGTTTATTCATCACAAAAAAATTTCAATCACGAATTCCTTGTTTTTTATGTTAATGCTATTATCTTAATTTGAAATAATCGATTTCGAAAGATTTGAATTTTTTGTTAAATTTTCAGGACGTGGTTTATTTCAGGTGAAAAAAATCGACATTTTCTATTTTCAAAAAATATACTTTTTAGTAATAAATAGATTATATACATCATTAATAAGCGATTGACAAAAATTCTATTCAATTCTCGATTAATAAATGTTTAATAATCAAAAAATAAATTTTCGTTTTTTGACTATAACATATTATTCAATATAAAACAATTATATCCTTAATAATAAATATTTCAATTGAAAAATGTTCTCATTTCACAAAACAATCATTATTTTCATTGAAAATCACATGTAACGATGTAAAATATTTTTAATCTCAAAACGAGTACTGAAAAATGCAGATCAATTCATTTTATTTTCATCAAACTAATGATCCAAAAAGATATTTTTCCTTCATGTATATATATATATATATATATATATTTATATATATATATATGTATGTATATATAATTATTGTAAAAAATACATCAGTTTATAGTTAGGCGAAAATCTCATGGAATGTCATTAGATGTTCTTAAATATTTTCCCAATTTTTTTCATTTCCTGTCCAATCCAATCCTCACCTCCACTTTACTTCACAATTTCATTCCTCCATCTTTGATTTGCTCTCTTGTTTGGTCTCTTTTTGTCTCCTAATTGTCATTTCGTAATTATTTTTTCATTTATATTCTTCTCTTTTTGTTATGTCCATTATTTTTGTTATATCTCATCCTGCCCATATTCTTTTCATCGATTATATTTGTATATATATATATATATATATATATATATATATATATACAAATAAATTTAAATACATGAATAATATGATAACCATTACTACAATAATAACGATTTTTACCATTGAATGTGAATGATATTGCAGTGCAATTAAATTTTTTCTCCTCTAAAATATGGTGTAATCATTTTTGTAATTGATATGGGGGACGTAAGGAATTGTTATTTGTTGGACCTTCATTCATTTTCCTCATCCCACTTTTCATTCTTGAAACCTGTTTTTACATACATACACACACACACACACACACACACACACATATATATATATATATGTGTGTGTGTGTATGTGTGTGTATAGGTACATGTATAATATACCACCTGATTATTTCACACATATAATTGTCAAACCACACACACATAAACTGTAACGGTTCGAATATAACCATCTCTGTCAATTTTCCTCGTATGTCATTTTTGTATCCGGCATACATACAAATATCATATACAAGGGGTGTTCAAATACAAATGAAAATTTGATATATGCAATATAATTAAAGTTCGAATATAAAAAACTATTTCTGAACTACTTGTTTTGAAATTGTAACGAATTCACTTTCATACAAACGAATTATCATCCCCAATATCACAAAATATTATAAAAGTGTCAGATATTTAGTCACTGTTTATATTATTTATTTATAAGCTGATTCACACTTTGTATCATTGACAGAGGACTGTATTAAAAAACCTACAGCGCTTTGAAAATGATGGAATGAATTTATAAGCAAATAAAATGAACGATGAGTAATTATTTACATCTTATGATATTTTATGGTATTGGCATGGTAATTCATTTATGTGAAACTATTTTTGTATAAAGAATACTGTTAGATTTGTTTACTATATAAATATTTTCCAACTAATGTACTTGTCATTCATGATAAGTGAAAGTATTATTTTTTCATAATTCATAAGTGTAATGATTGATTCTATATAAATATTTTTTTCTAAAAAAATTAATATGGAGGAAAAAACTAAAACTATGACAATAAAAAAGAGTCAGTAAGTCAATAGTGAAGATAAGATGATGCAAATAACATATCTAGGAATTTAACTATACACTGATGGTAGTTTTTAAAGTCGATAGGAGATCAAATAATGAAACCAGAAAGGGAAGATGGGTGCTTAAACCAAATAATCTAGATAAAAAAATATTTAAGAACAGAAAGGAAGACTAAGATATATAATTCTATTATAACGTACATCGCAGAGACAATTACAGAAATGTCAAAAATAAAACAAAAGATTTAGATGACAGAAATGAACATATTCAGAAAAGTTATAAGAAATGCAAGGAAAAATAGAATAAGAAACGAACTCAGTTACATGAAGAATGTAACTGAGAGATGGAAGGAAACAACAGAATGAGTGAAAATAGAACTGTCAAAGAAGCAGGAATAAAATACCGAGAGGTCAGAGAAACATCAAAGTTCCTAATAAAATATGGCGAGATAATATCTGGGAAAAAATTAACGAGTGTCGAAAGGAACAAGAGAACGTTTACAAAGAAGAAAGATGAAGAAAAAATGTTTTTCAGTGAAAAGCATTGGTCTAAGTCATGTGAGATGTAATTGTAAGTGAAGTTGTGTTTCAGATCGAGAGACAGTTTTTGTACGTTAGCCGAATTTTCTTTTATGTTTGAACACCCCTCGTGATATATATATATATATATATATGTACATATGCATGTGTGTGTGTGTGTGTGTGTGTGCATTATGAAGCAAGTCACCTAAGTACACATTATCGTTGCTTTCCATACACAAAACTCTTGAACGTCGTGTGCTCGAAACGGCGAAGTGTCGAAGCAAAATGTAAATTACTTTTCGTGGACACTCACGGCGTCAATGACGAAAGAGCAATTCTCTCCTCGCGTCGTTTCCACTCTCCTTATCGTTCGTTCGCGTTGTTCTTTCACACTTTCCCTTGTTTGACTGACAGAATAATTTATAATAACGAAGGCAGATTCAATTAATGAAGGCATCAGTCACGGTGGCTGCTCTCAAACAAAACATCGTGTCGTCGTCTTGTACCTACGTCTGTCTCGCTGCGGCGGTCCTAACGAATCGCTCGAATGTATGATGCGTCGGTCGGTCGGTCGGATGGTCGGCGAGGGATGATGATGTTGATTATTTTTAGCGAATGTTTGGAAATAAATTCGTCGGTTTCGAATGCGAGGAGCGACGGCGACGTGCACGCATTGTGCGGCTAAGTGTCTCGGTGCCGACGGTTCTCGTTTACAAAGTGAAACTTTGGATACGGATCCGAAATGGGGGCGAGCCGAACGACGACGAGTTGTTTAACTTTCAATAGAACATACTGTCGTAATGGAAAATGAATTAATTTGTATAAAAGCGATACGCTTCCTATTGAAAACATTACAATTTACACACACATACAGGTACATACACACACACATTATATATATATATATAGATATATATATATATATATATATATATATATAACAATCGCATCAATACAGCTATTGTTCACGATTCGAAACGGTATCACATTTAAGATTTCCCATGTAAAAATGTTTAGAAATCATCATCAATCGATTAAAATAAATATATTACAAGAAATGAAATAAAAAAATATGATTCATGATCGGTAAAAATTTAACAATCAATTGTGACAATTAAAGGTTATGTTATTTTTTGAATTTCACAATTATGCAATGTTTTTTTAAAAAAAATCATTTTTGTATAATTTTTATTTTTCCATCACAAAATTTAACCTAAAAATACATTTTATCATACCTTTATATATACATACACACAGAGGTATATATATATATATATATATATATATATATATTAGGTTGTCAAATATCTCCCTTCCGCCTTCTGGTCTTTTGAATTTCGCGGCTATGTACAAAAAAAAAAAAAAAGCGGAAGGAAGATACTTGCCAACCTAATATATATGTATATATATATTATGTTGTCAAGTATCTCCCTTCCGCTTTTTTTTTTTTTTTTTTGTACATAGCCGCGAAATTCAAAAGACAAAAAGGCGGAAGGGAGATATTTGACAACCTAATATATACACAATATATAAAATAATTCCTTATCAAAATTAATATCAATTATAGGTAAATTTTGACAATTAAAGGTTATGTTATTTTTTAAATTTACGATTATGCAATGTTTTTTTAAAAAAAATAATTTTTGTATTATTTTTATTTTTCCATCACAAAATTTAACCTAAAACACCCTTTATTATACCTTTATAAATACATACACACACATGTATATATATATATATATATATATATATATATATATATATATATATATATATACAATATGTAAAATAATTCCATAGCAAAATTAATGTCATTAATCTAATCCAATCGTAAACGATTACCTCCGAACTTTGACGATTACAAATAAAACTCATTTATGATTACAAGTACCATGGGGTGAGTGAGCGGGGAGCAGAATCCACTGGTGGAAGCAATAAGCAAGTGGGGGGCAGAGCTCCTGGTATTATATATATATATATATATATATATCTGTGAATGTGTGTGTGTGATACATGTACAAGTTCCATTATGTTCATATCTGTATAAATTAATAGGTAAAAAGTGTCCGTATGACCAGAACATAAAATGCAATCCGTTTCATATAAAAAAGAACAACTGAACGAAATATCTGTAGAAAATTTAATAAGCAGCGAGTGAATGATGAAAATATGAACGGCAACATTTGCATTAACTCGACGTAGTAGGTAGATTGCATGACTACCGCCGGTTGCTAGCGAATACAAAACATGCACTTGCACCAATGCACCCATCGCTGCATTTAAAACGCTACAACGCGCTCGACGTATCGATTATCTACGATGTGCGGATTGATGCATTTTCGCATCGAGATTAATACGCGATAGAGATGTTTGATGACACTACGACGATTCGTTTTTGTTCTTTTTTTTCGACAAAAATGTCGGTCGTGCGAGAGAAACGCATGATATATATATATATATATATATATATATATATATATATATATCGCTATTATCATCTACATCAGCCTCCTCCTATCTACTACTGGATGAAGACTTCTTTCAAAATTTTCCACTTCGACCAATACAATGCAATTTTCTTCCAATTCATTCCGATGAATTGTCTTATGTCTCCAGCTCAACTATCTATGAATCTTTTTATATATTTAGGTTTTTTACTGACGTTTCTTTTTTGTTCCTATCATTAATCAAAACATCTTCAATACTCTTTATAGGAAAAGGTATTTTATATTTTTTAACTGTCCTGAATCTACCTTAATCAGACATCTCTGTTATACTTTGCAGGTCCTATAGCCCACTTGATACGACAAATAATTGTAATAACGGACTTGTGTGTATCAACAAAAGATACATAACTGAAGAAAACATTATCTAGCTATTTGAAGCACGCTGTTAGAAATTTTTGAAAAAACTTTTTAATTATGTTTAAACTCAAAAGAACATATTTTTGTTTTTTTTAAAAAAAAAATGTTTAATAATAATAAATTATATGGGTGGTTCCACAGTGGAACCACTATAATACTAGTATTCTTGGAGAAGGGAGTACAACTGTGTAGAGGGTGATTTCAAGATGAGAGACCTGTGGAATAATAAATCATTTCCAAAGAGGTAGTTACAACATGGAATCATTTTGCTTCAAAGAATTAACAGGAATAATTAAAAGTCATCGAAAGTTATTTCCACAAAAATCTTCAAAACAAAATATCTTACAGTATGTCAATTGTTGACTTTTTACTGTCAAACGTGAAAATTAAATCGGATCTGACAGTGAGTAACTAGTAAAAAATATTCGAACAATAAAGTGTTAATATTAAAGTAGTCCTTATTGAACATTCTATATTTAAACATTACAGAATTCATTTACTGATTTTAAATATAAAAAAATTACTTAATTTTGTCAAAGAAACATAAAACCAAACATCCCAAGCGGGTTTTTGAAATTTTCCTGCAAACCTCCCCACAATCCACATCCCATCAAATAAAAACCAGCCATCATCCCAAAAGTAGATTATAAAAAAATAGAAAACTAAAAAAACAAAACAAACCAAACGTATTAACAAATGTACATGAAACTCTTCGACCAATGAACCATTATTATTATTATATCAAAGAAAAAACTACAATACATTTATTAGTGCATGAAACAACCCCATGTTGATATTTTACAGTGTATGATCTTTTTAATTAATCTGTTAATAATTGTCTTTTGTAAATAATACAAACGCGTTGCTAAGCAACAACAGTAAATATTTGGCTATGACAACTGCATATTTAAAATACTAACAAGTATTCTGTAACCCATGTTTGATTTCAAAAATTCTAAATACAAAATACTCCACGATCAGCGGATAAAGTACGAATTAAAACTGACTTCGGAGAGGGTTCGATTCCAGCACAGCACAAACAACAATCTGTCCGTATCAGCCGTCCAACATGACAATATCAATGGTATTCCCGAACGATCGTCCGTACATAGCATGTCCCACTTGCTGTTATAATTGTGCGTTCCCGTGGGTTTTATCTCTGCACGCTTTCCACGATGACCTGTTGTACTATAATAGATTTTTGTCTGTGATTGATAATCGCCCTTCAATACGAAACCTCATATTTCGAGTCGAACGCCAACATTGGACATTATCGTCGGTGCGTTCGTTGCAAATGGCGTTGTGGGAACGGAAAATTGCATTGGAACGAATGTCGTTACAAGTTTCGAACAGCAACTTTTCGATGGTTTTGTAGTATGGAGAGAGAGACTCGAATTGTTTTGGATACGAAATGATTCAATCATTCTTTTCATATAGAAATTATTAATTATTTTTACACGAATATTATAAGATTTGATGGAAATAATCATATGTTTGATGAAGGTTTTTTTAAAAAATAAATAAACAAGAATAGAGAATGATATAGGTAAGAAAAGTTGGAACAGAACAGTAGAATAAAGATGAGCTATGAACGTATAACAACCAGACAAGATTATCTAGGTTTTTCGAAAAAAAATCCTCGATATATGAATAGAAGTTATAGGTATATGTACGAAGATTAACTGAGAACAAAGAATAATTATTTGATTTAGAATACTACCTCCAGGAATAATCCAAAGATATGAAAGATTATCGAAAAGAAACAACTGTCAAACTCAAACTACAAACACTAATAATCTATCAAAACTAGACTAAGAAAACTATAAGTCTATGATATTATTTCAAAAATTAATAATTGATTTAACAATAAATTTTGACAACTAAGGTTATGTTATTTTTTGAATTATATATTTCATTTTGTAATAAATTTCTTTGTGTATTATTACAAACTGTAATATTTTTTATACAAAAAATCAATATTAAGCATGGAAGTACGATTTAAAAAAAATCATTTTTGTATTATTTTTATTTTTCTATTACATTTATTTTTTAAAAAAAGTAAGAAAAATATGTGAATTAATATTAAAAAGAGAAACATCATTAAGCAATGATGAATTTTACAACAAATTTCAACAATTAAAAGAATGTGATTTATTATAGTCACATTCAATAATTTCATTTTTGTATTATTTCTATTTTTCTATTACAAGATATAAGATTTTTATACAAAAAGATAAGAAAAATATATAAACTAATATTAAATACCGAATTACAATTAACCAATAATGGATTTTACAACCAATTTCAACAATTAATATTATATGGACAATTAATTCACTTTTCAATATTTTTTTTTATTTGTTTATTGTAAGATAATATTTTTTAAGGCCAACTAAGAAAAGTATATAAACTGAATCCAAAAATACGATTAAACAATAATGAATTCTACACCCGATGTTAACAATTAAAGGTTATGTTATTTTTTTCATACTTTTACCCATTGTTTCGATTTGTAGTAAATTTGTTACAACGTATTATATTTTTTCAAAAACGATATAAAATGTATAAATTAATAATGCTTTCTTACTGAGAAATACGATTGTACGAAAAGAACATAGATATAAAATACTTGACAAAAATTGTCAGAAAATGATTCAATTCTGAATTTCAGAAGGTAATTTAATATATTTTCACTCGCATTAAATGTTATCTCTGTTTAGCTCATTGAATTTAAAAAACGTTAAAGAGCAGTTAGAACTAGTAAATTGCGGTAGTAATTTTATATTTATTTTTTCCATTATATATATATATATATATATATATATATATATATATATATATATATATACATATATACGCCCGTCCCTCAATTTACGCGAGTTTTTTTTACGCGGTAAATTATGCCTCTATTTACGCGGGACTTTTTTTACGCGACATTTTTTATACGCGGTCAAATAGATTTCATTTTATATAATTTTTCATGGAATTTATTATATATCAGAGTGACGCAAATTCTTACTTGAACGTATAAAAGCACGATGTAAATATATAAAAGGTTGATTATTTTCAATTACAGTAGCGATAGTGACACCGAATAAAATTTATCTACTTTAAGTTTTCTAAAACGTCATTATTTTTTTGTTAAGCTCTGTGAAATAAATATGTGTTTCCTACAACTTTATTAGATTTTATTTCCAATATTTTTTCTATTGTAATGACAGACTCAATTTACGCGATTTTCATTCGCGTAAAACGAATCCACGTGTAATAGATATTCCGTGTAAATTGAGAGACGGACGTATATATCGAATATAAATATTTCATTATTTTTTTAAAAAAAATAGTTTCATTTAATGAACTGATTAGTCCGATGTTATTTTCTAATGAAATATAACCTCTTGTCATCTGATAAATTAGTAATTATAAAATTACAAACAGTGCGGATGATAAATGAAAAATCTATTAAATCGAAATCAGCGGACAGAGAGAGAAAAAAATCCCGAAACTCTGAATATCTCTACGCCGGCTGCAACATAATTTAGCAGCGGGGGCACGGCGCGCATCAACCAGACTATCCGATGTACGACATTCGTCCCCCTTCGTCCGCCCGTTCCCGTTCGACGAACAAACGCCGCCGTATCATCCATCCAGTAAATATTCTATGCATTTTTTCCGCATCCCAAACTAGCCTCTACATCAGCGATGCATAAAAATCAGCAACGGAGTACGACTGAAACCCAATGTCGGCCGCTCGTTCGCCGCGTACACTGATTTCAATATAGAGCCGTCGCCGTCGCCGCGTTTCAACCCCTTCAGGGGGCGATTTTTACATTACCGAACCGCGTGCTGTTGTTCCCCGTTCCAGTGACGTCGCAACGTCACAATAAGGATCTGTCAATTGTCATCCAGTGAGCTCGCTCTATTTGCATACGAGCTGGTGGTGGCTGGAACCGCGGACAAAGTGATACTGGGATATGGATACGGCGATGGGAAACGACGAGCGTTCGAATATCGGTAGATTTGGAGAATCGTATTCTCCATTTTGTTCACGTACGCGAGTTGTTTTCGATCGAGCGGCTGGAATACGTCTTCTCGTTCATAGCACAATTTTTATGCTTTTATATTTGCTAATCAAGTAATAGTTATAACGATCAGCAAATAAATTAACTGCACTCTCGCGTATAATAATCGTTGTTGACAAGAAAAACACAACACGCATTGTTGATTGTTACAAAATTCATAGCCGCCCCAGCCAGCCAGACAAGAAAAACAAAACACTCGTTGTTAATTGTTACAAAATTCATAGCCGCCACACATACAATGGATAGAGAAATATATGGTTGGATAAGATTGAAAACTTTGAGATTATAAGAGGGCAAACTATGATAGAAATGAAGAAATTGAAAAGGGTAGATATTTACTCGACGTGTGAAAGGATGTAAGGAAGAGAAAAAAGTGAATATTTTTCAGAGAGAATTTCTTATTGAAATATAAATAAACAGATATTGTCGTAATAAAAGTCACTTTGAGATTAATAATATACCTATGTAATAAAATAATTTGACGTTTGAATAAGAATTATCTCTACGAAAAACACTCGATCGAAAACAAAAACCTGTACGACAATAAACCGACGCCGGCGAATTTTCCGAGCCGCGCGGTTCTAAACCCATCGCTAACGTATTTATAGATGCATACAATGATATTCCTCCTTGATGTTGGCTTGTGGTAAATGCAAAAATTCTAAAAAAATGAGGAAATGAGGTATACATGCAGTAATTTTAAATGTTGTTACGTCGAACATATGTACATGTATATGCGCCGAGGGCGTATTTTCCGTTACGTTAATTTTTTTGTCTCTCGACGAGATGTTTTTTCGTTTCTGTTCTCTTGCAAATTATATGTTTATCAAACGCGAATCAAAGATCGAAACGACGAACACTCGATCTATTTGGTATTGAGATTTTATTACAATCAGATAACTATTTTGCATTTATCGACTCGGTTATTTTTCAATATTTATATTACTGTCAATATTCGTTTCAAACATACATTGGTATTTTGTAATATTGTATATATATATATATATATATATATATATATATATATATATATATATATATATATATATATATGTATATTTGAATGATAGCATTCATTGAGGCTCTCGTCCAGTAGTGGATAGATATGGGCTTTATGATATGATATATGTATATATATATATACAATATTACAAAATAACATTATAGACCTATTAAATGAAGAATCTAAAATAAGTGTAGATTTTTTAAATTCGTTTATAAAAAAATATGTATAAAATGCTATACAGCTAGTGAAACTAATATGAAAATGAAAAAAAACTTTATATATATATATATACCTGGGTCGTTTGATAAGAATGGTAAAAAATAAGAAAAACTAAATTGAAAAATTTAATAAAATTAATTAATTAAATTAAACAATAAATAAATTTACCATACTTATCAAACGACCCTCGTATATATATATATATATATATATAGAGAGAGAGAGAGAGAGAGAGAGAGAGAGAAGGAAAATTGTTAAAATGGACATGAAGAGGAAGACACTAAATCAGTCCAAGTGGCAAGTTTAGAGAGAGGTATATTTAACAATGAATAAAAAGGGACTGGTAATGATTATATATATATATATATATATATATATATATATATATATATATATATATATATGTATATATGACTGTATACATTTTAATTTTCAAAATAAAAGTATAAAATAAAATTAAAATTTCACCAATGTTTATAACTAACCAACTATTTTTAAAGTTAAAAATTGTTACTGTATTTTTGGTGAATGTTTTAATGTACATGCAAATGGAGACATAATATATTTTGTAGATTTCTACTTATAATTATTCAATATATATATATATATATATATATATATGTATTATTAGGTATTCTGTCTTTTTCAACAATTTCATTAAATAATAAAAACACATGAAAACCAACAATAAATAAAAATATTTCATCTTTTTATATAAAATGACTAAACTATCCGATTCTATACAAAATATTAGGTTGGCAAGTATCTCCCTTCCGCTTTTTTTTTTTTTTTTTGTACATAGCTGCGAAATTCAAAAGACCAGAAGGCGGAAGGGAGATATTTGCCAACCTAATATTATCATAAAGTATTATATATTAATAAATGTATTACATTTTATTATTTCATAAAAATTAAATAATGTGTTTATTATATTTTGAGTCAATAAATGAATTCTACAAATAATGTTACGTTTAAATATAAAATATCTGTTTATTTTAAAACTGCAGTAAATTCAATTTAACATCAATTATTTATCATCCCCAATACCACAATATGTTATAAAGTATTCAATAATCATTTATTGTGTACTTTATTGTTTATGACAACAATGAGCTAATGCAAAAATTTAACAATAAGTGATTAGTGAACACTTTATAACATATTGTGGTGTTGGAGGTGATAATTTATTTGTATTAAAATATAAAACATCTAAAACTTTCGACTTCTCTTCAAAAGCCTTTTTAATCCAGTTTATTCTGATAAATTTTCTTACATCTCTTTTCAGTCATCATTTATCTATTTTAATCATCTATTGTTCAGTCTTTTCCTAGACTTTTTATATATGTATTTTTAATTAATAATATCTTTATACATTGGAAATCTTTTTTTCTTGTTTCACGACCAACCTATTTCCATTTTAAATACATATATACATATATATATATATATATATATATATATATATATATATATATATATATATATATATATATATATATATATATATATATATATATATATATATATATATATATATATGTAAAGTTTGATCGCCATTACAATGCATTTCATACATGATTGACAAAGGTAGTGTGATATTTTTTAATTATTTGTCATTACTGAATTGAGTTTGTTTTCATATCTTTTGACAGATCTATACAAAATGGCGAATTCTAAGCAATAATAACTGTTTTTTAGATATGTATTTATATTGAGATACTTATTTTTTATTAACACCATTATTACAATGTTCATTTCTTACCCTGTCCGTACTCTATTCTTATAACATTGGTTCAATGTACAAGTCCCAAACGAATAAATTAGAATCAGGTTATAAGACATCATAATTTATTTTATTTTTTTATTATCCAAGTTTATCAAATTAATAATTAACGTCGATGTTTAGCATCAATCAAAAAAAAAACTATTCTCAGATAAAAATATTTCGTAGACCTTTTCAAGACCTATTGACCTTTAAGCAGATTAAAAATTATTTATCTAATTATATTACATTGTAGTTTATTCTTGTTTTTAATAATTATGTATGTTATTATTCTGTAATTATGAACATATTTTTTAAAAATTTTCAATTCAAATAATCTATTGTCTTTCTCTCTCTCTCTCTTTATATATATATATATATATATATATATATATATATATATATATATATATATATATATATGTATATATAAATTTCTGAATATCAAATATATTTCAATACAAGACGTAATAAATGAAGAATCTAAAATAAATGTAGATTTTTTTAAACTCGTTAATAAAAAAAGATATATAAAATGTTATACAGCAAGTGAAACTAATATGAAAATGAAAAAAAACTTCTTTATTTAATTCAAAAAATATTTCTGTATGTTTTTAAATCGATTTATAAATAAATGAACGAATAACATTTTAAGTTAATTCCTCAACTCAGACTCGATTTTTCCATTCATTGTAGACCGTAAATACAATACTTCTCAGTACCAATCGACATGATCGAACATTCCAGCGCAGATACGCAAATTACCGGCCAAATTTAATAAAACAGAGAATCATATGGACGTTAATCGGGTCCAATAAAGCGAATCAATCAAAAGCGCGGCATCGACGCGCCGGCCGTTAAATTTTCCTGCGATTGTTCTATTAACATGGAATTTTCAATCGAGATCTTGATAATCAAACTCATTGCAGTTCGGTTCGCGCGTGTACGTACTATCGGATCGGATTTTTTTAATTTAATTATGCGAGTTCAGCGATATTCGATGGCACGGCGATTAGTTTTTAATTTCTCATACTCTGCCGCCGATTCAGCGCGAGCACCGATTCGAAAGTTAAATCTAGACGAGTGCATGGACGAGTACTCGCATTTCGGTTCTATGTATGGAAATTGTCGAATGCATTTTTTAATTATTATTCGATATAATTAAGTTTAAATAGCGCCGACGTTGTTCGAGAACTGAAATGAAATGGAGACGGATGGAGGTTAGTAACCGTGCTCTATATTCAAATGATAACAAAGATATTTATTTGAAATAAACAAAAATTACCAAGACTTGATCTTTGTATAAAGTTTTCCAATAAGTGCTTCAGAAGTTTAAATGGAAATAAAACAAAAATTATTTAATTAATTAGTTATTTGTTTTTGTTACTTTTAAGCATATTCTATGGCATTAATGATAGAACACAATTTCACTCATCTAACCACCATGACTTTGCTTGACATAATGCATTCGTTTAGTCCGATTTTTAGTCACTCTTTCACATAATTGTGGTCCAATTTCATAAATCACACGTTCAATGTTTATTTTAAATGTTTTTGTTGTTTCTGATTTATCAACATAAACCAACGATTTCACATAACCCCACAAAAAATAAATTATTCAATATTGCTCATTAATTATTTGATATTATAATTTAATAAAATTCATAAATAAATTATTTAGAATTATATTTTCTGATACGTTTTTTTTCTTGTATAAGGTTTTCCAGTAAGCGGTTTAAAAGTTTAAATGGAAATAAATAAAAAAAAATTAATTAATTGGTTATTTATTTATTTTATTCTTAAGCATATTCTATGACATTAGTGATAGAACACAATTTCACTCATATGACCACCACGACTTTGCTTGACATAATGCATTCCTTTAGTCCAATTTTCAATCATTCTTTCACATAATTGTGGTCCAATTACATGAATTACACATTCAATTATTATTTTCAATGCTTCTATTGTTTATGGTTTATCAGCATAAATCAATGATTTCACATAAAACCACAGAAAATAATCCAATGGAGTCAGATCACATGATCGTGGTGTCCATTTCGTGAAATAATGGACTCATTAAACTTTTGTTTCAATAAATCTATTGTTTTCGTAGATATATAGCACGTAGCACCATCTTGTTAAAACCACATATCGTGCAATCCATTTTCAATCATTTTTGAAAAAAAAATCATTAATTATGGTTAGATGATGCATTCCATTTACTGTAACGTGATTTCCAGCTTCAATTTGAAAAAATATGATCCGATGATACCACCAGCATGTAACGCACATCAGACAGTTTCTTTTTGTGGATGCAATGATCTTTGTTCAATGACTTGTCGATTGCTTTCACTCGAAATTCTACAATATTCTTTATTTAATGTCGACCGTAAGTTTCACGAAGCGCATGATAAATTTTACGAACCGAACATTGATTTTTATAATAAGTTTTTACAATTTCTAAACGTTGTTGAAGTGTTAAACGTTCTATGATAGTTTTCCAAACTATATTGAGCTGAAATATCAAAATAAACTTAAAAAACATCAAACATGGCTGCCACCAACTGTCAAAGCTGTGACATTCTTATTGGAAAAGTTTTATTCCTTGATTATTATATGAATATCTTTCTATTTATAAAAGAATAATGTTCCGACATCGACATGCTTAGCTTCAAAAAATATCTTATAATAGAGAAATAAAGAAAGGCTCTGACGATGATGGCGTCGCCATCGAAATGCATCAGCCGATATAATTATAAAGAATAAGTGAACAATAAGTGATTATTGAACACTTTAAATTATTGTGGTGTTGGGGTGAAAATTCATTCGTGTAAAGAGAAATAAAACTAGTACAAAAACATATTGAAAAATGAATATCACAATAACAAAATCACATAACCTTTAAATGTTGAAATTAGTTAATGTTAATTAGGACAAGTGAAAATATAATACGTTGTAACAAATTTAACACAAATCGAAACAATGGGTAAAAGTATGAAAAAAATAACATTGTTAAAATCGGGTGTAAAATTCATTATTATTTAATCGTATTTCTGGATTCAATTTATATAATTTACCCAGTTTGTCTTAAAAAATATTATCTTACAATAAAAACATAAAAATAACACAAACCAATATTGAAGAATGAATATATTGTTCATATAACCTTAATTGTTGAAATTAGTTATAAAATTAATTATTGTTTAATCGTGCTTCTGTACTCAATATTAATTTACATATTTTTCTTACCTTTTTTAAAAATATATCTTGTAATAGAGAAATAAAAATAATACAAAAATGATTATTTTTAAATTAATGACTATATAATTGTTTTTTCGTGCACAGTACTGATTTATCAAGATTTTTTCTTTTAAAAGCACATTACAACTTGTAATACACAAACAAATTTATTATAAAACGAAATACGAAATACGATACATAACTGAAAAAATAACATAACCTTTAATTGTCAAAAGTGATTGTTACAATAATTATTAATTATTTGAAATAATATCATAGACTTGCAGTTGTCTAAGTCTAGTTTGATATGTGAAAAATTCGTTCACAAACTTTCATGAAGTGTTTCGAAAATTATTCGAGTATAAATTTTATGAAATATTAAAATTAACAAAAAGTGATAAAAATAGATTCGGATAGATTTTCGGACAATTTTTTTTTATTTGTATTAGCATTGGATTTGAATGCACATCACACCACCAATCTATTATATAATGATCTAATTAGTACTCATTATCAATCAAATATAAAGCAGTACCTTTCTAATAAAAAAACATCATAAATGGAGAATTAAGTTCTGGATACTTTATGATGTTGTTTCAAAGAATTGCTTGGATTTTTTTGTTACCGAGATGGAAAGTCAAGCGGAGATAAGAAAAAAATTTAAAAAAATGGTCTCGGATATGTAGTGGTTGAAAAATTGTTAATTCTGGGAAATTATTTGAATAGAGACACTTAGAACTTTTTTACATAAACAATTCACGTCTAAAAGTTTATGAAATTAATCTACGTACATTCAGTGAGTCAAAGTGAAACTCATAGAGTATGATGTTCAATAAATTTTTGTATATAAATTTTTAATAAAAAAAATCCATTTTATATTCGACTTAAATGGTTAATTAAGGATATTTTTATCATATAAAAATAAATAAATCATAAAATAATACTTAAAGACCAAAAAAAGTACGAATTCTGAAAAATCATTCAAAAACACATCTTAATGAAACTCATACAACTAACAAATTATTTATTAAATTAAAATTTACAATGGATTGGACTATTTTAGTACTTAGTAGAGTAGCCTTTATTAATTTCTATAGCATTTAAACGATTCAGGATGGATTTAACTAATTTTTCACAATAAGCTAGATCAATTTTTTCCATTCTTTTAACACCCCTTTTTTAAATCATTTTTATTACTAATAGTGTGTGTTCTAATGGCAACTTCTAAGTGATTCCATAGATTTTCAATCACATTTATATCAGGTGATTGTGGTGGTGTTTCCAGTACTTTGGGGCAGTTATATGACAACCGACTACGTGTTTTATAAGCTTTGTGCTTGGGGTCGTTGTCTTGATAAAAATTAAATGTTTGTAAAATCCCAAGTTTTTGGGCTTTGGCTTTTAAATTTTTTCTTAATAGATCAATAAAAACATTTTGATTCATATTGCCATCTATAAAATTAAATTTCCAACCCCTCTCGCAGACATACACCCCCATACTATTAAATGACCGCTTCCATGTTTGACTGTAGGACGTAAGTGTTTTAAAGACATTTCTGTATTTGGTTTCTGCCATACATGAATTCTCCCATTGGATCCAAATAAATTATATTTGCTTTCGTCCGTAAACAAAACATCTTTTCAACAATCAAAACTCTTATTAACATGTTCCTGAACGAAGCTTAACCTTTTGTTGCGATTAGCTAGATTTATGAAAGGTTTCTTCCTGGCAATACGAGCATAAAACCCATTCTTATTTAATATATTGCGAATTTTTTGGGGGCTTACTTTTTTATTTAAATACTTTTTAACTTCTAAAGTCAATTTGGGCGCGCTAATTTCCGAATTTTCTTTAATTTTTCGTAGAATCCAACGCTCGTCATAGTCATTAAAAATCTTGTAGAGACTCTTTCTGACTTTATTATCAACACTTTGGCCATTTTTAATTTTTTTATTATAGATTGCACTGTATCGTGGCTTCTATTAACTATTTTCCCAATTTCCCGTACAGTTTTTCCATTTTTGTAATGAAAAATCATTAGCATTCGCTCATTCGTCGATGATTGTCCCCTTTGTCTACTCAAAGTGAAAATCCAAATTATATTTTTTACAAAATGACTACAAACGTCTTAACAACAGGTTTCTTTTTGTAACCAAAGTAAACAAACACATATTTGAAGAGTATACTTTTTTAACACATCAGTTTTCAAGCGAGAGTAATTCGTTGTACGAGTTTCATTTTGATGTATTTTTTGTTCTTTTTTCAGAAATGGTTACTTTTTCTGGAGTATTGATTTACGATTGAAATTTTCAAATATAATAAAAATAACCTTAATAAAGAACTTAACCAAGAGAAATAAAGAAAATTGTTATTATATTGAAATATATGTGTAAAATTATTGGAAACATAACTCTGTATGAATTTCACTTTGACTCACTGTAGATCCAAATTACATAGTCCACACAAGTGGACAAAAAACGTCAATAGAGATACATCAGATCGTCGAGTTTTTTAAAAATGATATGATTATGTGACTTATTGACTATAGGGTTTCAGTAACCAATGACGGACGTAAAATCGTCTAGGTTTCCGTTAATCAATCGTAACCTGAACGTCGCAACATCGAACCGCTGAACTCGTTCTCGAGCCACAACACGTCCAGGCGATCGTTTCGTCCGTTCGAAAATTTCGTCGAAAAGCGACCGTACGGCCCACCCATAAATTCTTCTGTCGGAAATAATTTCCGCCGTATATTTATTATAATAAAATCAAAGATTGTTGCCGAGCGTGGGTGCGCTCTCGTCGCGCAGCACATGGCTAGCGCCGCCTCTGGGTGTGGGCTAGGCGTCGGCGA
This sequence comes from Neoneuromus ignobilis, assembly GCA_029203775.1. Classification (NCBI taxonomy): domain Eukaryota; kingdom Metazoa; phylum Arthropoda; class Insecta; order Megaloptera; family Corydalidae; genus Neoneuromus; species Neoneuromus ignobilis. The sequence goes on from CP092089.1 coordinate 52,880,885, forward strand.
CGGCCAGCGGCGAACGAACGATCACCAGATTTCCAGGATCATCCCCCAGGCCCCGCGCGTCTCGATCCCCGCGCGGCCGCGACGGCCGCTGACCACGGCGGCAACAGGCGACTTGATGCTTGCGCGGCGCGTGACGGCCGGCGTCGCGGACGTCGCGCGAATCTCGACGACGTTCGATAGAGACGGACACGCGTACGTACGTGCGACGGACGTGCGTTTTTTTTTTGTTTTTGTCCGATACGCGAAAAAACGTTTACACGAATGACGTAAAACAAACGACAGACGTAACCAGAAACAAAAACAACAGACGGTGACGAAGTTACACAACAATAAACTATTTCATTTGTCAATGTAATCTTCTTCATTTTTGATAAACAGCATCCAATGTTGATTTTACACAAGAGAAATGTCTTTAAATACATTTTTAGTTTGTTCATTGCCAAAAAAAATCTCTTTTCTCCTATATCAAATCAAATAATATCAAATCTGGACAATCAAACAAACCTCTGTATGAATTTTCATATCTATCTGCATTCCAAAAAAAAATGATGAATTTTACAAAGTCATTGTTACAATAGAAAATAAACTCGATAATAAATTTTCAAACAGAGATTTTAATGCAAGAATAAGTGAAAAACAATAATAGGAATTTTAATATTTATCCAATTATCGAACTTATTCCACAACTAGATTTTTTATCAACTAAAACTTGGACAATTCCACGCTATCTCTACACCAAAAAAAAAAAAAGATATGTTTTCGCAGACATTTTTTTTTGTCAAAGTAAGGATGAAAAACAAACTTCGATATGTCAGAAAATTGAAATAAAAAGAAATCTTATCATTGTACTTATTCATTTCTTTCTTTCCTTTATATACGTTTGAACATCAATTGAGCCTCCATCCATTCCACCGATTCCAAAACTTTTTCAATTCCACGATTCGATAAATATATATGGTCAATCCAAATGTGACGCCTAGATTTATGTTTTATTAAAAAGAAACTATACGCATGTTTCATTGCACACCATCCTATTAGATGAAGAGAGGCCCTAGACTATTCCACTCGTGAGACCTCTAACACTGCATGTGTAAGAAAGATCTATGAACAGTGACCTTGGCCAAAGACACCTTAGATTTCGAGGTCAAGCTTATAGGTAAATCTGGCACTAGGAATATAGCTGACAACCTCATTTCGTAAAAAAACGATATAATTGTCATAGAACTCTGATTTTATCAGAAAGGTTTTTGAGCTGTTGTGTTTGTTGTTATTATTGCTATATAATTATTATGGAATTATAACGAATAAAGGATAACTCTAAGGATATATATTATTTTCTTTGGATTTAGATATTTTCATTTCATCGCAAACTCATAATCATAAGATATACCTTTATACGATTCATAAATACCTAAAACAAATGCTTTGTTGCGGTAGCCATCTTCACTCTGATGACATGTCAGGATTGCTTCAAATGAGAACAAATAACGAAACTCTATTTCATGTCCTTCTCTGTTAAAGCATTGGGGCTGTTTTCGATACAACAGCTAGATTCTTAATGGTTTGTCCTCAAGTAATTCGAGTTTCATTTATTTTTACGTTTCAGTCTAAATTAACCATACTAATTCCAAGATCAAAAACAGTTTTGTTTTCGTAGACTAGATCTGCCTAGACTAGATGTTGTATTAAATCATAGCCACCTTAAAAAGATATGAATCTTTACTGTGTAAGAACTGTCTTAGACAAGGACAAATTTCAAGACGTCTAAGATCTTTATTCACTTCACTTTTTCTTAGGATCAATGTGGGCCAATATCCAAAAAGACTAGACTCTCTTTAGTGAAATGTACTAATGTTCTTAAGTCATCTAGTCTAAGATTTATATATAATTTATATATATATATATATATATATATATATATATATATATATCTCCCTTCCGCCTTCTGGTCTTTTGAATTTCGCAGCTATGTACAAAAAAAAAAAAAAAAGCGGAAGGGAGATACTTGCCAACCTAATATATAGCGTATGAAAGAGAAAAAGAGGAGAGAAGGAGAAACAGACAAAATTCAGACTACAGATTGTATAATAAATATTATGAAAATACATTACAAAACTTAAAAATATGAAATAAAACAAAAAGAGTTTTAGATCATTTTATTAACCCTTACGCTATATATGTAACAATTTACGTCTATAGTCGTTGATATATATAAGTAAATATAAAAAAAAATATCCATTTTTTTAACTACGGTACACGGTCAATAACTCTACTGAACGACCCTCCGTGTTATCTCTTTTTTCATCAAATTATATCTTTTACTTTTCTTAACACGTTTATGATCTTCATTTATTCTTGTTTCCATTTTATTCTCATTTATTTCTCATTATTAGTACCACACACTTCTTTGTGTTATCTGAAATATATGAATTATTTTGATAACATGGATCCAAGATTCATTGACGGAAACAAAGATCGCTATGATACTTTCATCCAATACTTTTTTGTAAACGGTAAACAAAAATCAATGATTTAATATTAAAAACGTTTCGTTTGAATAACCTCTATCAACATGAACATTCTTGTTTACTTCCCTACTAATCATCTGGCGCAGACAAATATATTTAATGACGTCATTGATTTCAATTTCGATTTTATTCAATACGAGTTCAATCCCAATTGGCTTGATCTGATTTCACAGCCAACTCTTTTATTTTCTCTAAAATATTTACATAGATAACTGTATTACCGTCATCATCAAATCAGAGTTGACTGAGTTTTTTTTATTTTTACGTGTCTTTCTTGATCTAGTGACTTAAACGTTTCGTCTAAGCTTACTATGTTCAGTTTTGACGAAATTAGTCTTCCTAGTTTTTTTTAATTTTGTTCTTCCCTATCTTTTCTTGTAATTTCATGAATATTTATTAGATTATATATATATATATATATATATATATATATATATATTAATCATAAAAGTAAAAATCGACTAATTCATTCCAAAATCTCCTGCGACAGTATCTCCATCCCCTTTCCCAATTGCAATTAACAAGATATCAAGTGCATGGCAATTGTGTGTATCCCAAGAAACGAAGACCTTCTAACAGAAAAAAAAATGTACACACACACACACACACTTATAGACACGCACGCACGCACATAATATCACTACACCCTATATAATCATCCGACCAGATGTACACACACACACACACACACATCCGCGTACCGACCCCTTCTACACACAGAGTCGAGTAGAGACGTAGGGCCGATTTGCGCGCTAAACTCTACATGCCGTAAGTCCGTAAAACATACAAAACAAGCCGCGACAGATTGCTGCGCCCCCTTCCCTTTTATAACGCTCTTGTCCCGTCTCCTCACTGCCTCCCCCAAACAGTCGCGAAGCTGCGGGGTGCGAATGATACGCCTACCCCCACCTTGAGGTGATTATTATCACATTTAGCATCCCCTTCGCATAGCGGCTTGAGCTGTCACGAAAGATACACGTGGTACTCTGGGGGTGCACGCAGAAACACTGATACTACTGTTTAGGCTGTGCAATTGTTACAACGTTACAGATATAGAGTAATAATAATAATAATAATAATACGGCACCGTTTTCGAAATACGCTCGTTCGAAGCGATCGCGGGCGAATTTGGCGATAGGACGATTTTTCGATCTGGTTTTTTTTTCGTTTTTTTTTTTATCGTCGTCGTTGTTATTGTTGTTTTTCGTTCGTTAGCTCATTCGTATTTTTCGTAACGTACTGTCGATTCATTTTTATGGCGAATACAAGTGTGCTGTGTTGATAAAAACGTATTTTTAAAATGAAGATTTGAAGAGTATTTTTGTTTTTTTTTTTTTTGTTCAGTGAGACGATCGTAAGCTGCGCCGTTAAAGGTTCGTAATATATTTTATTCATTTATTCATAATGCGATTTTTCAATCATTTTCAAATACATACATGCCCATATATATATATATATATATATATGTATATATATATATATATATATATATATATATATATATATATATATATATGTATATATACACTCAATTTATTGATTATGATCATAGCCACCTTACTCAGTAACAAAAAATTAATAATTCGATATGAAAAATAAAAATACATTAATTGGTATTAAAAATATTGAAAAAGGTAATAGTCGAAATCAAAATACACTTTTTTAAGAATTATTTCTTATCAAGACATATAGACAACCTGTCGTTATCTCAGATTTAAAGATTCAGTACTGGATGAGCATATTTTAAATTTTTCAATTTGTTTATTATATATATATATTAATTTTATTGATTTTGATCATATTTACCTTACTCAGTAACAAAAAAAATAATAATTTACATGTCAAATAAAAATACATTAATTAATATTAAAAATATCAAAAGAGATAACAGTAAAAATCAAAAATACATTTTTTTAAGAATGATTTTCAATTTGTTTTTTTATTTATACACACACACACACATATATATATATATATATATATATATATATATATATATATATATATATATATAATATTGTTAAAGCAATAAATCGGTCGTGATAAAAAGTTTAGAGAGAGGTCTTCATCCAACACTGGATAGAAAAATCTGATGAAGATGATATATTATTATTATTTTAAATTATCAATTATGATCATAGTTGTTCTGCTCAATAATAAAAAATTTAATAGTTTTTGAAACAAATAAACACAGATTAACTAACCTTTAAAATATTGAAAATATGACAATATTTTAACAAAAAAGAATATTAAAGAGTATTAAAAATTTACTAGATTATTAACAAATAAAATTAACAAATAACATATTAAAGAGTTGGAAAATTTACTAGATTAATAATAAATATTTCTATATTATTTCTAGATTTATTTAATTTCTATTGAAAAAATTGTTATTAACATGTATTGAAAAAATATATTTTCCATCCAGTGTTAGATAAATTCAATTTTTTAATTTTATATATATATATACAACTTAATATAAAATAATTGATACCATTAATGATCATAGTTATCTTACGCAGTAATGCAATAAAAATAAAATGACAAATTTGAAGCTAAATAAAAATTCATTAACCCTTTATGGGTACATTTATTCTGAAAAATAACATTTTTCGAATTGCATACAGAAAAATGACCGTCGCTTCACTCTTTGATATTCCACTGTTGGATAATCGTATCTTTCCAATCTTTTTAATTTGAATGGTTTAATATATCTCTTCTCATATATGTATTCACATTCATACACAGGTTTATGAATGTGAATATATATATATATATATATATATATATATATATATATATATTATTATTACCAATGAAAATCATGTAATGACATGAATGGCATATGGATATTTTACATAAACAACAAAATCAGTTTTATTTAAATAAATTTACATGATTTGATAAACAACCGAAATATTCAAAATGTCATTTGAAGGCAAAACTGTAGATTCATTTCTAAACAAATGATGTATTTACAATAAAATAAACAATGAATGAATTGAAAGAAGTAATTGTTGAAATTAAATATATGTTTGTTTATTCAAAATATTATTTAAAAACAGAATTGTAAGATTAATTTCTAAACAAATAATGTAATTACAATATTAAAAATATATATATTCATTTATTATAGATTGCTTTCATATAAATACATGTAATTTTCGATTTTCAATATCCACTGCTAGATAAACATATTTTATATTTTTTTCAACATACTACAGTTATTTGTATATATATGCACATATCTGAGAACAAAGAATAAATCTAATCAAAGATAGAGAGATGAAATTGTAAAATGTAGTATAGATGAGGGTTGAACAAATCTAATCTCGAACAAGAAATTATTTAACCCTTTAACTGTTTAATTTTGTTTCGAAAATCTTTTTCTGCCTGCTTAATTATTTTCCAGCGAAGACGAGTATACTCGACATAAACAGAGTAAAATGTTTCTGCCTATAAAAGTAGGCAATTATGATTAAAAATCAAAAGTTGCGTGTTGGTTTTTTAGAAAATATATATTTTTATTCGTTGTTAACAAACAAAATTTATTTCATTGATAAAAAAAATATCACATAAAGATTTTTTTTATTTTCTTTTATTTTTTTATTTTTTTTATTTTATTTTATTTTCTTTATTTGAAAAAATCGTTTTGTAACGGTACTTCCCCAGAATTTGTTATTTCAGCTTAATACAAGCTATTGTGTATTAAAATAAATAAGGTTGCCAGACTAACGAATATTCTAAAATGTACATTTTTAAAAAGATCTCTATTTGCCCTTTTTCATGGAAAAAAAATACAGTTGATTCGTTTAATAATAATACGAATGCGATTTTTTTTATCTTCACGACGAGTATACTCGACATTATGCGAAAAATTTTCGTTTCGCTCTGACGAGTATACTCGACATAAACAGTTAAAGGGTTAAGAAACGCTAGTAACATTTAATAAAGTTTTCGCCCAACTATGGATTGATATAGGCTTTTATAACACACACACATACACACACACATATATATATATATATATATATATATATATATATATTATAGTAGGTTGTCAAATATCTCCCTTCCGCCTTTTTGTCTTGAATTTCGCGGCTATGTATAAAAAAAAAGCGGAAGGGAGATACTTGACAACATAATATATATATATATATATATATATATATATATATGTGTGTGTGTGTGTGTGTGTGTGTGTGTGTGTGTGTGTGTGCGTGTGTATTAATTTTTGTATAATAAATAATATTTGTTCATATGTCAATAAGTCATTATTGCAAAATATAAACAATTAAATCATAGGCTATCTTTGATCTATCTTTTTTAAACAAACATTATAATTAATACGAATGACATATAATAATATTCTATATTCTCTAAAATATTGGTGATTATAAAATATCTACCTATTTTTTTATAGAAAGAATGTAGTTTATAAATTGTGCTTTTATTTAACCAGAGAGACGTTTTTTTTATCGTGAATTTAAGTGTTCTTACAGCCCGGAAGTATTTCCTGTTGGGATTTAAATCGATATTTTTTTAAAAAAATCTTCGAAATTTTAACACAGTCCTGTATTAGTATGTTAAACTCACCATCACTATCAAATCTTTAAATCGCTGAAATTCTAAATGTTCTCATCGTGAATAAAATATAAAAATTAAAAGAACAAAGATTATACATTCTACCAGATCAAGTGATTAGAAGATTTCAAGAAAATCAGAACACAGGAACGAATGATAAGAAGATAAATGATGATTAGAGAAAAAATATTTTTTTGGATACATCAAGAAAATAAGAAGACATTTCAAGAGACATCAAAACGAAAACCATTTTAATTACAAAAAAAAAATTAATCGGAATTATAAAATAGACACTTTCATTCGTTGAATGACCATGAATTTTCATGAATTATGGAAAAACCAAAACTGTATAATCTCTGTGTTCTATTTTAATAACCTATTGTAATTTCTTTAAAATTTCACCAGATTATGATCATAGCCACCTTACTCAGTAACAAACAATTTAATAATTTGACATGAAAATTAAAAATACATTAACTGCTATCAAAAATATTGAAAAAGGTAATGGTCGAAATCAAAATACACTTTTTTAAGAATTATTTTTTATCAAGACATATAGATAACCTGTCGTTATCTCAGATTTAAAGAATCAAAGAATCAATACTGGATGAGCATAATTTAAATTTTTCAATTTGTTTCTTATATATATATATATATATATATATATATATATAACATTTGAATTGATCGAGTCAAAATTCTGAAAAAAATATTTTCAATAGTACCAAAACTCGTGTACCAATATGATAAATGTTTTGATTTTTGAAACGATTATGTAGAGAAATATAGGATTATCCAAATGTGACGCCTAGATTTGTGTTTTATTAAAAAGAAACAAAAGACACTAAACACATGTTTCCCTACACAACACTCTATACACATGTTTCTTTTTAATGAAACGCAAATCTAGATGTCATATTTGGATGATCAAATATATATATATTTATATGTTCTAATGGAAATAAAGAATGTTCAAATAATGGCTTTTCATTGATTTCAATGCCATTGAAATTTACTTTCTCGATGTGATTTATATGTAAGGAAGGATTTACATTTAACTTTTTACCCGACAGAATAATATTGTTGTTGTTATTATTGTTAATTATAAGGAGAATAATGACCGCCGTGACATTTACAACTGAAAACTTTGCTATTTATTTTCAATAAATCGCAATACCTTTGATCGAGATAAATAGACAGATGACAGACTGTCGTTATTCATATTATGTGCGCGCGGCGGCGCGTCCTCGTATTTACATAAAGAAGCGAAATTACGAAAAGTGATTACATGTCAACGATATATGATCGCGCATCGATAAACTGATAACCCGGCATCGTGGCACACAAAAAAAAGCGGCCGCATATATTTAGCTGGCGTCGCAGTACGCGAAGGCAATTTCGCCCCCGTCCGTCCGGCCGTCGTTTTCGTACGTGCGACGTACGGTACGGGGCCTGACAGCTGGCGGAAGTGGTGTGTTTTGCGCGACGGAGCAATGACGAAGCGTGTAACCGCATGACCCCTGGGGAGGGAATGGGTCACCGCTGCAGCAGTGCACGTCCCCCTACGACGGGGTCGGTTCCAACGTGCGACTCATACCGACGGCTCAGACGCGCGCCACCCACCTCTCCGTCACGAACCCATTCGCCCGGATGACAGATATTTGACGGTTATAATTCGAATTGATTACCGTATAGCAGTTATATATGTGTGTGCGTATGTACGGACGATGATTCTTGTTTCTGGCGCGGCGGGAATGAGAGTCGTGTGTAGAAAAAAATGGGTTTCTCTGTACAGCATCGACGGAGACCGTACGTGAAAATTAACATTCACGTTCGTTGATGAATGGTTATTGATATTGTGGAAAATCATTACATATATATATATATATATATATATATATATATATATATATATATATATATATACATAGGGTTGAAATATTTTTTGTCGAGTTCAATTTCGATCGAAACATCCATGACGAACTTCTTCATTGTTTCGTTGACGGATAAAATGGCCATGGCAACGTTGATAGCAAAAAAAAACAAAAAAAAAAAAAAACAAGAGAATCAAGTATCGAACAACGCACCCTTTGATGCATGATATTCGTTTGTGTTGTCGAGTTAAACCTTTGATTACTTCCGTTAATGGGACCTCATTTTAGTAAGACACGCGCGCAACCTTTGACTCGTCGAATGATTATTGTACGGCCGCCCGTCCGTCCGCCCGTCGTACCCCGTCGTCGTCGTCGTCGTCGCACAACATCGCACTTTGTTTTCGAACCATATACCACTAATTAAGCAATACTTGCGTAGCCAAAGAGACTCGGGGGCTATTGATGCTTTTGAATCTCAGTTTACCGGGAGCACGCCTACCAGGTTCTATTGAGATCAAAGCGAATTATTTGCATCTGCGAACAGACATCGATTTTTCAAACAGTGTACAATCGTTGTTGTTCGACGTCTTCTAATATATCTATCTATCTATCTATCGGTTTCGGTTCACTGTACGCCAGAACGTCACGGGCATTTATTGTACAGAAGCCACGCGTACACCTCGTGTCCTTGTACGATAATTACTCCACATTATTTGAATAACTTTAATTAACGAACTTTGTGTATGTATATATATATAGATATATATATAGAGAGAGAGAAATAAAGAGAGAAACATTTAGCAAAAGTGAAGAGTTTAAAACGAAAATGGGCCGGTCATATAACAAGAAGAGAAGGCCATGGATGGATAAAAGAAATTATTGATTGAGAAACAAAATATATCAGAAGGCGTAGGAAAATATCCATACATATACAAGACAAAGACTACTAGATGATGGTCTTCTCCAAATATATATATATATATATATATATATATATATATATAAAGTAGCATCAACATCTTCTTTCTATCCATTACTGGATGAAAGCTGCTCCTAAAACTTTCCACTTTGACCAATCCAGTGCCTTCATTTTTCATTCCATTCCGAAAACTTTTCTTATCCCATTTATCCATGTGTCTCTTCCTAGTCCTTTTTATATATCTAAATTCCCAATCAATAATTTTTCTTGTCTTTACCGACCCAGGAGGTCCTGTATTTTCTTCTTCTTCTTAACCTTTTTTCATCTCCACTTTTAAAGATAGATATCTGGGTTTTTTCAATTTTTTACCAGATCAAAATCAAAAGCCCAAACACTAAGCAAGATGCCCTAGAAAAAATCATATGAAGATATATGGCGGCAAATGGGATACTTGAATATCCCCAGACACACCCAAGAAAATGCGTTCTCAACACCAAAAGACGAATAAGACCAAACCCAAAAAAAAATTTTGTTCTTGTCTATCACTGATTTTCTCTTCTTGCTTTACGACCAGCCAATTTCCATTTATATCTATGTATATGTAATTATTGTAATGTCTCTATTCGATATATTTAATCAATTATGAACGACATACCATCTAGCTGTTCAGTAAATTCAAAATTGACAATCAAATAGTACGATCGAACTCACGTCATTCATCTACAAGAATATTTTTTTAAAAAAAATATATCGAGGTGAAAAAAATCATAATTGATATTAAAATTAAATTAACTGAAGATCAATCATTGTTAAATTTTCGATATCAATTCCGTTTTATCGATCTGGTCATCGGCAATCAAACAGATGCAATTAAAACCTTAACGTTTTTTTATATATAAAACATTTATTTGCATATCTGATTTAAAATTTTAAAAAATATCCATACCGAGTATTGGAGACAATGATTTGTTATCTGATAATTTGATAATCTGCGAATCGAAATCTGTAAACAAAATTGACTTTTTTTATTACACATTAATCTGGTTGATAAATTACGTTTTTCGTGGTTTTTATTAGTATATCGTATCTAAAATTCGATTTTATAAGTATTTTTCTATACGAATTCATGTTTGGTAATTAAATTAAAAGATTTCATGACAGACGATGTTCCTTTTTTTATTTTTAATAAGAATGTTATACAAGATACGAACCATTTAACTATTCAAAGACGCAAACTACTTGATAGGTAAATTTGAAAATTCAGGTTGGTCACATTGAAAATAAAATGTCGTTATGTCAAAAATCTTACAATTTTCAAATGTATTTTTATTTAAGGCGAGAAATTTGTATATATTTAATTATAAACAAGAGGATACAATAAATGTACAAGAATTATTGTGGAATGGAAACCAAGAGAGATGAAAATAATAAGAAAATGATTTCATTCAACATGGAGAGATAAACTTGTAAAGCTAGTAGTCGCACGAGTTAGAAGAAATTAATGAAAGACAGAAAAAAGTAGAAGTGTCTTACGAATATGTTTAAGAAGAGCTTTCATTAATTTTCAGTAATGGTTCTATATAATCAGTGATGATGTGCGTGTATAAATGCACGATTCGCACAAGTGTATATTTATCCGTTATTATCGACGGATCGACGAAAATCTCTACCGTCGGTATGAAAATCGCGTACGCACGCACGCGCGCGTCCCGAAATCGAATGAAATTAAACATCTCGATTGAAAGATTGCGTATCGAGAACAAATTACATCTCGCGAACAACGAGATAATGGCAAAAGACGACGCCGCGTCGCGAACGTCGCAGGCGGCGGCAACCCTTCTCGCGGGAGACGTCGTCCGCGACGGCACGGCAAACGACACCCGCGGCGGCTGCGGACAAGACGCACCAAATCCGACGGTATTCGCAAATCCCGAGCGATTCATACAAAAGGTTTTTCCGTACAAAAGATTATTAAGTTTGACGAGCGGAATGTAGTAGTCGGTGTCGGCGGCACGATCGAGCGGAACGTCGACGCGCGGCGTCGCGCACGCTATCGTACGTTAATTAGTGGCGGACCACTTAGTTCGAAATGTGGTTGTGGCGCGCGCTGTGGAGACGCAACCACGGCCACCCTCCCTCCTCGGCAATAAGCTGCTTACAACAGATCAAGACTGTGCATCGGCGCTTGTCTTGCCTTTCAAATTCAGATTTTGAATATACAGTCGTCGTATTGTGCGCGCGGACCGCACGTTTTCAATAATTTTCCATTTACACTGACGTTATTGTAAAACGTTCGAGAGGTTCGCATTGTACGTACGCGTATAACGTACAATGGATACATCAACGAACACACGTACATGCATACATACACATATATATATATATATATATATATATCCGTCCCTCAATTTACGCGGAAAATCGCGTAAATCGAGTCTGTCAGTACAATAGAAAAAACATTGGAAATAAAAGCTTAGTAAAGTTGTAAAAACACATATTCATTTCACATGGCTTAACAAAAAAATAATGACGTTTCAGAAAACTTAAAGTAGATAAATGTTATTCGGTGTCACTATCGCTACTGTAATTTAAAACAATCAATCTCTTATATATTTATATCGTACTTTTATACGTTCAAGTAAGAACTTGCGTCACTCTGATATATAATAAATTCCATGAAAAATTCTATAAAATGAAATCTATCTGACCGCGTATAAAAAGTGCCGCGTAAATAGAGGGACTAGTATATATATATATATATATATATATATATATATATATATATATATATATATATATATATATATATATATATATATATATATATATATATATATAAATATATTAGGTCGTGTAATATGAAATGTCGGATTATTCAAAGAGAAATAAAAATTGATTTTTAAATTCAAATAAACATTCTATTAATCAAAATAAGCACCATTAACCTTGTATACACTCTTGCCAACGTGTTTCCAACAACAAAAAAATCTTCTTTCCATATAATATAATAAACCAGCAACAATTGACGATCTGGACAACGACGTCATTCAAGATATTGCCGACATCCAACCCAATTTATGTGGAAGAATCATCCAAAATTCGGTCTCTCGGATTGGCTCTTGCAAACGAAACTGTGGAGGCCATTTGAACGATGTTATTTTTAAAATATAATGGCGTCGAGTGTCCTTTAAACCACGATAAATATTTCCACCATACTTTATATACAAGTCTTTTTATTCAATTTTAAAGATCGAGCGCCGTTATTGAAAGACCCTGTACATATGTGCACCATGACCGTCAGTCTAAGCCCTTACTTATAGCCGATATTTATAGCCATATTTGATATTCACTTGACAGTCTCAAAATCAACTACATGAAAATTTGACTTTAACTCACATTTTCGAAAATCATATCGAAAGGGTTAAGTAACTAAGTAGTCCGTCATTTACTGTTATTCTTTTGGATTCTCAATTTAACGTCTTAAACACCTCTCTCTCTTTCTCTCTCTCTCTCAATATATATATATATATATATATATATATATGGATAAAGAGAGAGAGAGAGAGAGAAACAGGAGTTGTGAAAAAAACCGACGCCCAAGATCTTCCAATGAACTATTTAAGTGAATAGTGTCGACGAATATGTGTTAACAATATTGAAAATTTATACCAATATGTATTTTTATCGATATCAACGAATTTATTCGTTCGAATGTATCATTCAATTACATTAATCATATGCAGATTTCGTTTTCGCATCAATCATTCCGAACGAACCCCCTCACGGAATATAAAGAACAGGAGAAAAAACACATATCTTTAATGCAAATATCGAAACGAACGAATGAACAATGTACACGTATATGTTTATATATATATATATATATATATATATATATATATATATATATATACATATATATACATATACTAAAATGTACATATATATAAATTCATACATATACATGTGTGTGTGCGTGGAAACTCCGCCATCGCCATATCGGAACAAAATACGTACGAGTCAAAGGCCACAGACGACTAGATCCTCTGATGTGAAAATGAAACAGTTAAAACATCACACGCACCGATACTTCATATGCGAATGAGCGGGCTGTGACTGTACGTACCGGGGGCCGACGGGGGCGAAACGCGCGCGATGTGAGCGAGGGTGGTTTTCGACGATCCCAGTGTTGAATGTCCACTTTTCCACGTCGACTACAATTACCTGGCTTGTGTGTCGACGCGATGTGTTTTCAATTCGGTGCAGACCGAAACAAGAAATGACTAGTCATGAGGTTATTAGTCATTAATTATTTCAAAAAATAGCGTGCAGTTCAGTTTAAATAAAGACGTCGAGGATTAACCAACTATGAAAGTAATATAAAAAATATATTATTTAAATAAAAACCCATTTTTATTTCTATGTAAAATGGTATTTTGATCCAATGTTTAAAGAAGATCTTCCACTTCGATTTATTCAATACCTTGTTTATCTTTCCATTCCAATAAGTCTCTTCATGAGCCTTTTCATATCCCATAGTTCACAATCAATAATCTCTCTTATCAATCAATAGTTTTCTCTTCTTACTATGTGACCAATCCATTTTCATTTTAAACTTCTCATTTTTGCTATAACATAATTAACTTCAATTTTCTCTCCAATTCATTAGTTATCTCTTTCTATCTATATCTGTTATTCCTAACACATATTTTTCCATACTTCTTTGCGTTATCTGGAACCGTTGAATTTTTCTGACATTCAAGATCGATGTTTCATTGTTTAGAAAATTTGACTGTTCTCTTGACTGTGAAAAATCCAGCTGGCTTTGCAGCGATCTTGAAATAAAAATTTTACATAATGTCAAAAGTGCATTAATCGGTCTATTTTACAAAAAGTGTTCTTTTTTAGGTTAGATAGAACTTTCGATAGGGATTTAATTTAAAGTTCTATCACGATTAAAAAAACATATATATATATATATATATATATATATATATATATATATATATATATATATATATATATATTAGATTAGAAAGTATCACATGAAATATTCGATTTCTAACTATTTATTTGTATATAAGGGCAAGAATTTTTTTACATGTTTATTCTTATTTTATCATTGTTCAGTATAAAAGCGGCTATTTCACTTTCTGCATCTTATTGTCAAGAAATTGAAGTAATGCATGAAAAATTAATTAATCCCATCAACGAAGACTAATCAACATAGATGGACAAATATTTGCTTCTTGACAATGCCCGGCCGCATACCTCTTTAATCGCTATACAAAAATGAACAAAGATGGGTTATGAAATTTGACAGCATCGTCCATACTCATCCTCCATTGATAACAACTGATTGTCATCTTTTCAAACATCTTGATCTCTTTCTTCGAAATGAATCATTTATAAATCAAGTGACCATAGTTGACACATTTATAAATTTTATTTGTTCTAAAATCGCGAAATAAAAACACAGCCACCTGAACAGAGACTTGAATCCTGGAACCCTAGATTAGGAGGTTTATATGAGAAGGATCTATAGTTCAGTATCACGTTGGCAAAAAAACTTTGCATATTTCGATTAAATAAAATTATTTTTTTTTCGAAAATTGTATTTTCATTTCATCATTCAAATTCGGACATTTCATGTGGTACTACCTAATAATTCGACCGTTGAAATGAAATTTTAATTTATTGATATAACCGGTTATATATATATATATATATATATATATATATATATGAATGTAATTTTTTTTTAAAAAAAATGAACTTCAAATATCAATATATGTTAATTTCAATTGCACATTGAAAAAGAAATCGTGGTCGTCGATAAATTCGTCGCCCGCTGCGAAAAACTCGCGTCGGTGCCCCTGGCACGCGCTCACGAACGAATATACGAACGAACGAACGAACGTACGTACATGCGAATAGGAACGGGCGCGGGTGGTGCGACTGGGGACATTGAATCACATGACTCATTATCCTGTCTCACCGTTGTTGGATGTTTTAAATTATTGATGATACGCATGTCGCGCAGCCTTAATTCCGCCGCGATGAATCAATATAAAACACACATCCGCACATACACGTCGTCGTCGTCGCGCGGTCCCTCGACTAAAAATTACCATTCGACATTTTAACCGAAGAGTCCTCCGTCGTCGAAAAAAGGAATATTTAATCGCGTGCACGGTCTCGCTTGCACGGCTCGGGTCGTGGCCCGTTCGAACGGGACGTACGTTCACGTTTTCTTGATCGGCAACGTGTGACGACGCGGACGTAATTTGATTAAACGTTCGTGCCGATATTTTTTCGCATTTGAATTTTGAATGAAGCCGACAACGGGTTTTTTCACATTGTTATTATTTACATCGGACGGGAGAGCAATGACGGTCGATCACAACGGATCGCAGTAGGGTATGTTCGCTGTCATCAGAAATGTTTTGTACGATAAACAAGGCCGTTATTTGTTCATTCGTTTCGTCGAGTTGTACCGTTCGAAATCGATAATTTCATAAACGGGAATTGAAATGCCCATCTTTGAAAAACCATCTCGACAAAATACACTTCATTGTCGCGTCGACTTCTCTGATCTGATTGTCATCGACAAATTTCCAATGCCAACTTCAAATTAAGAACAATTTATTTCCAAAGCTAAACTTCAAATTAAGAAATAAATTACCGATATAAGGATATCCAAAATTATTCACAATTTCTTTAGATAAGGAAAAATAAATCTTGATTGAATATTCACAGACTAATAAATTGCATCTTTCTTCCAAAACACACTTCATTGTTTCATCAGCTTCTTTAATCTGATCGTCATCGACATATGATTTTATTTCCAAAGCTATCTTCAGATTAAAAAATAAATCACCACTAAAGATATCCAAAATTATTTTTTTTTTAAAAAAAAACACAAATTTTAGTTTAATCCACGTACCAATAAATTTCATTTTTTCCACGATATCTATTTACAAGTTACATACGACCACGATTTTAAGTAACAACTATTCGATAAAAACAATTCGTTTTATTTCTTAAAAATGGCGACCATACTTAACAAATACTCAACCTAATTTTGAATTTGATAATTTGTCAATTGCTATTACTGCACGCTTTATCATTAGACCCTAAAATTAATTTAGTAATAATTCAAATCAATCTTGCAGTATCTGATACCTGGACGTAACTATTTTTTACAAATAAATCACAACACCAGCACGTAAATTGTTTTACATTATCGTATTTTTGTCATACTTGGAATTTTCTTTAATATATTTTGATCCGGTGATCTTTTTTCACTAACTAAATTCTTTGAATCAACCATTTTTCATATTTATATGCTTATGGTATGTATATTCAAAGAAAAAACACAAGTAACTTTTAAATACTATATACATTTACTTTTATAACACAATTCTCTGATATTGATGACGTCATCATCGAAATGCGAATTAGCTTGTTGTTATAAACAAAGTGAACAATAAATAATTACTGAATACTTTTTAATATCTTGTAGTGTTATGGATGTTAATTCCTTCGTGTAAAAATGTAAATTTTTATTAATTTCTGTCGGGCGAATCGTGATCAAAGCCACCCGCGACAATTTCATTAATTATTAACATAAACGTGGCTACTCAACACTTAAAAAAAAATCAAAACACCTAGTGTGTTGTTGTCAAGGTAACAACAATGTTTAACCTCGCTACTGATACAAATTTTTAATTTGATTTTCATGTAAAACGATCTTCCGTACGCAATTTTCCTACTACTTTTCCAATTACGATTCCATCAATCCTCTTCATCGTTCATAATTAATCGTCTCAGTTAAATTTCTTCTCGAAAGAATCGACTCGTTCAAACACACACACACACACATTAAATGCTATTAAATATAAAACGTCGACGAAGAAAACTCGTGTCGTCAATTGTGTAAATTTCCCATTCAAGCCTTATTTCATTTTCACTCCGATTGTCGTCTCAATTGCTCTGTCAACTGTCCTAAGTAATTACTTGATAACAATATTTAATTAATTCGCTTGTCTGCGGTTGCCGGCGACATTAAACGCGCACGTATATAACACACGTACCGAAGAACTGGAGCTGCTGTACAGGTCGATCTCTCGACTACGAAACGTCTTAGATAAATTAAGTCGACTCGCGTTCATTCAATGTGTGTGTGTGTGTGTTACACACCTGAGGATTTAATTTAGTTAATGTGCGACGTATAAATCCCAGTCGGTTTATTAAATACAAAATGCAAATTAATTTATAACGTTCGCGATCGAGATACTTTTGTATCCGTAACAAAAATGCAATCTTTACATCATATGCACCTATATATATATATATATATATATATATATATATATATATATATATATATATTAAATAGTTTCTCTGCATTAAAAATTAAATTGACATAAATGTAAAATTATTTATAAAAATAATGATGACGTCATTGCTCTAAAATAATGCGGTTACTATGGCAACGACACAAATTAACTGTACATAAAATAATATGGTTGTATATAGAATAAGTATATATGCTGGTAATTAAAATAGTAAGTGGAAATAATATAAAAATCCTAGAAATAAAATTCATAAATATTTATAATGGAATGATGAAAATTTTAGAACGAAATTCAGTTCAAAATTTTCAGCTAATCGACAAAAATATGTATGTATATTTTTAAACATAGTCGAGACAAATGAACAGATAAATCTAATTGTCAAATGCTCAATAATTTATAATAAAAATGTTATGAAAATTGTATATACATCTGGGAAAAAATTAATAAAATGACAATAACTTATAGCCAGAGACTAAATTGAAAATCAAGATAGGACGAGCATAGTTTTGAACAATAAATAATATAATCAAGAGTAAAATACCGTCGAGCCTGAAACGGAAATCAAATAACCAAAAATATATGTAATTTGTTTGTATTAACAAACAAAAACTTGGACACTAACGCAAAAATAAGAAACAAACTGTTGACAACTCAACGAAATATAGAAAAAATAATGTTAGGAATTTCTAAACGTGATAGAAAAACATCTAAATGGATAAAGTGGAAGGCAAGAGTGACTGATATAAAAGAGCAAGTAAAATCGTTGAATTTATATAGGCGAGACAAATAGAAATAAGAGAGATGGACAAAAATTATTATAGAACGATGACCAAGAGATGAGAGGAGGTTAAGAAAAAGATCTTATCAAAGATGAGGGAATGAAATTGTGAAGCATACTGAAGATGGTGGTTGGATTAGATTAAAGACGAATAAAAAAATTGAAAAAAGTACAGAAAAACAATTAAGAAGAATCGATGGCATTCGATAAGATTTTCACTCAGTGGTAGACTGATATAATCTTTGATAATGACATATATATATATATATATATATATATATATATATATATATATATATATATATAGAGAGAGAGAGAGAGAGAGAGAGAGAGAGAGAGATTACTAGCTTATATACTTATTCTATATACAACTATATTATTTTATGTAGTTATTTTGTGTCGTTGCCATAGTAACAGCATTATATTAGAGCAATGACGCCATAATAATCAGTATATATATATATATATATATATATATATATATATATATATATATATATATACATGTATATATATATATATAAGAGGGTCGTTTGATAAGTATGATAAATTTATTTATTGTTTACTTTAATTGATTAATTAATTTAATTTAATTTTTCAATTTAGATTTTCTTACTTTTTTACCATACTTATCAAACGACCCTCGACTATATATATATATATATATATATATATATATATATATTTAGAGAGAGGTACATTCATTTATTCAAACTCTCTCTGAATCCAATCTCTGTAGAACTCCATTTCGTTTCGCGCGCCGACGCCGATGTCGACAGCGACAAATGTAAAAAAGACACGACACAAATGTTATAATTTTAAAACATATTATACGACGTAAACTAATATTCCGCGAAGATAGACGAAAAGGAATGAGACTAATTGAGTTTGTAAGAAACAACTCGAGCATCAAGTAAACTTTCGAATTCATTTGAACAAAAGTAGTTAGTCAAGTTTCATTTCAATTCATTACGGAATCGACAGAGCGCCGTCGAATTCCTATCCACTTAAGAAACAATCTGTCAAATTAACGTGTTCTGTTAAGATTGCGTCGGAATCCGACGCGAGGGCGCCGTCGCGACGTACCGGAACGCGTCGGTCGTCACGACACGAGGATCGCCGTTTCACGTAACACAATGTCGACGGAAAAATATTTTTTTCACAGATCACAATTCAAAGCCCGAAAAGAGCAAATGAAGCCCAGAAGAATCATGGAAGACGGGGTATGTTACACATCCCTAAGTACGCCCATGAATATATGCTCCCATTATCAGAGGACGTATAAAATCAAAGCACCAAAAAAACAAAATAACTGAAAAATATCGTAGTTACCAGAAAAACGGGAAAAAACAATGGACATTTGCGGTGGACGTTTTTCAAATTTTGTGATTGTTTTTAAAAACTGAAAATCGGCAAGAAATAGAAAATTCATGTCTTAAACATTTTATTATAACCATTTATATCTTTATGATCTTTTTTAACGTTTTATTTTTTAAACATTTTGATATGTCATTGAGTCGTCTCTACTATTTTACAATAGAATTTTCTATAATTCAACAATGAATATCTTTTTCAAAAAAATATTTACAGAAAAACCGTCCTTTTTCCTAAAAAAAAAAAAAAAACACTTCCACAAGCGAACGTATTAATCGTACGTCCTCGTTCAAAAAAAATTCCGCCAGAAATTTTCGACAGACAAATCCGCGAACCTCGAGACTAGATTTACATACCTCGACGAAGGATGTTTCGAGGGGACGTAAATTGGTTACAACGTCGAAGAAAGTGCGACGTCGCCGTTGCGGGTTTACTTTAAAGTGTGTTTTCTCGTTTTAAAGCTTTTATTTCGTAACGCTCAGACACCCAACAGGGATTTGCGACGTCGACGACGGCGAAGAATGTGCTTTATGCGAATAAGACGCAGCGCGATCTCGATTTGAAGATACACGCGACATGTTTTACCGGTATTGTGAAATGAATAGATGTGTTTGTATAGAATGAAATCAACTTACGTGTCGCAAATCTTTATCGAAATACAACGACGGATTCTTTCGAGAAAAAACGCGATACCCATTCAACAGGGTGATATTTTTTTATCGAAATTTATGCGATATTCTTCTTCTCGTATAAATTATAATTATTAAACACAATTACAATAATGTTTTATTTGTTTTGACAAGTATTAATATCGATCATTACTGAAATTTAAATTAATTTGTTAGGTTATACTCGACAATAAAATAAAATTCAGTGATGTTTTACTTACTATACCAAATATTAATGTTAATAACGTATTGAACAAGGCGTATTTTTTATTTAAATTATTATTGAAAACTGCGAATAATAAATTTCATTAAGCAATTTAAAGAATCATTAAATATGACATTTTCTTAAAAACGAACATAACCTCTTTGCATTATTTTAATTGTTAATCACCTGCAGTATTTATCTATAATCATATAATTATGATATATATATATATATATATATATATATATATATATATATATATATATATATATATATATATATGATAGTTTACTAGCATTAAAAATTGAATTTAAAATAAATATTTATACAAGTGTACAATTATTTATAAAAATGATTATGACGTCATTGTTCTAATATATTGCGGTTGCTATGGAAACAACACAAAATAACTATACATAAAACGAGTGTATAACGAATATATTTTTTATTAATTAAAATAGTAAATGGAAATAATACAGTAATTCTAAAAATAATATTCGTAAACATTTAAAACGAAATGATAAAATTTTAAAATGAAATTCGTTTCGGAATTTTCAGTTAATCGGCGTACATATGTATGTATTTTTTAAACAATAGTCTAGATCAGCGGTGGCGAACCTTTTTATATGCACGTGTCAAATATTACAATTATTTTTTTGTCTAACCTCTGACGTGCCGGAAAATTCTTAGTAGGAAATAAACAGTAAAAATTTAATTGTTATAAAATTTTATTAAATTAAGGAGTTGACTTAAAAATTCACAAAATAATTGTATACAATACATTTTGCCATATAAAAGTCAATACTAATTATAACTTTTATTGATGAGATTTTTGTTGTTGTACTTTGGATGCCAAATGTTGTATATCGGGTCTATAAGGGGTAATTTTAAGGGGATATTCTAGTCTAGACGCACGAATTTTAGGTGTTTTTTCTGGCGCTAAAAACCAACAAATATTTTTATTATCCATTTTTTATCAGTTATTTACTGACATTTTAAGAGTATAAAAAAGTATTATTAAAAACAAAAAAATCAAAATTAAAAAAAGTACAGGCTGGCAAAGTGGGGGCTCGAAAAAAAAAGGTGTCTCCTGGTTGACATAGTTCTAACCCTTCCATTTCATTTGAAACAAAAAAATTTTCGAAATTATTAAAAAAGAAGGTTGTAGCAGTATCCCCGCCTAGGGAAATTTGAAAAAAAAATTTTTCGCAAAATGGCGGTAGTGTGAAAAACAGTCATTTTTTTGCTCTATTTTTTCAACTTTCGGAATTTTTTTAAAATAGTAAAAAAAAATTTTAAAAAAATCCTTGGCGATGGCAATCACTGTTATATTGAGAAGCTCTGTACCAAATTTAAAGTAAATCGGTCCATTAGAACTTGAGATATCACGTCAACCGTGTCGAAAAAAGTAGTTTCGGGAAAAACGCGTTTAAAGTTGATTCGTTCCGGCCAGACCGGATTGGCTGGCGCATCACAAAAATAGCTATAACTCCGAAAATAATTCGAATTTCGAAAAATCCTCTTAAGGACATATTCTTAAAGATCTAACTTTGAAAATATGTAAAAAAACGATTTTTTCGAAATTCTATACTAAAATTTCCCCTTAAATAACAAAGTTTTAAATAATGAAATGTTTAAAAACATAATATTTAAATTGATCACAAACTGAAAAAATAATTGATGTTTAGTGAATTATATGACTACAAATGTCATTCAATCACAATTATCTTTTCAGTATACAATCGGTACAAGACTTATCGTAGATGAAAATAAAACGTATTCATGTAACCGTTAACTTTAAGTGGGCTATGAAATCATATTTTAGAAATGTATTTATCGATAAAATAGACATCCAAAATACAACTTTTAATTTTTTTTATTTAATAAATACATTTAAAATTTACTAGAACTTACTATCTGGATGCCTCTTGTATAGCTACTATAATTTAAGTTTGCAAATACTTGAATAGTACGCTCTTCTACAATACAATTTACTGTTAATAATCGTTTGATGAAAAAAAGGATACGGACGCCTACGAGATCTGTTGTACATGATACTACGTCGCCTTATTGAAAAATCGAAAAACGAAAAACAGATCTCGTACGCTCGTTCGAAACTGAAAAAGCGTCGTCCCGACCGCAGCAACAACACGACCGAGCATCGCCGACTAAGAAGCATTGATACGTGCCTGCGCGCCGGATAGATATGAAGAGAAAATGATGCAAACATGTCGACATACAATGGTAACCACATCGAAACAGAATATCTGATGCATGCGATGTGGCTCCATTGTATCTACAACCCCACGCATGTACCAATCATCCGACGTCACAACGACCGCCTTGGATACATACGTACCTACACGTCTCGCTCGTTCGGAAAATTCTCACATGCGTGAAACACTAACAACCGATATGGATACATATTTAAACATGAATATGAACATCGGGCATGAATGCGTACGTTCCTCGTCGATCGTTTAATAGCGTTTCACGCGCGTTTGATTTTTCTGCACGTCAAATGCCGCACGATCTAATTTATGTAGTCGGAAAGCTGCACGTTATTAAATAATATTCGGGAAATGACTGAATGCGTGCGCACGAAAAAATATTACAAACCGTACACTACGACAGATTAATCCGTGTTCGAAAACAACATACTAGATCAATCAATAGTGATTGTTCCATTCGATGACATTAAACTGAATCGAAATCAAGTAGGTGTGCGAGCGAAATAAATAACTCAATGAAAAACGTACGATAATATGAGTAAATGTCAAATATTATCACAAAAACTCTTAAATTTATTCAAACAAATCCAAATATTTCTAAAAATCAGTTCTTTATAAATTTTTTTACAAAAAATGTCTATCTATAAAAAACTGTAAGTTCAAAAAAAATATTACGTGTCAAAGTATAGACTTGTATTGTGTTCTAGAATGTTTAAACTCTCAAAAGAAAATTCGGAACCCTAACAAAAAATATAATTATGATACAGACGTTTATTATGAATGTCAGTGTTTATAAAATCTATGTACATAAAAAGAACTATACGTAGAAATAAAAACACCAATAGTATCTCAAAGAACTCAAATTTCATTACAGGTATTTGTATAGAATTCTGAGATTATCAAAATAAAAACTATAAAAACTTGCAAAAAATTATTGCATTACTTTAGTGCAAATTATATATATATATATACATATAGAATGAGATTATATAAAATTGACAAACCGAGCAAGAGACGAAATGAACATAAATTACAGACATCCAATCTCCGACTAAAATAAAAAGGAAAGACGTAACGTGGTCGGCTGCGTCTGAAGACGGTGGTCAGCTGCGTTTTGGCATTTACACAGCTGAACATAATTAATAATCTGTCCAAGAACATATTTAAGACAATCGCACGAGACCGTTTCCCTATTATTAGCGAATGAATATATTAGCGAATGAATCCCTGCTAAAGTAAACGTACAATAAGTAACACAAACCCGTATCTCGAGTTGCGGTCTACGCGATACCGTCATTGTTTGCGTTTCTGTTGAGACTCCGTCGAAACATCCGAGATAAATGGATGTGTATTGGTTTCCGAAACGAGACATATATTGTTTCTGTAGATGTTTCTCGACGAATCAATGACGATCGATTGTTTATATACGTATGAACGTACTGTTGAAAATATCGGATGATGATAATAGAAAAATCTATGATTATTCATTACAAAAAAAATTAATTCGCTTATAAATGAAATTATTGTTCAGCGAATTGAATAATCTCTATTTTTTTTTTACAAATTATATATATATATATATATATATATATATATATATATAAATGAGAGAGAGAGAGAGAGTTTATAAATTCAGATACAATAAACACAAATCGGTTGACAGAATGTGCCGCTCGCCATATCGAAACGTGTTCACAAAGTGGTGAGATCCTTGCTATGATCTAAGATGAAAATTTGAATTGAGCCATTTGTAGATTGGCCAAACAGGGGGATATTATTGAATCAACCATATTTACTCCCTCGTGTAGAAGGGTTGAAATGTATAAATTATAGACTTGTTTCACGATCAGTTCATTTCAGTTATTACATTCTATCTTACACCGCTGATGTTTTTTTACTAAAGCTCTTGTATAAATTCATATATACATCAATATATATATATATATATATATATATATATATATATATATATATATATATATATATATATAATTATTTATATTTAATACCTGTAGACTTCTATATGTCAATAAATAAATATTTGTTAAATTAAAATCATTTTATAGAAAACTGTAATATCGAAATAACTACTGTTTGAAATCAATATCTATTCAATGAATAAAAAAAGTTTACTAAATAATTCGATACTCTATTTAAAATTTTTAAATAGTAATGTCAAATTATCTACTTTTTCATATAACTTTCAATTATTAATCTGGTAAATTTGTTTGAAATAATTACAGCTTAACATAACTCTATAGTGGCAATATGGCCGACACAAATGTCACTTTTTCAATTTTTATCGAATTCTAAAAATAAGACTTTTAATTTCAGTATTTGTATTCCTTTAAAATAGTCATTTGATTATTTGACGACGGCTCGTTTTGTTTTGATTTTTTTTTAAAACTTGATAATCGTATTGAATATATTAAATAATAATAATGATTTGAATGTCATTGTTACATTACAGCTGTATTTTTTTGGTTTTATTTGTTGTTACGAATTTATTTAACTGTATCTTTAACTAATATTATATCTTTATATATTCAATAAAAGAATATAAATATACAAGATTTGTAAATATTAACCCTTATGGACTTTCCCACACTAGTCAACATTCGTACAGTATTCACGTCCATTACCACTCGTCTCACACGCTCTTAACCGAAAACTAATTTTTTAGGTGGGGCAGTTTGTCGATAAGAGGGTATGAGACGAGAGGTAATGGGCGTGAATACTGTACGAATGTTGACTAGTGTGAATAGGCCCACCGACAGTAATGCTGCCAAGCTTAAACCAGTGTTCTCCAACTCCAACCGGCAGTATTTTAGAATTTTATTATTATTGCGTTTAGTACATTGCAAGCCAGCGTATATTATACATCGTGCCTCTGAAAATATCTACTATCATTTACGAATAATTTATTCAGTTTTATTTAGAAAACTCCGTATACTTCGAGTTATTTCTGATTAAAAAAATCAAAAATTGTCTTGTTTGTTCCAATGATAAGAAAAGGCGTAAAACAACATATTATTGTGACACCTGCGAGAGTAAACCAGGGCTACATATTTGCGATTGTTTCCTTGACTATCACACAAAAGAAAAGTATAAAAAATAAATTACATGTGTAAATTAATAGAATTACATAAATAGTTCTTATGTTTTTAGGGAAATCACACTAAAAAATTCTTTTGAAAGTAACATTTATAGAAATATTTGAAAAAATAACAGTAAAATATGAATAAAATTTGTTTTTGTACTCATATTTTTCGTTTACCCACCATTTATAAACATTGTTACAAATAAAAAACTACCTTAAGCAGCGTCTTATCTTAGCACTTTGAAATTAACAAAATTTGTTTGGAGCTGGCTGAAAATCATTTCATAAAATTTTTGGAGTAATAAGGGTTAAATGTCAAATAAATTTCTTTTCGCATAAATTGTTAAACAGATGCAATTCAAAACCAACTATCTAGATTATGTTTATTATCTGTCATTATTCTACACTGTTATTGAGTGCAGAATTTAGGTTAAGGATTTGATTTTAAATCATTGGAAATTGAAAGTTTAAACAAATATTTTTCTGCATTTTTAATGTATACTAATAAATACATTTTGTACGTGAAAAATCTAATGAATATCAAAATATATTTTTAAAGATGAACATTAATTTTAAAGAAACTAAAACAATCCTATAGTTTTTTTTATAGTTTATATAATAGTTCATAATTATATAGTTAATTTATGAATTTATACACACACACACACACACATATATATATATATAGAGAGAGAGAGAGAGAGAGGGAGAAAGAGAGAGGGAGAAACGACTCAAATCGAATTATTCGAAACCTGAACTCGTGACGTGTGCACAATTTACATATCGTGAACAGAATGCCTTCGACTCAGTATATGTTGTTAATAGTTTGTACATCGGTTTCAACGCCACGTCCGGTTTCGTGCGACCGACGGCAACAATGGACATGTCCGAGAGGCGTCCGAGACGCGTTGCATTGTACGCCCCTCGAGTCAAACAAGACAATGCCTGTAGAAAACAATCAGTAGTATCTCTGTTCGTGGTCGTACGAGCTTTTCGACTTTGCACACAAGTTGTCCGTTGCCACTGTTACGTACGAGTCGTTGTCGTCGTCGTTACAACAATACGTATTACATTTTGTATTAGATTAGTGGTCGCGAATGATAATCGACCGATTTCGGTGACAGTTTGACAAAATGGACGTTTCGAAATGGTCGAGTGACGTCGATAGAGAAAAACAGTAAGTTATTAGATTAAATAATGCCGTTTGAGTTCATTCAAACATACATACAATATGTACGTGTGACATTATACGGTCGTATGATATTCTATCGACCCAGTCCACAGATGCTTTTATTCATTGCTCATATCATTTCGTTACAATATAAACGACTGAATCTTACATTATGCTCCATATCAAACGACAATCTTACCATACAGTTGCACTTCCACAATACAACATACAAAACTAGCTAGAACTTCGATAAAAGTATTAACACAACAATTTTCTTAATATATATATATATCTCTGTTACATAGCAAAGTTTTATGTTGCTTAGCAACGAATTATTGTTGCTACGCAACATAATATATATATGCTATATATATATATATATATATATATATATATATATATATATATATATATATATATATATATATATATATATATATATATATATATATATATATATATATATGAATTAATAATGAATCTGAACAAGATAAAAATAATGTACAATGAATTTTCTGATCAGAGGAAAATCGAATTAAAAGAAACAGACACAGAATAAATTGAAAACTATGTATATCTAAAAGCAATTCATCTAAACACGGGACTAAAAGTGGATTGGTCTAAATCAGAACAAATACTCATATTATGAAGCTGGATATTCATCTGCGTTTAAACAAGCATGTTTTTAATCAATGCATCCATCTTGTTTTCACTTACGTCAGTGAAATATAAATATTAAATACCACAATCATTCATCAAATGCATTAGAAAGAAAATCAAAATTATAGAAACAGTGAGAAGTTTAAAATTAAAATACGTTTGTGATATAGCAAGAGGATAAGATTCAGGAAGAAACTCATAGATAAATGAGGAATGAAATAGAGAAAATAGAAGGGATTTCAACTGGAAGTTTTGAAAAACGCTTTTATTTAGCAGAAGATAGAAAGAAGTTGATGATATATAATAATATATATGTAAACAAATCGAGAAATAAAAAAGATATCAATAAAAAATCTTCTCTAATTTAGACAGACTGATTCTGACTCCCTTTTTTACTACATTAACATTTTCCCTCATATTTCAAATATAAGTGATTAATCGATTCCAATCGTGAATCTCCTTCGATCAGATGTTTAGCAGTCACTATTATTTTCCATTAAGAACCGTCGCCATTGTCCCATTGTCTGTATCGAGGCAATATAATTTTAATGTCGACGAAATAAAATTTAACAAATATCAGAAAACACAATGTGCTGAAACGAATCCCATTCGTAATGCTTTATGAACACACATGTAATTTAATTTTGGCATAATGTACAATAAAACAGTCAAGAAAAGTCGATAAGTTTGCGTTTTCCTTCTACTCTCGTTTCCATCCGACGAAACTTCAATTTAAATTAAGTATAATTTAATTTAGAACAGTGACGAGAAACATTTTTTTTAATTCAGAACGAAACCATGTATTCTGAATGACAGTTAATTTTTTATTGATTTTTCATAGCTACCTTTACATAATAATTTGTTATATATAAATATGCGCACATATATACATATATATATATATATAGAGAGAGAGAGAGAGAGAGAGAGAGAAAGAGAGATCTTCATTTTAAATTTATTACTCGATATAAAACAGAATATGTTAAAACAGAACGCAGAAATATAAATATGTTAGGAAAAAAAGAAAACGCGAAGAAACACACCTACACACACATTTCATACAAATATTACAGCAGCGTCGTCATTGTTCGCAAATCTGACAATCCGCGAAAATCCACGGTTTTCACATCAACACCGAGGCCATTAATTATTTGCATTCTAATTGCCTGACAAAGTACGACTCGAGACTGTGATCGTCGGGAGACGGCCGCCGTTGTTCGACGCTCGCGGTTTGAGCGCGTCGGCCACATTCTACATTTGAGTAAAGTTGAAACCGGGAACGGGGACATATTTAAATACGACTGTCTTTTATACGCCGGCGTCCGCCATTCGAAAATGTATCTTAACAGCTGGCGCTACCTCTGCAGATGGTTTTATTTGTTTTTAATTGACTATTCACGAACTGACGACCATGATAATCACGCCTCGCAAGACTGCTTTATTAGTTTCATTATAGCTAGAAAATTAAATGTTCGATGTTTTAATATTTGTTTAACTTTATATGCTCGAGACGTTCTTTATTTGTTGCTGTTACGTTTTTCTACTACATCCTAGAATGTATAGCTAATTGATTTTTCCTACAATATATATATATATATATATACAATAAAATAAAGAATTTCCAAAATATAACCATCAAAATGAAATAGCTATGTACGATGATTCTTTTAATAAACAAAAATGTAAATATTTAAATGTCAACTGTCAGGTGTAATTAAGATAAAAATTACTTTAAATAAACAAAGATGTGTAAACAATAATGCCAGTTGTGTGATATGACATTGATAAAAAAATACATTTATTTGTGAAAACACAACACTCGAACGCAATAATAAATAAAATAGTACAAATAGTAACAGTACAAAAAAGAGTGATAATAATGATTTCTAAACTATTACAATAAATAGTACAAAAAAATAATAATACGATAATTGTTTATAAACTATTACAATTGGCATTCGATTTAAAAGTTTCTTCGAATATAACAACCAAAATGAAACAGCTATATACTGTAACACTGTATAAAGATATATATGCAGGAATGTCATTTAAAACTGATTAAAAATTATTTTTTAATCACATGTATACACTTCTATATATTATATCATCAAACATATCTATCTCAGTCCACAGCTGGGCAAAAGCTTCGTACAAAATCACTAGCTCTATTGAAATGTTTTCCAAAATTTGTCCACTTTGAATGTATGTATGTATATATATATATATATATATATATATATATATATATATATATAAACACGTGTATGTATAATAAAATATTACAAAAATAAATAAATAAATAAAAACATATCTCTGTTAAAAATGAATAAAAGTGATATTTATAATGTATTTTGACATAAATAATTAGTAGTACAAAATGGCTGAAGTGAGTATTTTATGTTTGTGAATAAAATAATAATAATAAGATTTGAATGTAATGAAGCGTTGCCATAGCAACAGCATAAATTTATCAACATACAGGTATCAAAACATAAATAACGAATAAGTATTAAATAAAATAATTTAAATAAATAACTATATAACTAAATTAAATAGAAATTTACGCACACGTTAATTATATATATTATATATATATATATATATATATATATATATATATATAAAATGTTCCACTGCCTACTCTACGAACATAATAATTCTCAGGACGCGCAGAAAGTACAGACGCCATTTTCGAAACCGTATAGCGGGAAGCTCAAAATAGAAATTAATATCAATTATGTTTTCGGTGTTAGGAATACTAGTCGACTCGTCAAAATCATAAATTTTAATGTTAGTTGAAAACGCGGAAACTTTCTTACCGATTCGCAGGTAGCTTTTCTCATTAATACAAACGAGAAAGTTGTTGTTCGGATGTGTATAAGGACAAAGTTTTAATATTCCTACTTCGAAACATAATTTTTTTTGCACGCTCTACGAAAGACGGGCTCGTTGTTTCTTCTTGTTTGTGCGCGGCGCTATAAAATGAAATATATTACTCGGACAATGATATCTACCGTATAGCGAGGATATCAGATAATGTTTTGCAGATTAAATATTATCGCGTTTTTTATGATTTTTTAAAATGTCTATAATTTAATCTAATTTATCATAAATGTTATATATAAAACAAAAATAATAAAAAAAAACTATTTATAATATCTTCTAGCATTAGATTTATAAGTAGAAGAAAAATCAAAATGTATAGATATTTCAATTAATATTTCAACTAGTGTCAGCAATTCTAACCAATCTTCTCTTCCGCTTTATAGATGGCGTCCGGCAACGAGGAACTGGCAGCGGCGCCGAAACCTCGCGCCTCGCCACTAGATTACCGCAACACCGATCTCGTTTCACGTCTTCTGGCCGCAACGCCTCCATATCTATACAACATGCCGCTCGTCCCGCACAGTTACTTCTTCAGCGAGATGTTAAGATCGTTCGTTCAGGCCAAAACGAATGCAGATGCGAGGTCGTCGATACCGAACGGCACGTCGGCCACGCCGGCGACGAGCTTAAACGCGCAAGGGATCCACCGTCGGTCACGGAAACGAGCCTGGTCTCATATCAAACAGGACACGCTCTCTTCGAATTGGCACAAACAGGTCGAAAACAGTGCGCCGTTGCCGTCGTTCGGGCTATCGAAACAGATCACGCATTCGGGAAAACAGAACGATAGCGTTGCGGCATCGAACTGGCCGTCGAAAATGGCGTTCGCGGAAAATAAGTCGTACTACGCGGATCAGAAAGGAACGAGCGCTGAAAAACCGTTAGAGCTGACGAACAAAATCACGAACATCAACAACAACGAAGTGAAAATCGTACACAAAGCGGCCGAGTTACAGCCGACGGAAGAGAAGTCCGAACAGAAAAACGACGAACAGAATAATCTCGAAATAAGTGATTTATCGATGAACGCTAACAACATGCCCAACGGCCATATGCCTTTCCCTGGAATATCCCCAGACACCAACATTCCATCGTCGGATCTGATTCTCCCCCCACCGCCGCCCATATGGTACCCTTCGCTGTATCCCACCCCGTACGGAATCGATCCCTTACACTTTTTCATCGATCTGCGTGTATCGGGACACATTTACGATAGAAAAAACTCGAAGGAGATCAGCTCGATCCCGAATCAATTGAGTCCCTCCGCTGACACGATCAATCCGATCAATATAAATATAATAAATGACAGTCTGCCGGAAAATGGCGACGAGCTGACGAACGTCCGCGAGTCTCTGATCAAGCAGACGAGACACGCGTCCGCTTTCAGCGTCCCGACGACACTGTCGAAAAAAGGACCGATCAATTTGAGCAACGCGAAATTCTCGATCAACAAGAAACTGGACGAGAAACACACGGGATTCGAGTTTAAATTCGACGACTACGATCCGAGTTACGATGACAGCGCGAAAACGAAATCGAACGAAACGAAATCCGTGAGCAAGTTCGACGTGAAATCGTTGGGGTTCGACAAGAAATCCGAGAACAGAATCAGCACGAACTACGTGATGCAGAATCTGTCGGATATATACAAACAGATGCAGATGAGAAATCAGATAAGCAACGTCGACGAGCTGAGCGTGAAGAACGATAACGAGGACGGTAACAAAGCGACGGAAGAGAACGAGGAAAATATCGACGGCGTCGAAGGCAAAACGAAACGGTGTAAAGATCTGACGGCACTGATCGGTCTGGAGCTCGTCGTCGATTACGTGAAACACGAGAAGCCGAGTAAAAAAGACGACGACGACGACAACGAACAGGTGGTAACACTGTCGAGGACAAACAGCCCCGATTTAGAAATCGTCGAGTGTACAAATAACATGTAAGTCGTTCGTACTGGAATCTTTGTCGATTGACATCCGATAATCTCTCTCTCTGGTCATTTCTAGTCTGTATAAATTATACGATGTAAATTATTATTATTATTTTAATTAATAGTAACTCGATGTATTTGTAGAGACAATAAAGCATAAATCTATGGATGTATATGTTTGAAAAAATATGGTAGTTTTTTTCCGACACTCATTCAAATTTATTAACAGTGATTTCGAGTCACTCGAAGGACTATAACGTCCGCGAATAAATCATCTTCCATATCGAAAATAAACGTCAACGAACAATATTAATATTTTTTCTTTAAATAGAGAAACGAACCAAAATTTACAACTATCTATAATAAAGACTACAATTGTCCATTGTAATATAAATGAACGATATACTGGAATTCGCTAATAAATATTTTATAAAAACATATTTGAACAAATAATGATTAGTAAATTTAATATTTCAATCTCATAAAAATTCATTTTTTTAATAATAATTCAAAAACCTACAAATTTCAAACCATTACCGATAATAACAGAACTCTAATATTAATAAATTAACTGAGTTCTAATATTCGTTATTTAATAAAATAATATAATTCTATATTTTTTAAAAATTCTATGTACGTATTTTGGATATTAAATTTATTCATTGCAAAGTAAACAAACTGTTGCTAGGATACGGCAACACGTTGCTGGGCAACAATCGTTTGAAATGTTCCGAACATAACGCAGATCTGTCAAAATCTGTAAAATATACTCAATTACAATTCGTTTTGAAATTGTGATGAAAATTAACTTCCACACAAACGAATTATCTCGCCAACACCACAGAATATTGCAACAGTGTTTGATAATTATTTATTGTTCACTTTATTTGTTTATAAGTCGATGCACATTTCAATGGAAATGATATCCTGATCAGAGCGCTACGATATAAAATTTAAACTAGTTCAAAGGAAATTTATTGCTATAAATAGTATATAAATCAATATTTCATTTTATTTTCATGACATTTTAGTTTGTTCCAATTATGCTGTTATTTCTATTTGTTTTTCCCCGAGATTATTTCGACTTTTGTATAAGTCTCGATTTTTTAAATGACTCTACACTTCTTAGAGTACGAAAATAAATAAAGTACTGAACATGATTGTATTACGAACATAAATACCCACGGACGAGAAACGTCGACCAAAAAACAAACGTCCGTACAAAACATCATAACTCGTTTGGAGATATATGGGATTATTTTGCTGTGATGTGGACTTTATTTACAAGGCTGAACACGTATTATTATGTGCCCATCGCGTGTGTGTGTGTGTGTGTGCGACAGTGTACGCGAGTACGTACCTGTTATGTCGATCTACGTTCGAGTGTACGAGTATTAATGGAGCACTTTGTTTGTGTTTGATTAAAATTTGCAATTTTTAAAACATCACAATTTACTGTGGTCGTCAGTCGGCCGAAGCCGAACGGCTGCATCATCATCACGTTGTCGAGTTTTTAATCCCGTCCGTGTTAGTCCGATGATATTGTTTTTAAATCCTGCTTGGAGCTTTACACAAAAGCGTCTTTATAAAAAAATGCATACACGTACATAGGCGTGTGTACGTACATGTGCATACATCTATTGAAACATGCAACGAATTTAATAACAATATCTGGTTTTTATTTTACTCAGATACATATTTTATATGTTTTACATTACTATTAATCATATATACATTCACACAAACACATATACATATATATATATATATATATATATATATATATATATATATATATATATATATATATATGAGCAATAGCAGCACTCTCTTTCTGTCCACTACTGCATAAAGGCTTCTTCCAAAAATGTCTATTTCGACCGATCCAATATTTTTCTCTCATCAAACGTTTGCTTATTTATCAAAAGCGATTCTTTATCTTGTATAATGTAACTTTACAAACATTAAAATTGACTAATAATAATTTAAAATAAATCTGACATCGAAATTCTAATAATAAATAAGTCTATATTTTATTAGTTTCCTTACTCGGTTTGTACATAGAATTCTATACTGACAAAGGTTGTAACAGACAAGCCTGAGTACCACCTTTAAATTATGACACTTTAATTATTTATAAGCAATTAAAAAAAAGTCAATGTGATTATTACAAATTAAAGTCACTGTTGTTTTTAGGTTAGATGTTATAAACATTTCGAATATGTTAAAGTTTGTTTTATACTCAGAATTAAATTATTATACATTAAGGGGGTATTCTAGTCTAGACGCACGAATTTTAGGAGTTTTTTCGAGCGATATAAAAAAAACAACAAATATTTTTACTATCCATTTTTTATCAGTTATTTATTGACATTTTAAGAGTATAAAAAAATATTATCAAAAACAAAAAATTCAAAATTGAAAAAGGTACAGGCTGGCAAAGTGGGAGCTCGAAAAAAAAGGTCTCTCCTGGTTGACGTGGTTCCAACTCTTCCGGTCATCGGAACAAAAATTTTTTTGAAATTATTGAAAAAGAAGGTTGTAGTAGTATCCCCGTCTAGGGAAATTAAAATTTTTTTTTTCGCAAAATGGCGGCAGTGTGAAAAAACAGTCATTTTTTGCCCTATTTTTTTCAACTTTCGGAATTTTTTAAAAATAGTAAAAAACAAAATTTTCAAAAAATTCTAAGCGGGAGCAATCATTGTTATATTGAGAAGCTCTGTACCAAATTTCAAGTAAATCGGTCCATTAGAACTTGAGATATCACGTCAACCGTGTCGAAAAAAGTAGTTTCGAGAAAAACGCGTTTAAAGTTTGGAGTTCCGGCCAGACCGGATTGGTTGGCGCGTCACAAAAATAGCTATAACTACGAAAATAATTCGAATTTCGAAAAATCCTCTTAAGGACATATTCTTAAAGGTCTAAACTTTGAAAATATGCAAAAAATCGATTTTTTCGGAATTCTAGAATACCTCCTTAATACATTTCTCACTATCAAAATCATGTTTTATTAAACATTTTATACTTTTACGCTGTTTGATTGGTAGAATTCAGTTATTGACTCGAAACACACAATGCGATTTTAAAACTTTATTTAATATTTAATTGAGTTAAACAAAAAATATTAATTTAATATTTGTATGGTGTAAATTGGTATTTTAATATTTCGAGCAAGTTTGTTGAATGTTATTTAAATTAATGACAATACGTTGCTAGGCAACGTCAGTAAATAATTAGCGAGCCAATTACAGATTCGAGATTACAATATAAAGCCATTCATAATCTATGCACAAACACTAAAATCGAAAATATTTCATCGTATAAAGTATTAAAAAAAAACACACATAACCGATCCTCGTTAAGAATATAACAGCATCTCGAGGCGAATACTCCACACGGATGTACCGTAACACCTCGCGACATGTCGACGTCGTGACGTTGACGCGTTCCTCGTAGAACATCAACAGCGTTACACCAATGGAGATTTTCCAAGGTGTGTCTGTCAAATGTAATTATAATTGTGTTATTACAATCGACGACGCGTTGTTGAAAATTAATTACACGACATCGTTAGCGACGAGCACTGTGTGTGTGTGTGTGTGTTCGTCTTTTCAGCGCGGCGACGACAGTTGTGGCAAATAAAAGCATCTTGCCTGCAACTCGAGTAATATATCAATAAAGTGTCACTCAAGACATGTAGGACGAGGTGCTACATTCGTACATATACGGTTTCGTAACGATCGTTGTTTGTATGGATCTGAGCTTTTTTTACATCTATTTATTCGAAAACTGATACTGTTTCAATCTAATGATAAATATTATTTAATGATGTAGATTGTACATCTATCTCCAACTGGTTAGTCTGTTTAACCCGTTCGCTACCAGGGCTTCAGGAGAAAAACCGCCACTACAGCCCAGTCGTTTTATTATTTAAATATGATACCAAATTGTCATTAATTTTTGTGCGATGTATTTTATAACGTTCTAAATGAGAGAAATTAGCAATTTTACAAACCGGAACACATATGTTCTGAAATATTTGTTTGTACATAGCCCACTTGGTAGTCCTGTAGTTGTTTTAGACTTCGCAGGCATACATTAACCGTTTTTTTAAAAAAAGTAGAATAATTCCATTTTTAAAAAATGAGTTAACGACAGTTTTAGATAGACATAGATGTACTCTTTTTATATTTATAATAACACAGTCAAGGGTGTACAATATACTCATAAATTAATCGAAATAAATTTTCTGTATAGTTTTATCGTGAGAATATTATATTAGAAAGTGGTAGAAGTCCATTTATTCATACATTGAGATATTTAAAAATTATTAATATAAAAAATATTCGGAATTTTTTTATTGGAAAATTTATAAATAAACAATAATTTTTTATTTATAAATTTTTATATAATACAACTAAAAATATTCCAAAGTCGATTTTTCGTAATTCAAACGCAAACCTTTAAATATTATATCTCGATGTATAATAAATGGAGTTATTGCGCTATCAAAAACAAACGGCTCGATTTGTTATTAATGAAAGTGGTATAAATCCATTTAAAATCAAATGTATATACATAATGTTATAAAAATAAAAACATTATATACTATATATATTGGCATACGTGCCAATAACCTCAATTTCGCACTATATACTGAATATTGGCATACATGCCAATTACCTTTCGTGTCGTTTGATAAATTTTTAAACACCACGTGGATTCAATTTACTGTTATTTGTATGATTATTTAGTTATTTTCACATAATAAAATTCAACAAGTTTATAAACATAGTTTTAAAAACATAACCGGAATTTATTAACGTTTACCAATATTTTTTAATTCACTCCAACATATTCGTATATATTCATATTCGTGACGCCCAGATCTTGTACAAAAAATGTAATTATCGGCAGACCAATAACATCCTGTATCTATTTTATTGTTTTTAACATAATGCATCTGTTTGCGGCACGATTCGGTACAAACAGTTATCATAAACTCATAATGATCATCCGTCACATATTTGTGACGCTGGGCTGAGGTAAGAAAATCGGGTCGTCACATATGTATGACGTTGGTAGCGAACGAGTTAAACAAATAATTTTGCAATGCTATATTTCCTTTATAAAATGTACATATATATATATATATATATATATATATATATATAGAGAGAGAGAGAGAGAGAGAGAGAGAGAGAGAGAGAACAAGTAAAATCACTAGAATGATATTTTTGAAGAACGGGAAAGAAATACAATGTCAAATCAATTGTAATTTAAATAAATCATTTCTATATATTTTTTATAATTGTCACTATTTATAAATTCATATTTTACATATATAGGTTGAGCAAATTGAATAAGAGAGTTTTATTATAAACTTTAAATTTAACAAATATAAAAAATACATTAAAATCCAAACGAATTGATAAATTACACAAGACTAATCTGCATGATTTATAAGTTGATATGCAATTTATCCACGTACATCTATTATAAAAAAGAAAAGATATATACATATATATACATATATATATATATATATATATATATATATATATATATATATATATATATAATCTTAAAGTATGAAATTTACTGGCACAATGAGTCGAACGCGAACGCACCCAACGTGTATTATTATTATATACATGCACAGTCGCCGGCAACATTAAACTTTCTTCGTCGCCGAGAAAAGTTGAAAAATTGAAAATATGATATGTACACACAATAATTTATTCTCCGTCGACGGCACGAAGAAGGGAAATCAGCTCATTTACATAGCAGCAGTGGCAAATGACGATACATTATATTGAGATAAGCTGTCTGTATCTCGAGGGACGGCGACGATGGGAATAAGACGCCGAGCTACCGTGTATATTAGCGATACGACATTCCGCG
The DNA here is from genome assembly GCA_029203775.1 of Neoneuromus ignobilis. Classification (NCBI taxonomy): domain Eukaryota; kingdom Metazoa; phylum Arthropoda; class Insecta; order Megaloptera; family Corydalidae; genus Neoneuromus; species Neoneuromus ignobilis. Next base: position 52,920,060 of record CP092089.1, read on the forward strand.
GTGTCCCGCCTCCCGACCGACCGACGGCAAATTGTAACACCCACACTGTCACAACATACACTTTGATGGAATCGGTGAGTATAGCGTCGTCGATTCGAAACTCGCTTATCGAACGTCGTATCGCTTCGAATTAAAATTGTTTCATTTAATTCATTCGAGATGACGTTTATCATTTCTTTTTGTTGTTTTGTTTCGAATCGAAAATGATAAAGCGCGCGAACCGATAAATATTACATCCACGTAACGTAAAAGCAATGATAATTCAACGCAGCAGCAATAAAACACAATATAGAAATAATAAAAATCGATTAGAAATATTTTAAACGCATTTAATTCTAAAAATGTATAATTTATCATAAAATACATCCGACAGTGACAAAACTTGTTAAGTAAAATTTGCGTAAATCTTCAGTTCTCACTTATTTTATTTTATTATCATTTTTCATTATTGAGAATAAACCAAACCGAATAAAATACAAAAATATAAGTTTCATTCCCATTTCATAGACATTCACTCTCGACACATATTTACAATTGAACAATAAATAACACGTTGCCGTGGAAACATCACTACTATACAATTATATAAATATACGTCTAGAAGGCATATTAGGGAACGATAATATAACACAGAAAAATTCACAATTCAAACACCAAAAACCAGTCCATCGTAAGAGGTTAAAGCATGAAGGATATCAGAAAAGAACGGGAATAAAGTGGAAACGACAGAAATGGATACATTGAGAAGATTCGAAAAAAATCTTGTAGAGATAAAGTAACAAATAAAGTAATAGAATAACAAATGACGATACAAGATACAATAATAAAAGAAGTGGAAAGAGAACAGCTTATATAGTACAAGTGTGTACAACGGATAGTAAAAGAAAAACTACCTAAGCAAGTACGAAATTAACACTAAAACAGAAACGTAAAAGAGAAAGCAAAGTGAAGCTGGAATCAAAGAATAACGAAAGTGAAAATTAAATGTAATTTACAAGAAGGGCAATGGACGACAAATACAAATGGAAACTAGGAATTGGATAACGTCGACGAGTGTTTTAAAACCGATTATATATATATATATATAAAATCGTTCTAAAGAAATATACCATCATTATATGATAACTATAATTTCGTATTATTTTACGAATAAATCCATTAAATGCATATTGAATTTCGTTTTAATAATCTTTTTTTCAATTGCCTGTATAAATAATGTTGTATTATTTTATTAAAAAATATTTATTATTAGAATTAAAAAAGTGGAAAAATATTTTTATTTGCAATGTTGTACATTCAGTCTTATTGTTGATTGTTAAACAATAAACAAAATGTTACTATGGTAACATAATGGCTACCATACATACATACATCCATCCATACATATATATATATATATATATATATATATATATATATATATATATACTCAATTATACATGTATGTATATATGTATGTCATAGATGTGTGTGTGTAAATGTACTCTGATACTATAAAGATTTTTCACTCGTTTTTTTCCCCAGTCAACGACAATAATTCTGTCACACTATCTGCCGTACATAAAAACTTTTCAATTTAATATCGCGTCTATTTTCCTATATATCAAGTCATCCAGTTCTTATTACGTAAATCATTTTTCAACGCTCTCATATAAATGATATTTTCTTTGGGAATTCTTAGACGGAGAACGCAATAAATCAGTTCAGGAAATGACGTCATTATTATATTGTCGGAGATTCGGGAACGACTGAAATATGTTTTCGTTAAATTTATTATAGATATATTTAGAAGGGAACTACGTCACGATAATATATTATTATTAATTTTACCATTGTTGTGTGTTTTTTCCATATTCCTATATTTTTATTAACGTATTATTTTATCTGATCGATTGTGAAAATTTCTCATATACGTTTATTTATTTTATTTTGACATTTTCGAATTTCACAATCGAATACAACAGAACTCACTGTACATTTCAATCAAAATAATTGAAACAATTTCATTTTAACATTTAATTTTAATAACAATAAACAAAATTTGGCAACAAGAATTGAAAAAATATTTTTTTAATGCTCGTTGAACAAATAAATATTATAATATTGCAATTTTCTAGATTTTTAAATGCAGTTAATTTATTTTAAACTATGCATGTTCAATTCGATTGTACTGCCTAAATTTAAAAATAAATTTATTTTTATATATTTCACCATACTTAATACTGTACTAATATAATATAAAATTATATACAGATTAAAATTATCGACATTAAAATTTTTACAATTTCCAGAACAAAAAAAATATAATAATTAAATACATTTCTGATACATTTTCAAACAAAACGATTCGACACAAAAGTATAAAAAAATCATGATAAATAAATATAAAAGAAAATAATAATTGTTAAAAATGACTGAAATGAATCAGACACATGAATTGTAATAATTATACTAAAAGAGTTACTTCTTTCGAAATTGAATTTGACAGATTGGAGTCGGACGTGTGTGTATGCCTGCCTATATATATGAGCCCTTATAAATATGCAATAGGGCTGAACACTGCTTTGGGGTGAATATGTGTGAATATTTACACATTTAAAATCGTGAGCTCCGGCAGAATAGCAAATTTACATATGGTCAGTCAATAATCAGACGTGAACTAAGGAGTTGATGTTTCGTTCGTCTCTAATAACAATTATTATTTAATATGTAAAATTGGCAAATCAATCATTCAATAGTACGTTTATTATTAAAAATATTTAACAATTATAAACAGACTTTAATTGCCACCACGAAATTTCAAAAACAATATAATATAAACAACTCATCTCTAATACGTAAAATAAAATTTATTTACGTACATATTTTCATGAAAATTATATTCTATAAAATTTAAATCAAACATTATAAAAAAATATATAAATAAATATACATATATATATATACATATATATATATATATATATATATATATATGCATAAATACTCGTATATGTATTTACGTTGTTGCATAGCAACCATGTTTTCCATGACAACGACTTGTTTATTTGTTGTTTTGGAACTATGGCTGATTCACTTTAAGGGACACAACTAGTGTGACCGCCTAAAAAAAAGATGATTTTCGGGAATTTTTTTAAAGGAAAGTATTGCATCGAATGTTTTAAAATTTTGAGGATATATTTGTGCATAAATAATGTATACATAGTAATTGTTTTCAATGAAAATATTCGATTTTCAGCAAGTTATTCGCCATCTCCCGAGTCTCCAAAAAAAAAAAAAGTGATTGCGACCTTCACAGTGCCTGAATTAAAAAAAAAGTTCGTTAAACTAGAAGGTTTTGCCTATACAATGACCCAGGATTGTGAAAACAAATTGAAATTTAACAAAATGGCGGAGTTTTGAAAAAAAGTTTAAAATTTCGCACAAATTAATAATGAATACAAGATTCAACGTGTCCGAAATGTACATAAAAATTATATATTTGCTCGTTTAATTGCACACTTCGTAATAAAAATTGTAATCAGAACAGTGATATTGTTTACAAGCAATAATCTAATGACCGGTTGGAAAATTTGGCCGAAAGCCAAAATGTTATATTTTTTAGTTAATGAGCTCATACTTTTTCCAAGATATTACATATTTTATCTATAGATATTCCTAAAATGTATCAAAGATAATTTAGCTCATTTCTTTTATTATTTTATATCTTTATAATATTCAGAAAACGAACCAAACAGATTAGAAACTAAATGAAAAAGCATAACGCTTTGAGGCAGAAAGAAAAAGAAAAAAGATTTTATATCATCGTTATTAGAATGAGATATCAAATTTGATTTTTATATTAAAAATCATATTTTTCATCTATTAGTTCACGATACAAGCACACGATGTTTTTTATTTATTTATTCTAATAAAATTATATTTTCTGCATATGAACAAAACCAAAATCAATATAAATATTCTTTTTAATGTACTTATTTAATGCGTCATTAATATATTATATGAAATATACTTCATAAATATTAATAATTAAAATGTCTATTTTAATAAAATCACTATAGTCTATTTTAATTATTATTAATATTTAATAATAATTAATATTATTCAACTTAAATATTTTAATAATTTTTGAAATAGCTTTTAAGTTTCTGTATTAAGCTTATTTAATCTTTAATATATATATATATATATATATATATATATATATATATAAATATATATATATATATATAAATTCAGAACAATATTTGTTTCATAAAATATAAATTTAATCAATGTCGGAAATTAACGCAAATTTATAAAAAGATATTGTGAACATACGAGTTTATTTTAATAGATATAATATCTAAATTTAAAACGAAATATAAGTGAAACCTCCGAATAGATATTATATGATGTTACAAATTGACAAAAATCAACATATGACTAGAATAAACAACAACGACAATTATATGAAATAAATGAAAACAAACGCATGCAGTTTCATTTATGAAAATGTTAAATTTTTTTCGAATAGACTGAATGGGTTTTGATTTTTGATTAACGGTACGGACCTGTTAATGATGTAGTCCACATATGTAGAGCGGACAAAATTGTATAATGAAGATATATTCTTACGCTGGTCAACATTGTCTAACCTATACAAACAATCGAAAGCTATTTGCATACGCTTTTCAAAAACGTCTGTTCGGATATAAATCTAAGAGGATTAAAATTCACATGCGAAGCAAATTAATAAATTATATATATATATATATATATATATATATATATATATATATATATATATATATATATAACGTATATTTTCTATGAATAATCCCAACAATCAAATATTCTGAATAGTCGTTTTTCAGTATTATATATTAATTTAAAAAATCATTATTTCATAAACTGTTCGAAAAGACTTTAAAAATAATTCAATAATAAAAAAAAATTATCAAATTTTTAACTGGATTCCGTTGTTTTATGTAATAAAATTTATTATCAATAATAAAGTAACCAAACTCGATTCTGTGAATCTAAGTATCATATATTGTCTATTATTTTACATAATCCGACAATAAATTTTGGAAAATTTCGTAAATCAAGAAGATTCACATGTAATGATGACCTAATGAAACTTTCAATCAAATTGAATATATATATATATATATATATATATATATATATATATATATATATATATATATATATAAACTGAAATATTTTTTAATTTTTATGTAATTTCTAAAAACAATACTTACTAGATCACGTGATTTTCAAAACAGTTTCAAATATGTATTGTCAATATTACAATCGCCATTAATTATTTAAATACATTGTTTGCAAAAAAAGTTGATAAATTTAAATTTACATGATTTATAATCGTTTTGACAAAAAGCAAATGTATATACACCGTTTAGTCTTTATGGAATCAACGTTATTTTCGACACTATTAACACACCACATTTTTGCAGAACCAAACTGACACTTATACTGCCATCTAGTGAACTTCAATGACTATACTACTTTGAAACGTTACCAATGTCATTTACATGTCATTTTTAATATTTTTAAAACTTTCAAACGGTCACATTCGTACAAAATCATATTTTTTAGTTCAATTCGATTACTACTATTATCTGTACTATTTTTTTTCTACAGTGTATAAGTATATTTTTTTTAAATAAATAGGTTAGAATAGTTTATTAAAATAAAAGTGTAGAGGATTGTTTAATTTTAAATTTAATTCATTAATTTATATTTTCAAAATTATTAATCCACAATAACACTTCATCTAAAAGATGGTATATACATATATACATACATACATACATATATATATATATATATATATATATATATATATATATATATATATATATATACTGGGTATACATAGCATATATATATATATATAGGCACAACCTCATCTTGTACAAAATATGGGAGTAAACCTCGAATAAAAAATCTATATGAAGGCCGACAACCTCATATATCGAGAAGGATATATATATATATATATATATATATATAGCATATATATACTGATGTATATATATGATGATATATATATATATATATATATATATGTTGAAAATAATTTTCAAAAAGTTTATTATAGTCTTTTTCTACTTTGTGAATATAGTCCATTTCAAAAAAAAAACGTTTCAAAGAATAATCTGGTAAGTTGAAATCATAAATGTTATTAATTTTATCAAAAAAAGTATATATATATAACTTTAAAGTTAATATCAAATATATTTATGATTTATAAAAAAATGTTCAGAAATGCTTAAAACCCTATAAGTTTCATAAAAACATTTTTAACAGTTTTAAAAAACATTTCTTCTGAATCAAAATGTAAATCTTTAATTTTCAATTGTCTGAATATTGTTTATATAAAACAAATATTTTCATTTGATATAAATAATATATTTACAAGGTAATAATAAGGAATATAGGTTTATAAATAAAAAAAAAAACAATATAACAATTATTATATTTAATAAGTCCTTAGTATCATGTTATTTCATTATCATGAACTTTTTGATTAAAACAGTTAACATATATGAAAATAATTGAAAGTTATTTCATGAATAATAGCATTAAGTACATTTAAAAGTACAATTACAATAATTGTAAGGTAATACCTTCAATTATCATAAATGTAATAACATTTTTAAACCATATATTTCAAACAAAAATGCAACACAGCCCCTCGTACAATCTAATTATCCCTTACAATAAAATGGAACCATTTATAAACAAACACTAATAACAATGGCATTTGTACTGAAGTAAAAATCAGAGTTTTTTAACAATTCATTTTATTACAAAATGATGTTTATTCACTTTTAAACATCATACTTTTCTTGAATTATGAAAATAATTTCTCTGTGTAGAAATTAATTTTTCTTCTATAACAAACACTTATATTAATTTATAAATAAATAAATATACAACATTTACAACAAAGAATATAAATATCAATTACCGTAATTCAGATTTGAAATTAAAACTAAAATATTACCTGAAAATAATACTACTTTTTGCTCATGTTGTCACAGGATGCATTAAAACGAACATTTTTTCGTACTTTCAACTAAAAATAAGAATACATAAATAAAAAAATATTTTGTATAATTATCTATATTACTAAAATGAACTCATGATAAACAAAATAACATAAAACAAAAATATTATCTTAAGTAAAATGTTTTTTTTCAGTATCAACAAATATACATTAAACCTTATAAACTATAATAGTCTCACCTTATCTTTATTCTTCGAGTCATAAGAAAGCGATCCGAATCTAGATCTCTCTTGTTCTAACTGTTCATAAAGTCGAGAAATCTCGGATGTTAATTCCTCTTGAACTTTTTCTAACCGTTCTACTTCGGTTATTATTTCGGCTTTATCACGCACTGAATAAAAACATACATACATTTTTTTAGAATAATTACAACCGAACGTTTAACATTTATATCAATCATAACATTTTCTCTAAAAACATGTACAAACAAAATACAGATTAATGGCATACAAATATGATTTTTAATAATACACAAAACTATTAAATAATTTTCACATAAGAATCAAATTCATACTTTCTCCTTGCTGAAGCATACTACATAACTTTTTGTTTCTCTCTTTAATGTATATGATTTCCATCCGTGCTTTCTCTAATTCTTGCCTTAATAAAATGTTGTCTGCTCGTTCTTTTTCTAATTCTGTCTGAAACTGAGAAATTGTGACTGCATCATTATAAGGTACCCTCGATTTCAAAAGTTCATGGCATTTATCTCTTGATAATTCTTCTTCTACTTCGGAATTAATTCGCTCAAAAAAATGTTTATCTTGGTCTGTGGCCGATACAGTTATGGATTTTTCTGAATTAGCTTGAAAATTGTATAATCAATTAATACATACACATTCACAGAACACACGCTTAATGAAAGCTTTATATTCACCTTCGTTTACACTAACAGGTTGAACAGACATATTATTAAACTGATCTAATGACATACATTTCTTTTTTTTATTCTTCTTTGTACCGTCTGATACCTTCTGTTCTCTCTCTACTTCTCTCTGAATCCGTTCACTACTTTGATTTTTCTCATATTCTAATTTTGATAAAAGAATTGCGTTACACAATTCTTCTTTAAAATGATCATCTACTAATTCATTATCTTTTATCTTCCACTGTTCCCACTGATCAGAACATTTATTAATTTTCTTCTTTTGTGTCACAGACTTACCATTTTGCTGCAAATATTAATTTGTATATAGTCTACATATATATACATACATAAATACATTTATATATATAAACATTCACTATAATTTCTCTTTACTTGTTCTTAAAATTCGCATACCTTACATTTGACATTTTCTTCAATTTTTTCATTAATTTTTCTAACAATTACTTTTAAATTAAACAGCATATAATTAACAATTAAAAACAACCAACAATTAAATGTAAACAAAATGTCACTCATATATTTGTTAAATAGTATTAAAATGTATCATTGTGAAATAAATGTTTGCAATAAAATTATAATAAATAAAAAAATAAGACTTAAAAAGTACATGAAAAATAATTATCGATTTATAAATATACTTGCATGCAATTAAACAATATTAATTATTAATTTACCAAAATTATAACTTTAACAATTTTCTATTTTCATTGATCTTACAATTTAATAAAACTAACCTGTTTATGGTTTGTTTTTTTAACGCTTTTCGTTGATTTTTTTACGTTCTGTTTAACGTCCGAGCTTTTTCTATCAACTGATTTATTTGTATTGCTCGAACTAAAATCATCGTCTTCGATTTTCAAACAAGCAAACCGTGAAGGCATTACCAAAGCCATTTTTTTCAAATATCAATTACGAATTCAAAACAATACCACAAATTTATATTCGTTAATGGATGTAATTTTTAATACGAAACGTTTACTAAAAATATATTTTTAAATGATGTTTGTTTTGCTAAATGAACTTCAAATTTGGTCATTGTACAATTGACGCCAGATTTGAAAGTCAACAAATAAACATTGGACTAAAAATACATGAAAGCAACCAATAACACCGACAGAATGTTTTTTTACCCACTTTGTCAAGATTTCAAACTCAAGATTGAATGAAAAAAAAAATGTTCAAATACAAATTTTAAATTGAATTTACTATTTAACACATTTTTTATTTATTATGAATTCTAACTAATAACCGAAATTAATATGTGTATGTGTGTGTATATATATATATATGTATATCAAAATATTAAAAATAAGAAAATTAAATTTCACAAATATACTATACCCAACTATCACAACTTCGTCACATTCAGTGATTAACATCCATTTTGATATATAAATATAATTGTTATTGATACAATCACATTCAAAATACAAATGTAAAAAATCCATGAATTATTCAAATATGAAAGAATAAACCATGTTTATAATCCTAAAACAAATCACATCTATAAAATGGTTACACATTTTCCTGCATGTACATATAACAGAGGAAATCATAGTCATGAAAAAAATATGTATATACAAAATAATTTACATTTTATTTCAATAATTCATTTTACACATGAATTAATAATACCTGTTAATAAATAACAAAATATAATACTATATGTATTAAAAAAAATTCTTTTAAATTATTATATCACATTGATAAATAAATATTTCAGATCGTTCACATTAATAAGCTTTCTTTTTTAATTGTTAACAAAATATCATTTTTATTATTCAATTTACACTTAAGAGTAATGTTCTATATATGGGCAGCTTATATGAATAGTTTTACAACAATCCAATACTTATTATGTACACAATATACGTTTAGAATATTTTTAAAAACCCTAGTCTATTTCTGTACCACAATATATGTATTGTCTCAAAAGACATTTATAGATATTTACAGTTTTCACCATATAATGATGATTGGTACAAAAATAATTTCTTAAGGGCCCAATAGACTATCATTAAATTTTCACAATGGTATGTAATAATACCTACATTTGAGCATACAATATTAAATGGGTAATTCTCAACAATATATAAACTGATCTATATGTATATGACATATTGAATTTAACAATTGATCATTTAAAATCCAATGTACACAAGATTTACAAATTACAAATCAAACAAACGAGTGTGTAAAAAATTACAATGAACTTACATCACACTGTTCCAATCATTTTGTTCTCGTTTGTAAAAAATAAACATTATTATTTTACAAATTTATAAATACACAACTAATGTTCATTATAAATAAGTTTACTGTATTATAGAATGTTTGCATTGTTACACATAAATATGCAAGTTATTTGACACACAAATAGATTCATACATATAATCAAACTTCCACACATACATCCATATTGCACACATATATATACAAACATGCATACATACTTTTATATATATATATATATATATATATATATATATATATATATATATATAAAATCAAAAACCTACACATTTGTATCACTTTTGAAAGATATGATTTTAGCAAGTGATTGAAACAGGATTTATGTGTGTATATATATATATATATATATATACACATATATATATTGCTCTTTTCAATTTTGCAAAACAGCCGTTATTTTACAATTCTATCATTGAATAATTATAAGTAGAAATCTACAAAATATATTATGTCTTCATTTGCATGTACATTAAAACATTCACCAAAAAATACAGTAACAATTTTTAACTTTAAAAATAGTTGGTTGGTTATAAACATTGGTGAAATTTTCATTTCTTTTTACACTTTATTTCGAAAATTAAAATGTATACATATATATATATATATATATATATATATATATATATATATATATATATATATATATATATATATATATACACATACATACGCATATATAAAATTTGTACCACTCTGTTAAAAAATACAGACATGTCATATTCTTTACATGAAAATATAAGAAATTTGCAATGATTGAAAAGATGAAATTAAGAAGAAACATACATAGCTGCATATAACTGATTTGTCTAAAAAAGTATATATTTGTCAAGTTTTTATAATAAAACATACACAGCAGCTGCAATGTAAATCATTTGCAATAAATCTTTTAAGAACTACAAATATTTTAATTTAATTTCACATGTTATTTGTTTATTAGTAAAAATATATTCCAAGTTAAATGTTCCAAAGTTATAACTGATATAACTTTTCATTAAATTTTAATGCATCATATAAATAAAACATTCTCAAAACTTACGAATTGAAAACATCTGTACCTTTCAAATAAAAGAAATATCATCAAATTTAATATGTAATTAATGTCACTTATACTAGTAATATATATTCATATCTTCAAAACACTAAAATTATTGTTAATTAAGAAGCAAATAACATAGCTGCGTATAATGAATTCGTTCTGTATTTATATGAAAAATGATTTTTTTTACTACTTTGACACATTTTCCTAAAAAAATGTTGTTAACAAATGCACAATATAAAAATTAATATCGATTTTTTAACAACATTAAACGTTTGTATATTTTAAATTGATTATGTAAAAATTTACAAACTTATGGTCACATAGAAAAAAAAATTAAAAAAAATACATACAAATGTTTGGAATGATGTTATTAAACATTAGCACTTGTTTTATGAATATATATGTATAATGAACTTTAGTAGTTTGACACAGTTGTCTTCATTATAGGTGGAATATTGTCATTATAAAAAGTAAGGCCCACAGCAATGATTTACACTGCTGTGGGTATTCTTGATTGTCAATGCCATTTTGCTTTCTGGGCAAATATATCTGCTCGCAAATTTTGAGCAAAACAAATTCCTAAAATCTGAAAATACAAAATGTTTACTCGAAACAACACATTAAATTTAAGAAAATAAACTGAATTTTCACTAACTCATACCAATACATGTATCTTTCAATAGAAAACAAATAAATAAACATTTAGAAACACTTTAGTGCAGCTTTTTACCAATGATTGCTTATACATTATACAAATGTAACATTGAAATGGATGAAAATAACATACTGTACTTTATATAAATTTATGTGATTGAACAAAATTGTAATAGTAACACATCTAATGAAAAAAACAATTTGAATTTATTATTTCGTAAACATGCACTTTAAAAAGATTAAAGATAATCAAAAATATATGTGAAAAAAAAACAATGTTTTTTCAATAAAACAACAAAAATAAACATACAAATTAAATGAATATTGTCTTAATGCAAGTAAAGGAAAATAATGACAACATACCTGTGAAAATACTACCATAAACACATAACTAATAAGTACTACAACGTTTTCTTGAATCCATTCTTCTGCTGCTTGGATGCACCCTTGCTCATTAACGATTTTACTCAGATCGAAGGTCTACAATTCCACTTTCAATTTACTATACTGAATAACCAACATACTCATTACCTTCACCGTGACGTATACTACAATGATTTGAACACACCTACTATCAGTCGATGTTAAAAAACAAACGTGCAGTGCAAATGCAAATGAGATGAATGAAGTGTATACCCAGCTAAGCAAGAACGATATGCAAAATCAACATCTACACGCTCATAGTAATCATTCAAATTAAATAAAGCATTAATACCTGCAGCACCATTATGGCTACAGAAATTCCAGCCACAGGTACTAGATTAGTTTCTACCCATTCTTCACCAGCACGTAGGCAACCACGTTCATATATATTCCTTTCTCCAGGCTATGCATGCACACATATGTAATTTTATTTTAGTTATTTATTGCTAAATAATGTTAATTAGGAAAGAACAATCAAAAATATTTTAAACAGTCGATCTAATAGTATACTTTTCTCTCTCGTACATACTCGTCACACAATATATATGAACACAATCATTCACACGCCCGCTCACAAATGTACACAAGATAACAAATAATAATATTCACGAAATTAATTTAGTTTTACATTTTTAAACAGTTTAATCGTATAAATGTGCTTAAATATGAAATTAATTTAAATTTACAAGCAAGCAACGATGATTTATTTTGTTAAAAATATATCAAATTGATAAATAATGAAAAAACACTATACTTACATAAGTAGGTTTCCGTACATCATATCCGCATTGTTTATTTTTAGTTAAATCCTATAAAGAAAATCGAAATATAAGATATAATACACACAAATAAATATATACATATTTACATTTGGTTTTCTTTTGCAACATGAAAAAGGAACACCACAAGCCTCTCTACTACCAACAGCTGTAGATGAACAATTAAAATAATTATTTTTATCCCAATCTTTAGGACCTTCTATTCCACAACATTGAAGCTGTAATATAATTAAAAATTATATATCATCTTATCTAACATGTTATTTAAATTTTATACAAATTAAAAATAAATATATACTATTCGTTAATGTATACTTTGCAACATAAATACACACCCAATCTTCTTGAATCCAGTCTATAAGATTCTGTTGATCTGGATCTTCTCTATAATGAATAATAAATGCTTGGAAGCCATCAGTCGCTTGTGATTTTATCTAAATAAATAAAGTTCTTTATTAAGTTTTTACATCAATATGTCAACGGTTAAATAATCATAAATCAATACATTTTATGATACTTTCATATCATTTTTTTTTTAAACTAATATGTTAATTAGTAAAATTTAAGTCTTAACATTATCTACACTTGTAACATTAAAAATTCTGTAATAAATAACATAATATAAAGACATATTTTATTATTCAACTACATTGTCTAATATGCTTAAACAACAATTATAGTTTTTAATTTTTTTTTACTATAAATACATTTAAGTTTTCTTATTACACTCACCCAATCTTTAAAAATAAATCCTAAAACACCTGCAGAGAGTTCACAAAGTAAAATGATTGTCAAAAAAATGGCATACTGAAAAAATCAAATAAACATACATAAAATTAATATAATTATGTGTGTTAGTATGTTTGTATATATATGTGTGTACATATGTATGTACGTATGTGTGTATATGTTTATGTTTAAATATATATATAATTATGCATATGTACATGTTTCTGGTCGAGTGATTTCATTGAGAAACCACAAACATTTTTCATATAACTTGTCATTGAAGGTAACTTTTTCTTACTTTTACTTTCTATAATATGAAAATAACTTTACATTTAACTGTTTTATTACTGTTTCTGTTAATATCATAAAAAAACACAAATATATAATCTTTTTTATTTATTTTATAGTTCTTTCTGTAAATTAATAATACTTTCAATTTCATGAAATTCCAGTTTCTTAATTGGTTTTCATAAGCATTTATGCTAATTACTTCAATTGAAATCAAATTTTTATTTTAAATAATATTGATTAATAATCGATATTATTTAAAACATATGATGATTATAAACACATTTAAATATTATAATATAAATGAATATTGTTATTTTGTAAAATCATAACTACAAGACTTAAATATACTTACACAAGCTAATAAACATGTATTTTCTCTCAATGCACCCACACATCCTGTATATCCAATAACAAAAGTTACTGTTCCTAAACAACAAAGAAATCCATGTGTTAGTAATACATATGTGAATACATAACTTCATGTTGATTTTATATAATTCAAACGATTAATAAAAAAGCTTACCAATACAAATAAGTATAAATGCTGGATCTAACGCAACATTTGTCAACTTGCCTAGATTATTAAATGTATCTTTTTCATTCCAGGCCCAAATACCAACAATCAAAATGAATAAACCAAGCAACTGAAATGAAATAGTCAATTAAAAACATTATTGAATATTATAAAATATGCACAGATACATATTGATACATTTATATATAAACAATTTTAATATGCAATTAGATACATTTTTTTAAAAAAATCTACCATTTTTATTTAAATGACATCATGTTTTCATTCTTTAAAAATACTTTTTACTGGTTTTTACCTTTAAAAGATGTAATCAACTTTGATATTTAAGAACAACTAAGTATACCATTGTGTAGGTGTATTAAATATGTAAGTATATTTGTATATGTGGACATACTCTTAATATATATTTAAATGTGCATATATGTGTGTGTGTATACAAGTGTGTATATACATATATATCCAAAGTTTATTACAAAAACAAAAGTTCGAAAAAAATTACCCAAAAAAGAACATTAAATCCAAAAATCATGTACTTGAGGCAGCAACTGACTTCACTGCTGTCTTTTCTGTAAGATTTTCTAACACTCATCTTTGTCATTTTTACAAAAACTATTTTAAATTTGAAAAATGTACTCAGAAAATCTTAACACAACTTAATATTATTCGTATTAACATTATTTGAATATAGAAATTTATATCAATAAAAGTGAGACATTTTAAGTGTCAAACCTAACGCAAACTACAATGAAATAGACACAACTCGAAACGTCAGACGTACACAAATCATACCAACCATAATTTAAAGTTACTGAGTAACTCTATTGATAAAGCTGTTTTTGCCCATATTTTTTTGAAAAATTGGATCAATCCCAAATAAATGCCTTTTGACAATTTAACGTACAACTCTTTTCATATCTCATAAATGATCCTAAGTTATAGTTTTCATTAAAATTACGAATGGTATCCTTTCAAAATGATCTCATCACAAAAAAAAAAAAATCATTAACTAATAAAAATATTTATTACAAAAATAAGGCCACTCACCTTAAAACGGATTATTTAAATTTACTTAGGTCCGAGACAAACGCTATAAGATTTGTGAAGGACAAGAATAACTTACAACTTTTTAAAAAAAAAGTATCCCTGCAATTTATTTACTTTTATTACAGTAAAATATTCATCAATTTTATAAACGACTTACTATTTCTATAAATTACTTTTTCACACTAATAAACTGTCCGTCATTTTCTTTATTTTTGCAATTTAAACATACTTTATTGACAATTTATAATTTATGACAAAAATATAAATATATATTTCCAATGATTACTGATTTCATATCTTTCAATAAATTGAAATCTCATAAATATGAATTTAAATACTGTGTTGCAATTAAAAACAATGTTTTATAAACTTTTTCATGTATATTCATGTAATGAGATAATACTGTTCTCCTAGAAAAATCAAAGTTTTCACACATTCATAGCGAGTGACATGAAGCACCATTAAAACATTAAAAAAGTAGAACTGACAGGAATGATTCTTATTCATCTTTTATTTGTATAGCAAGTAGCAATACACACAGTTACATCAACTTTTGTGGTAAATGTCAGATCACGTAAATTATGAAAATCTTGCTATTATTAAACAAGGTTATAAAAAATCTCAGATGTAAGACTTTACTAATATGAAAAACTAAACAAATTTCTTTCAAATGATCGCAATTTTATGTATAAATGATAAATTAGTAGAATATACTTATTAAAAGTACAATACATCAAAAGTGACTCCTTCTAACTTACAATAATATAGAGATCTTAGCTAGATTACACTTGGGAAGTCAAAGTTTAACCTACACATTTGCATAAAGAATGCAACGATTATTTTTTCATTTTCTTTCTAAAAATCATGAAATCGGGATTGCATTTATTCAATAAATATTTTTTCTTTATATTATAACTTTATGACGTCGATGTCTCGGTAGCAGGCTTCAAGGCTTCATCGATTTCCTTTTTTACCATTTTGCCACTGTCAGCTAAAAACATAAATGAAATTTTAATTTCTAGCATGAACGTCATCATCGATATACGAAAATTTAAATATCTAATATTGAACATTAAAACAATAATATTAAAATAAACGTACCTTCTGAATCAGCCTGTTCTCCACCGGAACGACGACGTTTACGAGGGAACATAGGACGGCGTTGAAATTTAGGTGGTGGTAACGGTTCCATTCCAAGGACCTGTGTTTTTTTTTATCTCATTAATTATTGTAATATATGTATACACAAGTTAATTATCCTTTACTTCTCATATATTGAAAATATCAATTATTTACACACGAGGGTCGTTTGATAAGTATGGTAAATTCATTTATTGTTTAATTTAATTAATTGATTAATGTAATTAAATTTTTCAATTTAGTTTTTCTTACTCTTTTACTATACTTATCAAACGACCCTCGTATACACATGCGCGAGATTAGCAAAATATGAAATTTCGATACGATAACGGTGAAAGTAAAAAAGAGATCGTTTTACCTTATGAATTTGTCTGTAAGCAATAAGACGGAGTGCAGACTGAGCCGATGCTGTAATGTCTTCACGCTGTTGAGCGGTGAGTGATGCGGTTGCATCAGGGGTATCTTTTTCACAAGGGTCGGCGAGACCAGGACCACCCGGTAATAATAAACCTCCAGACACTGCTTCTAGGACGCGGCGAAGAGCGTCACCTGGACCCATTGGAATATTGCCAACAGATGACACTACTTTTTCAACCAAAAGTTCCATCGCCTATGTAGACACAAGTGTATTGTAAATGAGTACGAGTAACAAACTAAATTTTCATAATTAAAACCAATTATAGATTTCGAATTATTTTACCTGATACTATAATAGGCTGAAAATGTAATTTGTATGTATGTACACATGCAACACTAGATAAACACACATATACAAACAAGAGATAAATGCACATGTATTCTGAAATAAAATGTATTTAAATTTATGTGTACATATATATATTTAAAATAATCTTTTAGAAATTATTTATATTAAAAACCGATCCACTAATAAATACGCATGCATTGAAAAAATATTAATTACTCGAAAAAACATACCCAAGAATTCAACGGTGCCCACGTAGGTACTCGTTGACACAAATCTCTAAGTATTCTAATCACGATAACACAGCTCGTTAAACCCTGTGCTCTAGCCTGAAAATCAACAGTCATTAGATATTTTATTAACGTTTACAAATTAAAATTGGGCAGTTGACTTTTAATAATATACAGAGCTAACCTGATGATTACTATTGAATGTACCAAAATAAAATTACCATTTAAGTGATAACAGCACATGATTGCCACTAGCGAAAAAACATTAAAGTACAAATACAAGAGAGAGATAGAGCACAGGTTAGCACTGGAGAAAGGCTACCAATTGCTCGTGGCACGTACGTGTACGCTAACTAGTCAAGTGTGCTCTTGTCGCTGCTGTTGTGATTTAACTGACTGATAAAAAAATTGATTGATTGACTGACTGAGACACAAACCTGGAACCACTTGGCGTGCCTGAGCGCAGCCAGGGCTTGGAGACACTTGCCACGCGCTAACACGTCCCGGTCCGAGCCGCTCGTCGCAGCTGCTCCGTCTAGAATCGGACAAGGGTGTTTGACCATGGAACCACCGGACCGCAAGGCCGGCGGGCGCACATGGTCAAAAATCCTTCAATCCACAGACCACCTAAAATCATCTCGGTAACAGGCCGATCAAACTGAACATAACATCGGTCTAACAATAACTCAATCGCACAAACACATACACGGATGAGTCGGGCAATATATCGATACCATACGACTAATCAATGCTTCTCAATCGGTAAGACGGTAACTAACCGTACGCATATTTGGTAGAAATTCCATTTAAAAAAGTAATACGTTTTATAGAGTTCTGTAATTTCTATTAAATTATTTATGATTTTCTTCATTGTTAGTTAAATTTTTCGTCTCGTTTTAAAACTACTGAAATTGTTGGTATTTATATTTTTTTTAAAGAAAATCCCAACATTTTAAAAAATAATTTAACAGTATTAAAAATTAAAATCATTATTACAAAGAATCAGAAGAAATAGATATGAATAAAATAATCATTTTTTTTTTTAAAAAAAAAAAAAAATACATATATAAAAATAGTTTTTCAGACAAAAAGACATTAGGAAAAAAACACAAGGCTTATTAAGTAAAATTCAAAGTTACTTAGTATTTAACTTTACAATAGTAATAAATGAGAAACACTGAAAATTTTTCGTATGAATATTTAATACCTCGAAAAAATTTAATATTGTTCTTTATTTCAAACGCTTTAACATTACTTTAAAACCGATATTAAAACAAATTTCATTCTAACAAATATTTGAATCTGTTCGCATTTCATTAGCCTGTTTTGAGGGGGAAATCATAAAATCTAACCTTGTTCACGCATCACAGGACTTGTGAGAGATACTTGTACAGTAAGACAGTCTTCTGTGACTGTTAAACCGGCTTCTGGAGCAGCCAACTGAACTGTATAGTTACGATCAGAAGCGATCTGCTTAAGAGCAGCAGGCAATAATTCACACACTTTACGTAGTAACGTGAGAGTCGGTTTCTCTGCACATAAAACTACTAGTCTTACTAACGTATCGCCCCGCAATAATAAACCCTTTGCCAAATGACCGACTCGCATGACCCCTTTCAGTACTCTAGACGTATCTCGGTCTTCTCGTTGAAATGAAAACCTAAAGAAACAGAATTTCTTTAATACTCTTTGTCTAAACATATCAGGCAAATAATTGAATGCATAAATATCGAGTGTAAATATTAAACACCCTAGTAAAAATACTTACAACTGATTATCTCTACCATCTTCTTTTGTTTCTCCGGCAGGTTTATCTTGCTCAGCCTTTTCATCTTTTACAGCTGCAGTTCCAGTGTCTTTGTTATTTGTAGTTGCTGATGGGGGAACTGAAGTATTAGTAGGTGCAGCTAACTGATCAGAAACTAATTTAAGAGCACGTTCAGTGTGAGATACAATTCGTTGAATAGCTTGTAATTCTTCTTCTTTAGGATAAATTTCCGTATGGCGAGCGAGTACGTGGCGATCGTCGGCAGACTCCGGGCGACGGCCCATCGGCGGGCCTTGGAAAAACTAAATAAGATATCCACAATTACGCACGGTAGAATACGACGATGGAAATCGACATAAACACTTCTCGATATCGATGCCGAAAGAGACCGATACGTACCGGCGGCGGAATGGGACCGCCGGGAAACGGCGGACGGCGCGGCCCTGCGAAAGGCGGAACACCTCCGGATCTACGATACCATTCCATGTAATCTTCTTCGTAGCGTCTCTGTTCTTCCCAATAATGAGCTTCGTCCTCGGCGGCCATGTGCCTGCGTTGCCAATATTCCTCTCGTAAAGCCTGTATTGCCTATTAATGAATGCATATACGAGCATAAAAAAAGAAAGTAGCACTTTATAACACAGAGATAAAAAAAGAAGGAATTACCGCACGGCGTTGTTTCTCTTCTTGCAGTTTACGTTGCCTTAACGACGGCTTGACATCTACTACTAGATCCGGATTGACTTTCTTCTTATATTGAAGCCTATGCCGACGACCTTTCATATGCATTTCTTTAGCGTTGGGATCATTAAAACGACATTCACATAATTTACAGTTGAAACTTACTACCTGCATTTCAAAATTATTATTCATTGTAAAAATCAAATACATTATTAGCAACAATGTATTCTCATATATGTAAATATAAATATATAATAATCAAACTACTTAAAAATTTGATAACAATTTCTTACATTTACCTTTCCATCATCACTCTTAATTTCTTCTATGTAATCTTGACCGACCGGTTGAATATCTGGTTCTGGGGTTTCTTCTTCAGCCGATGTCACTCCTTCCTCTGTTTTCACTTCACCGTTACCGCTCGCCCCTAAACCACCATATTGAACAAAACTTATTTTTGATGTTCCAGTAGAGTTTTTACGAGTACTACCTCCTCCGACGACTTGCGGCTCTGTAGACGGTATCGGTTTCCCCAGCTTCGTATGCAGTTTGACTACCTTCTGATGTTTGGCGCCGCGAATATGTGCTGCATATGCATCATTACCAGTACACGTCACATCACAAAGCTCGCATCTTAAAGAATTACCAGATCTGTTTTGAGCAGTAGAAGCCACCGTCGCCGTAAGTTTTAGAGACGCTTCCCGCTTTTTATGTTTTTGTCCCTCCAAGTGTTCACGATACGTCTGTAAAGAAAATCGGTTATGAAAATCGTGCCGGTTTCGAAAACAAACCGATCGAAATATAGTTTTAACGCACGAGATTCTCTTTAACACGAACCGAACTCACCTGTGGTCCGGCGCAACTTATTTTGCAAACGTCGCAATAATGAAGTTGCTGCGGTTTCGGTTGAGGTTTAGGCCGCATGTTTTTTGCACCCATGCCTGCTGGACCCTTTTTGTATCCTTGCCAACCGCCACCTTGTTTGTTAGTTTGAGTGTTTCCTGACTGCTGAGCTACATACATGGTCGCTGCAGAATACAGAGCAGCATCATAACCGGAATACGTTGTGCTAGCCGCAGCAGCAGCTGCAGCAGCAGCGGTTTCTGTCGTATTTTTTAAAATAAAGTTTTGTTAACAAACAAATGTTTAACATATATACTGCATTATTTCAAAACATAAGATTTTTACAAACTAACTCTGTTTTAATAAACGATATTAAAAAATACTTAAAATTGTTTTTATCAAACTTTAAAACATACGTTTATATCATATATATATCTACATGCTTTTAAAAAGGAAAACATTTTAAAAAAATCACACATACGTTTTGCTTGTGTTGCGGGTTGTGTTGTAGTCGTGCTCTGTGCCGGTGCTGTATAACTGTTCGCTTGATATGCTGCAGTTCCTGCCGATTGATAAGCTCCTGTATACTGACTAGCTTTTGAAACACTATTTTGCTGAAATATTAAATACAAAATCAACATTTCAAATCAAAACGTAAAGAAATTACATTGAAATAAATATGAAAACAAAATAGCAAAGATTTAATAAATATCTAATAATAAAAACATATTTATAGTCCAATTAAAATAATAAAGTAGTTTTGAAATCAGTTATTTCTTATTGGAATGATTCTTATTTCCATCCAACAATAAAAATTTAATATCATATTGAACACTCAAATACTAATAAATTAATTAGTAACAGCCTGAAATACTTTTAAAAACCTATCACACACACATATCAATATAATTAATTTTTTAAGCTCACCTGTTGCGTCTGTTGGGCTTGTGTAGTAGCTCGCTGAGCATAACTTCCACTAGTATATGTTTGTTTCGGTGCAGTCTGTTCGTAACCAGTAGCGGCAGCATAACCGGCAGCGGGTGTCGCTGTCGCTTGCTGATAATAAGTTTTACTGGCATCGTACCCTGTCGTTGCGGCTCTACCATAGCCGTAATCGTATGCGGTTCCAGTACCGGTTCCTACTGCTGTAAAAAAGAAAAAAAAGCACTATTAATCGAATTATCACATCAATGTACATATATGTAACATAATCTGCTTATCATTTACCAGCATATGTTCCTGTAGTAGCCGCTGTCTGATATGCTGTAGTGTCATATCCTGTGGCAGCTCGCTGTGTTCCATAACTGGCTGCTGCAGCAGGCGCTACTGCATAACCTGCTTGGCCTGCCTGATATGCAGCTCCAGTTGCAGCTGCAGCACTTCATTATATAAAAAAAAAATACAATTCACCTATTACAATTATTATAAATAAAATAACAATTCACATTTTAAATTTATTTATAGGGATTGTTTTTTTCGGCTCACTATTTTCACATATTTATTACAAAATAATATTACTTCATTTACATAATTTTATATATATATATATATATATATATATATAAATATAAATATTTATATATACAAAACATAAATACTTTCACAATTTTATATAAATATAGAATTTCAAACAAAATACAATTTCAATATAATTCAAACAAATATCTGTTAGTTGAATGACTTTTTTAATAAGCATCTATAAATTTCAATGTCATACAATAAATGAATAAAGAAAATTGTTTTTTATTGAAATCATTCTTCTTTCCATCTAATATGAACACATTATTAAATATAATAAATGTTTTAATTTTTTTACGTATCACAATATACAAAGTAATTCGATTTTTTAACTATGCGCTAGGATAATATATAAATAGATATACATTTAAATAAACGTCAAAAAAAAAAACAATATAAGAAAAAAATCGCTGAAAACATCATGTTGTGACATATGAATACAATCATTAATTAATTTATTTCATTAACGGACATCGTAAAAAGCCAGAATCGCAGAAATGTATTGATCGATCAAAGCGCCATGTCTATAAACCAAGGACGCCGGTTTACCGGTGAATAAAATTTATTCTTTTATAGAGCGAAAACAGACTTTCAATACGAGTGTCATTCAAAAATTTCAATCGCGCTATTTAGATTTATACATTTTACTTTACCTGTACTGTGTTCCACCATGAGTAAATCCAAAATAATTATTAGTAGCCATTTTAATCACAATCTATGAAATGAAGAAACAGCCACGCCAAGTGCACTACGGGGATAAAGTACGCATAACCGGAAAGAGTTATGAATCGCAATAGCATACTGGCTGTATTGAAATATAATTTCTATGAATTGTCATTCAGTGTTTCGCAAACTTTATTTTTTAAATATATATACATATGGATATATGTATGTAAAGTTATATATATATATATATATATATATATATATATATATATATATATATATATATAAATATATAACTTTATAATCTAAACAAAATCATTTGATTTACAATCAAGTTAAAAAGTAGAATCTTAAAATAAAACCTTCTAAAATTATATATTAAATAAATGTTTATAAGTAGTTATTTTTTAAAGAAATATTCAAATAATTATTCTATCCAAAAAATTATTTGCGTTCAGGTCAAGTGAGCTTAAATCAAAAAGAACTATAAAAGTTAATTGTTATCCAATTAACAGTACGAATTACAATTAGTACATGTAAGAGTCGCGAGAATCGGATATCAACTAATAGAACTAATCGATCGCAATAGAACAGGTATATCGCGGATAAAAAGAGTTCCTCGCGTTTGATGCTAGCTATACAACGGTCATCTAAACGTGACGCCTACATTTGTGTTTTATTAAAAAGAAACATATATATATATATATAAATATATATATATATATATATATATATATATATATATATGGCAAATATCTCCCTTCCGCCTTCTGGTCTTTTGAATTTCGCAGCTATGTATATGCCAATATATATATATATATATATAATGGTGTATAGGGAAACATATGTAATATCTTTTTAATAAAACACAAATCTAGGCGTCACATTTGGATGATCTTATATAATCAGATTAGGTAGGCTACAAATGAAAACGGTCACGAGCGTTGACAATAGTAGATCAATAAGTAAAAAGAAACACGTTAATTGATCCATTATAAAATGTAAAGTGGGCTTACGTAATTTGAAGTCATATATATATATATATATATATATATATATATATATATATATATATATATATATATATATATATATATATATATATATATATATATATATATATAGCTATATATAACATAATATAGTCGATATATTACATAGCTATTATAGTTAATAAGAAGCTACATATTATACATATCATTATACAAAAATTGTATTGATATATTCCTATCAATAAATGTCACTGTTTACTGTTTATACAAAAAATTCAAAATTATAAGACAATAAACAATGTATACATATGCTATTATTGTAACTTATTTTAAAATGTGCTGTTTACTTGTCTAAATTAGATTATCATTTGTATAAGAAAGTAATAATCCATAACTATTTGATAAATGAAATATTAAGAAAAATAATATATATATATGTAAATTTTATCTTAAAATAAATTAAAAATATCCGAATTACCCTAAATATGATTTTTATAAAATATGATCATTAATAACAACAAATACATGGTACATACTGCAATAAGTGTGTATCTCATTTAATATAGAATCTTGTAAATAAACATTCGAACCTGTAATGGTTTGAAGTGATATTTGTCAATGATTTGATCAAATTCGTTATTAAGTCATGGTAAGATATTTATTTGAAAATAATAAATTTATTTCATTATCTGAAATTACTAAGTGACGTGTTCTATTATTTTGAAGGTTATGTTACATATTTACCTCTATGTATTTTCATATTTTATTAACAAAAATATTTAGAATAAATAATTATTAGTGCATTTTAATATTTTAGTCGGCTATATTCAACTTCCAAAGTCTCTTATCTGTAGTATTACTATTAATATGCACTTGTGCATATCTACGATCATTATTTCCAAGCATAATGGATAGAAATAAAAAAGGGTAAGCTATCGGAAACTATAATTAATTATAATGTGATACTTATATTGCACACAGGTTTTATACGTTATTAAAACTGAATATTTTTTAATTCCAGTATTTTGGGAACTTTTTGGAAATGCGCAAGGATCGGAGAAAGAAAGTCTCCGTACGTGGCTGTGTGTTGCGTATTTATGGCGTTCTCCATTTTATTTTTATCGTAATATAAAACTTATACGATTAATTTTGTTTTTGTTTTTCGTACTTCAAAAGAAAAATGATTTTTATATTATGTATGTCCGTTAAAAGTACTCGATTTATATTTGTTTTTGCTATTTAAGATCATTTAATATATTGAACATTTATCATGCATGTTATCTGTAAAACGATGTGATAAAAATAAGATGACATAAAGAAAATTGTATTTTTTTTATTGTATACATTCATACAATAAATGCTGTTGAATAATAAATTTTCAATATAAAAAGTACAGATTGATAGACCTATTTCTAATTTCTAAATGCATCTATCATAATAGTCTTTTTATTGTAATAGTTTTACATATAAGTTTGTAACCATTAATATAACAAAAATTAAAAGACATTTAAATACATGTACTAATTTTCATATAAAACACATGATGTAATCAAAAAAGAACAGTGTGTCTTAATAGTAATAATGTGGATGATAACTATTAAACAATTGCTGTTTAAGTGCTAAGAAGCGAAAAGTAGGAAAGCTTTAGGAGTACACGATCTTTTAATCTAATCTACGGAAGCTTACATTTACTGTTGTAGATAAATTGATTTTCAAATGATTGTTTAAATATTCAACAGAATACATATTAAAATTGTTGTGTCAGTTATATATTCCATTATTTCATAGACAAATGGCAAATAATAATGAAATGAGTATTAGTGATTTAATTAATTAATAATGCCAAATTTAATATGCTATGATATCTCCATATTGAAGGTATTTTATTAATAGTTGAAAAACACCTCTTACTCTCAACGTATTAAGTAACACACACATACATACATATATATATATATATATATATACAAATACATACAAATACACACACACGCACATACACATATTTATGTATGCTCGTATAATGGTTTTAATTAAAATCTGAAGCAAACTGTTAAAAAATTCCAGTCTTAGAAAAGATTTAGTTACTCAGTTTGCCAAATATGCATGGAAAAAGAAAAATATATAGCATCAATAATTTAATTTTCCTTTTAATATAAATAGTTAGAATAATATAAAAAAATTATACAAAGCACTTGAAATACTTTTGTACAATTTATATATAGGTAGAGAATATTATTACTGTTAAAAAATAATCAACTCAAAAAAAGGAAAATGCTAATGCAATTATAATGAATTATTATTCCAGAACTAATATACAACGTATGAAAAATGTACTTAATACAATGAAATACATTTAAAATTACTGTTACATTAAAAACTACAAAAAAAAATTAATCTTGTGATTCTAACAACGATCTGTGATAAAAAATATCAGAATATGCACGATTCAGATCTACATTATTTAATACAAAAGTGAATTTTATAAATAAGATATCTACGCACATTTATTTGGTCTACTATTTTATATTTAAATTCAAATAATGGTGAAATGTTTTTCCTACTTTAAATGTATATCACATTTATAAAATCTTACATTTTAGGTGAACTTCTGATTACATGTATCATTCTTTTATTAATTTTTGGTAAAATTGGATGTATAAAAAATTATTTGCTATGTAAAAAAATTATGTAATGAAGTGTTTTTGACTAATATATCAATACAACCTATTCATTATTGATTTTAATTAACTTCTAGCGTCGATCTGTAGTAACAGTACTAATTAATTAATTGTATCAAATATTTACATAAGTGATAACACGTAAAAATACAGACATTTATAAAAGAGTATAGTAAATATAAATATGCTCTTTGAATTCAATAGAAATAGAAACTTTTCAATAATAAATGCAATATTATTTTTAGGTCAAAGGTGACATTTTTATGACAATTTATGGGACCAAAATATTAATTATGTATTAATAATTTGTGCCAATGTCAATTATAGATGATAATGTGATTTTTTATTAGCACACTACACAAAATAAAAAAAATATTATTGACAAATAATTTATTGCTGTTTATGTTTTTCATTGTCTAAAAATCATCATAGTGATCTTATTAAAAAGCAAGAAAGACAACTGCGATAATGTGTTGTGTCTTATTTAAAATATTTAATATTATTAAGAATTAGAAGAAAAGAATATAGCAACAAATTTTAAATATAGTTGAAAATGAAAATATGTCTAAGAAAAACACTGTCTTAAGTACAGCAATATTTTGTGCTGTATGTTAAAAATATACAAACATAAAAAGTAAAAAAGCAACTATTATATTCCAAATTAGTGAATATTATAAAAAGTGTGTTGTTTAAATACGAATTTAAATATTTTCACTATCATATATTCATTTTTTTTATTTGTGTTAATGAAGAAAACAAATAGAACAATGTATCAAATATGATACTGACTTGCAATCACATAAAAAATTAATATAAACATATTTGGCACTAAGTATTTATTTTATATTAAGTAAATAAACAAAAATTATTTATATATATATATATGTATGTATGCACATGTAAATACATACATACGTATTGTGATACTTAATAGTATTGTATTATTTACCGAGTGGATTTTTCAAATATGAAAAAGAAACATAATGCTTGAATTTGGTGACTACGTATTTTTTTTTTAATGTGATATTATTGAGAAAAAATATTGAAAAATATTTTGCATACAAATTGAAGAATAAATGATAGTGAATAAAGAGACCTTTTTGGATTTTTCCTGAGATAGAATGTAAAAGGTATTTTACTATCTTGTCATTTCTAGATATTTATGCTTATGTTTAGCCAACATATCTGTTACAGTTACCAAAGTTTTGATGGCAGTATTTGTTTTGGCGACGGCTTGAAGTTCTGATAAATGGGCTACACAAATATGATGTAAAGTAGCTAATTCCTTTGCAGTATCCGGTTTACTCGTCAGTCTTGGCTCTCCCGGATCGCCGATTGCAGAGAGTTGATCGAGAAAAACTACCATTCGTTCCTTATTCTTGAGAATAAATGGATTGACTACTTCCATGTAAGGTTCCTGAGAAATTATAAGTAAATATTACAGGGAAAATATTTCCTCAAAGGATACAGAACTCTAACCTTTCCTCCGAATTCGACTAGATTTGCGAGATTCTGTAAACATTTCGCTACCATCACTAAACTACGGGTTGCCGCCGGGCTCGGCGCTTCCGACACGAGACCGAACTGACGCGGATTGAGGAGAGCGGGGCACAAAAGACGAAGAAATATGAAACCCGACACTACACGAGTGCGAACGAAACGTTCGTTCGGCCATTTTGAAACGACGGCTCGTTGTAAACAACCGCAGATGTACCGTACGGAACGGGGACAAGCGTCGGGCGATGTAAAAATACTTAATGTCACCTGAAAACGACATTTTGTTATCGAATTGTTAAAAAAAATAAACTCCGTTGAATTTCTTGTACACGCAAGTAAATCTTTATCGTACCTGATCTAAAACTTGCAATAGGAATTCTGCATTGTTACAGGCATCGTCGGGTGAATCCATTTTAGCCGGATTCAATTCCGCACTCTGTTTACTTTCTAACAAACGTAACACGGTTTCCAGTACGGCAGCCTGAAGAAAGCCACCGCATTCCGCTCTCATGTACAAGTCCATAAGCGTAGTAGGCAAAGAAGCCGCTCTGAACAGCGTAGACGTTTCGGTCTCTCTTCCTACTTCGGCCTGAACTAATTCTCTGAGAAGTTCTGTTTCACGACCTTCCGCTCTAAATACTCTGAGCAGAGCCGTAGCCAACGGCTGACGATCCGCATGACATATTTCAGCTAACGTCCGCACCGCGGCTAGTCCCGGTTCGAGTAACAGTTGTTGTAAAGGGCTGTACTCTTCGGACGGCATCACGAGATCGTGCAGATATCTGGTTCGTAATCGTAACGATCCCCATTCGCCCATCGGAGTTAAACCGGAAAGCGCGTACCATTCTTCTCTTTCTTCGCCGTTTCCTAACGACGATAATTCCAAGGTGAGTTCCGCGGCGTCGGTATCTTTTCCTCGTTTCCCTTTGTTATGTACGGTTAACGTAAAAGATACTACGTCGCACGGTACATCGTCGAGAACGAACTCTTCGTCCCAAACAGGATCGGGACCGGATTTGGTACGTGTTCGTGCTATTCTCACCTGAAGTCATTAATTTAATATGATTATAATTACAAAAACGGTACGTTCAATAACATATGTACGCAAACCTGATTATTCAGTTGTAATGTACAATAAGGTTGCGGTACTAATTTATACGGCAGTCTATGAGCGTCTAACACGTGTAAAGTTAAACACCGTAGTTCTCGTAAACGAGGAACTTTGCAAGTTGCCCGACTCAGCTGCGGCACACAAAACGGCTTCAAGGCATTCACCCATTCCGTACATTCTTCTGTAGACTGTGCCGCTAAGTGAGTAACCGTTGCAAGACACGGTAATGCACGCTCGACAATTTGTAAACAATGAGGTCTCTCCCATAAACTGTCATGAACCTTAAATGAAAAAATAACAATGCATTTTTTTATAAGAAAATTTAAGGTAAATCACTCACTTGATATAAATAAGCACACGATAAATCTATTAACCCTTTTGGCTTAGTTCGTTTCGGATTATCATACAAGTACAAATGAGTATCTGTTCCTTCGACAATAAGCATGAAATACAATAATTTCCACTTTTTTGAATTTTTGTCGGGTTTCCGATGGAGGTAACCCTGATGCTTGATTCCTCGTATCTTTTTCAAACCGGCTTGATCTCTGCATTCTCTTAACGTGGCATATATCTTTTCTGCAGCAGCTTCTTTCTGAGACTGCACTGCAAAACTTTCCGGTTGTGTTGCACCGTCAACTACCAACTATATAAAATAAAATTTCAAATACAAAATATCATCTTTACGTTATCAAATAAACAAGCTTACCGGATGTTGTAAAGTATGGCCTTCGACGATCTGCTCCTTTCTATAACGATTAATAACCGCATCTAAACATTCGAAAGTTCTACCGCCCATCAAATAACGGACACCTTTCTTTTCGATTCTGAACCTTTGAATTTGATTATTAATGTGAAAAAACAACGAATAATCACCGGGCGAATTGTCACTCGGGCGAACTAAAAAACTTCCCGGTCCGGCTGTAAAAACATATAAAATCACTACGAACGCACGTACGTCAACGTCTATTTGAAAATTACCTTTTACTAGCATATCGACCGCTTCACTTTTCGTACAGTTGGGATGAAACCATGAAAACACGGTATTCGGATCTATACTATCGTCTAAATCTTCCACTAGTTCTCTGAAAATCATTCCTTGTTCCCCTGTTCTATGCGCTGTTACCCATAACCATCCGTCTCCCATATCGTTATGGCAGAAAAATATGTCTCCTTTTTTGAAACTTAATTCGTCCGTATCAGGCATTTTAGTGTAAGGTAAGATGGCTACTACTCTCTAAAATCGATCGGAGTGTAAAAAAAGGATCACGAAATAAAACGACTCCCGTTACCTTTTTATCGTTGACCGGTTCCGGCGGAGGAACAGGGCTGACGAGCCGTTCGCGTTTCAATAAATCGCTACAGTGCGTATAATAGCCCACTAGATCGGATAACAGGTTGAACTGTCTCCCGCCTATGTAAAAATCGCCACACACCGCGGTAATCCGAAAATGGTTTATTCCGGTACGTCCCAGATAGGACAGAACGTACGAGCCGGGTTTACGGTCACTCTCTCTGACCAAGTAGCTTCCGAGTCGGGCGGCGCCCCAGAGCCTCTCCTCGGCGGTGTAGCGATCTAAACGACCGTGATACCATTGAGATTCGGGAGGCGGAGGAGGCGCAGGACCCGGCCGCTCTCCGCTCACATCGACGTCCTCGTGCTCGGGCTCGGCGCCAACGTCGTTGCCTGCTTCACCCTCATCGTCGCTTCCGGTACTAGGCGATCCTAATTTATCCTTTATTATTCCACCAGTCGGGCCACTTGACGTACGTATCAGATCCGCCATTCCTACTGTTTACTTGAAAATGAATCACCTCATTACCACTTTTTACCACAAAAAGAGATGCGAACGCCTCACTGTTCTATAACACATTTATATTTGATGTCTTTGTAGAACGATGTTTTTTTATAAACATTTGTCTAATCTCACGCTCTTACTTATTGACGTTTACTTAATATTCATA
Organism: Neoneuromus ignobilis; assembly: GCA_029203775.1. Taxonomy (NCBI): domain Eukaryota; kingdom Metazoa; phylum Arthropoda; class Insecta; order Megaloptera; family Corydalidae; genus Neoneuromus; species Neoneuromus ignobilis. Next base: position 52,951,566 of record CP092089.1, read on the forward strand.
CGAAACTGTCATGCCGGTATAAAAGTAAATTTGTTTATAGAAATCATTTTAGCTCTTATGTACAATTCACCTAAGTGCGTTTCTATTTACGTTTAAATGATTACGCTATTGTCAAATGAATGAAAGTGTTCTGCGTGTATGTGTGTGTGTGTATGTCATTTAAAAAGAATCACAGAGTAAATAACGAAAATATTTTTTGCGAATATCAGTTTTATTGGCCATAAAGAAAAAATAAATTCTATTTACTGTATCAATATGTTTTTTTGCTTATAAAAGAATGTCGAATATCATTAAAAAACGGCGCGTTACTTTAAAATACAAGCGACCTAATCCTCTTTTTGAAAAATGGCTCGAAGAATGGAAAACCGAATATGCAGACAAAGGATCGAAAATGCAATATTGTTTTTTGAAAGCATTAAAGTCATTGAAAAAGTATCCACTCCCTTTACAAACCGGAAAAGATTGTGCAATATTAGAAGGATTTGGCACCAAACTATGTATTATGTTAGATAAAAAATTAAATGAACATAAAAAAAGCATATTGACCGGCACACAGCCGAATGACCTCGATAATAAAAATTCAAACCCACTCGATGAGATCGAGCTAATGACTGAAAATGAACAGTTGTATTCTAATAAAATCGATGCTATTCAAAACTGTAATGATAAAAATGACAATTGTAAAAAAAATCAAAAGCAGTATATGCCGGCACCGCGCACAGGAGCCTATGCTCTTTTATTGGCTTTATATGAAATCAATCAAACAGAACGTACCCAAGAACCCACGAAAGAGAATATCATTCATAATGCACAAAAGCATTGTGACGCATCGTTTCTGAAACCAAATTCTAATTCTCGTTATACCGCTTGGTCTTCGATAAGAACATTAATAACGAAAGGATTGGTATCGAAACATAGTAATCCGACATTCTTTACTCTAACAGATTTAGGTAAACGGTTAGCATGTCAGTTATATGAAAATAATTCACGTGTTTCATTTACTTCAAATTATAGTTCTGAAGTTCGTAATGACACATCTGTTATTAATGACAATAATTTAATCGAATACGGTTCAAGTAACAAAGTGAATTCTAATTTACACAATGAGAACAAATCAAAATGCGTTGACAATAATATTTCACAAAGCACGTTTAATTCGAAACAAAATTCTTTTGGAAATAATATCGACAGTGAACAGTACAATAATATATTAAGTGATATTGATGAATCAAATAAAATTGTGTTTAAGCCGCATTCATTTAATGTTATTCTTCTTGTTGATATTCAAGAAACAGCTGGGTAAGATAAATGAAAAGATACAATTCTCATTGTTAAATAATTTTTGTATCGAGTTATGTATTTCAAATGAAAAACTTGATTTAGAATTATTTCTGAATTTTTTAAAAGGTTTTATAAAAATGTAGCTTATATAACTGTATTACGATTGTCTTCGGAAGTTATTTTTCGTAATTTACCCCGTAGGAAAAAAAAGCAATCTGATGATGTAACACTCGACGAGTTAACACGAGCAGGAGTACAATTCACGGTGCGCCACTTGAGCGTGGGAGATTTTATGTGGATCGCTCGAGACGATAAGAATCGAGAACTGGTTTTACCTTATATTATAGAACGGAAACGAATGGACGATTTTGGAAGTAGTATTAAAGACGGGAGATTTCATGAACAAAAATTTCGACTGAAGCAGAGCGGTATTAAAAACTTAATATACATGGTTGAAAATTACGGTAATAATCAGCATACCGGATTACCTTTATCCACTTTATATCAAGCTGCTACCAATACATCGGTGCAAGATAGATTTTCTGTCAAATATACATCATCTCTTAAACAGTCTATTGCGTACATAGCAACTATGACAAAAATATTATGCGATCTTTATCAGGTATTTAATTTAACAATCGGTACACTTAATGAAATATTTAAAATTTCTAATATGTTTTTCTAGGAAAAAACTTTAATAGGGTACAATCAATATAATACAATTTCATCTGTTAATAATGATGTTACGTCACTATTAACATTCTCAGAGTTCAATAAAAGTGCTGCAAAAACAAAGGTTTGAAACAAATACGATTAAAAGCGAATTAAAAGTTGAATTAGTAATTTTTTTTAAAAATTCTGTTTCCTAGAATTTTAAAGTGCGAGATCTTTTTGCCCGTCATTTGATTCAGTTAAAAGGTATTTCAAGAGACATGGCATTAGCTATCGTCGATAAATATCCAACACCAAAGAGTTTAGCGGAAGCTTATAAGGAAAATTCAGATGCCTCGAACGAGAAATTATTGACAACAATCAAATACGGACCGCTTAAAAGATGTATAGGACCCGTGATTAGTAGAACAATTTTTAATTTATATTGTAAGTATAATTTTTCCGAGAATTAGTTACTTATATCAGATACTTTGTGGCTTTTATGAATTTACGTATATATTTTGTTAATAAATTTTATAATTATAAATATTCAAAAAATATATTTTGTAAAAAATTATTAAAGATTATTACTTAAATATATAAACCTATGTTTTTTTTACATCTATATATATATATATATATCATGTGTACTTATTTAAATATTTTTTTCACACTTATTACTGAACTCTTAACAATAGTAATCAATTTATGTACTACTATTTTTACAACATAAATAAGTGTTGCATTTTACATAAATATTGTAAGATTCCATAATATTTTTTTTTTATTTCAAACAGTTTACATTTGTACAACGGTTGCAATTACTTGAAAATTCCGGTAACAATTTCAATCATTTATATTTATCGTAATAACAATATCATAAATTTTAGTGAAAAGGTAAAAATCGACAAGTTTTATCAAGTCAGATCGATAATTCTGTACGTATTTATTTTTCAGTATGTTTATTTTTTATCGATACAGAATAAACGATTGAAAAAAATTAAATCAGACTATATTAGCATATTATTAATTTATTAAAAATGTAAATATATATATTGTATATATACAAAAAAACAATTACACATAAGGATTCCAATTGCTTCCATCTTCAGGCGTAAGGCTATTTGTTATTAAAAGGACAATATCCACAATCCACCAGATTCCTAAACCACCGAGAGTCAATAATTTACCTACTGCCGTTCCGGTCTGTCCCAAACAGAATCTGTCCATTCCCAAGAACCCTAACAAAATACTGTACAATAACGTAGTTGTAAAATATTGATCTGAATATTTAACACAGGGAAATCCCTCTCGCTGAAAAGTTCTGTTTCCACAACATTCGATATCGTCCAAAACCGTGCAGTTGACTTTCGTTTTTTCCACATCTTCGTAACGGACGCCGCCGAATTTCACACACCCGAAGCCCGTTATCTCTTTCGCCGTCTTATTCCCTTTCAGGTCGAGCGGTTTTTCACAATTAATAAATTCTATAGGTAAAAATGAACAATTCACCAACGGTGAAAACGGTTCGCATATTTCTGTATTGTTTTGTAGATTCACATGTTTGACTTTTATTAAACAAATAAACAATACTACATAAAATTCACGCATTATTCACTTTAAAATTATTTGTCATAAATATACAGTTAATAATATACACCTATATACTTGTTTATTAAATGCAAATAACGAAAACGTATCCATTTGACATTTGTATTATTTACAATTCATCAAAACACAAAAGGTTATAATTCTATCTGCACTTGCTATTGAAAACATAGACAGTGGCGTAGTGACTCTTTTTTTAATCATCGAATGTCGTTCGACGAGACTGCAACCGGCTAACGGTCGTCACTATGAGTGCCCATCCTTCATAAGGGTTGCAGATTCATGCCGCCGACATTTCCGATCATCGCTGATTAAAAATAAGCATACATGAATTATTTCCGGGCTCTCTAATACGGGGCAGTTGTGTAATGTTTAAGCAGCGGAACTCCAAATCATCCACGGAAGTGACTTCTTAATATAAAATGACTCGAGGGTCATTGATTCGACGACTCTCGTCGAAGTTTTCCAGCGGTGCAAGCAGACAGGGCTGCTTGTACTTGGAATATTTGTCGACGAGATCGATGATGTTTAGTATACGTATTAGTGCGTTTTCTCTGACCGCTGCTCTACCGTACAATTTTTGAGCCCGTCGTCAGACATTCTTATTAATTGTCGGAAGTTGGAAGTCGCGATGTAGAGAGGTGTTTCTAACAGAAGGCGATGAGCCGAGCGCACTTATTTCGGAATGCATGCAGCTTTTTGATAGACATGCTCGGGGTAACAGGGGAGGGATAGCCCTTTAGATTCGTATGCACTCCGATACCCCGTTTTATTGGTTGCGGTTTAGGGGTGCTCGGGTCCCTTTGAGGGAACCTCGTACCGCCTTTGCCACAGCTTCAGTCTTTTTAACCGGCTTTTGGAAGGCAATTTTATAGTTAGCACTCACATTGGCCGGAGTTGCTTTGACAGGAGCGACAGAGATGCTCCTTGCCGCTAAAATTCCTTATAGGACGCACATCCATGATATAATTCGCGGGATATACGCGAAAGAACACGCTGTATACTTTAATTCGACGCCAGAACAGAACACAAAGCACTCATCAGTCTCAAGAGTCGTAATAGAAATGGAATTTCATTGGAGGATTGGTTTAATTTTATAAATTTTATTTAAGAGAATTGCATTTCTGAAAATATATATAAATTCAAAAATACGCTCCTATAATTTTAAGTTCAAAATTGAAAACTTGATTTGCTTATTTATTTTGAAAATATTAATTTAATACCATAAAATGTCAATAAGCACATGTGAAATGTTTAATAGTTTTTTTTGTCTTTTTTTGACTATTTATATATATATATATATATATATATAATTTGTAAAATTATATTAAATCTGAATATATTTGAAACACATGTAAAATTTTCGGTGAAATATAATCGTCTAAACATTTTTGAAAAAATTATATGCAAAACAATTGTTACGTCAATTGCATAGATTGCTATAATGAATGCTGTCATTGGTTTGGTAATTGAACTCTATGATGAGGCAATGTAATATTTTATATGTAAAGATCCAATGATGAATATGTCGTTTGACAGATAATAAAATTATTTTTCGAATCGCTTGTTTTAATCGATACCATCAAATGGATGTAATTAATAAGCTTTATTCATCTGTAAGTAGTACAGTGTCTCATCTATCGGGAGTTTTGCCCGGTAATCCTGTTACAAGAGAATATGAGGCAACACAACATATTGCTTCAGCAGGTCCTGGTAAGTACAAAAAAAATTATCTATACGGTATTTATAAAAAAAAGCCGTGCTAAATTTTAAAAATAAACCGTTTAATGCATCGATTTGATCTCAGTGGTGATATTTTCTTTCATTCACAAGGTTTAATATGGAAGATTTACAAAGGATACAAAAAGTCAACAAAACAAGAAGTCGCGATATTCGTTTTTGAAAAAAGGTATTTAGAGAGATGGACGAAAGGAGACCGTGACATGATGGTCGAGACTCTTAAACGCGGAATCGTACAGCTGACGAAGTTACGTCATCCTCAGATATTAACGGTCCAACATCCTCTCGAAGAGAGCAGAGAGAGCTTGGCGTTTGCGACTGAACCGGTGTTTGCGAGTCTCGCGAACATACTGGGTAATATGGAAAACATGCCTCAGCCGGCGCCCGATAGCATAAGAAATTATAAGTTATTCGAAGTAGAAATAAAGTACGGTTTATTACAATTGGGAGAAGGGTTAGCTTTTCTCCACAACGATGTCAAGTTGTTGCACAAAAACGTTTGTCCAGAATCGATCATAATGAATAAACAAGGAGCTTGGAAGATTTTCGGTTTTGATTTTTGTGTTTTAAATCAGAATACAAAAGACTGTCGACCGTTTTGGCCTTTCATAGAATATACGCCTGCGTTACATTCATTAACACAGCCTGATTTGGATTACTTAGCTCCGGAATGCACGTTAGCTCAGACGCATTCTACTGCTAGTGATATATTTTCATTGGGAATGTTAATATATGCTCTCCATGCTCCCGGAGGAAAATCTTTATTTCAGTGCCATGGTGATTATGGAAAGTTCAAAAAAATGACTCAAGAGGTATTATAAGAATGTCACTGAATGACTGAATTTATTTTTGATTTTCATTTGTATAATTTTTTTAGTTAAAACAACTTCCCGTATCTAAACTTTCTTGTATCACTGAAGGACTCCAAGAATATGTAAAAATGATGTTGAATACAGTTCCTGAATTAAGACCAGATGCACATCAATTAATCAAGGTATAGTTATTATAATTGAAAACATTAATAAAAATTAAGTCTTTTCAAAATGAAGTTAAATGATTTTCAATTGTTCAGATACCTTATTTTGAAGATGTCGGAGTCAAGACCCTCAATTATCTCGACTCTCTTTTTCAATGGGATAATTTACAAAAGTCACAATTTTTTAAAGGCTTGCCACAAATCGTTCAAAAATTACCGCACCGAGTTTGCATTTATCGTATAGTTCCTTGTCTAATCAAAGAATTCGTAAATCCTGCGATGGTGCCGTTTGTTCTTCCCAATGTTTTACAAATCGCCGATAGTTGTTCTAAAGAGGAATATTTAAGTTATATTTTACCGGACTTAAAACCTGTAATGAGAATGCAAGATCCTATTCAAATTTTATTGATATTCATGCAAAAAATGGAATTGCTTTTAAAACTCACTCCGCCAGAAGAGATCAAATCGGATGTACTACCGATGTTGTACAGAGCACTCGAATCGGATACTCAACAAATACAAGAGTTGTGCTTATCTGTTTTACCGACGTTTGCGTCTATGATCGATTATCCGGCGATGAAAAATGCTCTCTTACCGAGAATTAAAAAACTCTGTATCGCTACAAATTATCTCTCGGTAAGAGTTAATTGTTTAGTATGTGTCGGAAAACTATTGGAACATTTGGATAAATGGTTAGTATTGGATGAAGTTCTGCCATTTTTACCACAGATTCCATCTAGAGAGCCAGCTGTGTTGATGGGTATTTTAGGTAAATAAATATATGCAAATAGAATAGGTATTAAATTTTTTTTGAAACAAATTTATTTTCTTTAGGTATTTATAAATTGGCTTTGGTTCATAAAAAACTCGGAATAACAAAAGAATTTATCGCTACAAAAATATTACCGTTTTTAATGCCGTTGTGTATCGAGAACGGGTTAACTTTGAATCAGTTCAGCGCTTTGATCGGACTCGTAAAAGAAATGGTGAACCAAGTTGAAAATGAACATCGTATTAAACTGGAGCAATTGAACTCGATTCAAAAAGAGCAGACGTAAATATTTTGCTATAATTGTTTCTTAAATAAATAAATGAGCATGTTGTTTTCGTTATTAGGTCTTTGAATTTAAATCTACAACCGATAAATCAACTGTGTTCAGCACCGCAACCGAAGACTGGTGTCGATACCATGTTTTCCAATTTAGGACTGGATTCATATATGTCGGAAAATCCAAAAAATACAACCGTTAACAGTAATTCTGAATTAAAAAACATTACATCACTTTCTCCTAACGGCTCTAATAATAACTTAAGTTTAGAGGAAAAACGAAGGTACACGCTGAACATCTATTAAATTATATATTGAAGTCGTATGTTCGGTGTAGTAGAATTTTTAATCTTTATTTTATTTAAGGATATTGAAAGAACAAGAAAAAACTCAAATGTTTAGAAATCAGCCCACTATAGCCCCGACACCAGTAATTCAGAAAATTGCTCCCCCTGCAAAGAATTTAACATCTACATTAATAGAATCCAATATAAATCAATTGAATTCTCAGAGTGGGTTTTCTAATAATATGTCAAATTGGTCAAGTTCTCAAAGCGTAACAGGAAATAAATTGAATTGGGAATCTCCAAACATATCCTTGAATGATAATACAATGTTAAAAAATAGTAGCTCGAACCAATTACAAAATTGGGATTCAAGATCTATGAATAGTCAGATGTCAAATCAGCCTAGTCTTATGAGTCAGAATTGGTCGAATCAGAGTTTCGGTATGATTAATCAAAATGTGTCTAATTCATCGAATAATCAATTAGGCCCAGGAAATAATTTAAAACTTAGAAATGCAAGTCCGAATAACTGGAGTGCACTCGATTCATTGCTTCCAAATACACAGAAGATTCCCATGAATCAGATGTCTTCACAACAACAGCCCTTGTTGCAATCGCCGTCCAATCACACGACTAAAGAATTATCAAAAAGCGACATTATCGATCTACTAAGTTAAATAAGTTATTTTAATATTATTCCGATTCCTGTATTTCCATAAAAAAATATTTTCATCTTGTGATGTATTCTTAGAGTAACAATGTACAGTTTTTAATAACTTACATTTAAAATTTTGTAAATATTTGTTTGTAAAAGATCTTATTATAATTTACTTTGAATACTATCTATAAAAACAATTATTTATTCATATTTACATGTTTCACTCTTTAAATAAACATTCCATAATGTATTTGAACTGAAAAGTCATTGAAGTTGTTTAATATCAAATTGTAAAAATAACCGAATTTAATTTATTTTACAAAATCTTCTATATAAAAATATTATTTTTGTATTTTGTCCTTAAAATTATTATAAAATGTACATTTTACTAGATTTGCAAAAATGCTTATTAAATGCAAAAGTGCATTGTTTAATGAATATAAACTATTTTTTATTTCGAATGTATAAAAAATTATAACTCGGGGTCGTTATATCCAAAAGTTTTTAATCGGATGTTTTAACAACAAATAAACATTTTATTTATTCGATAATCGTTTTATTTAATTACTTCTCTTAGAAAAAAGGTCTAATTTGAAGATAGGAATGTTGTGCACATAGATGTAAAAGGAATAAGTTGTGAAAGAAGAAATATTTTCAATGATTTTCAATTAATTTTAATAACAAATAACCATCAAAATAAATTATATATATGTTCTTTAACAATTATACATAATTACAGTTTTTTAAACCAAATTTACATGTGTACACAAATATTTAAAATCTGTGTATATACAAAGTTTTTGGATGGACATAGTCTGTGAAAATACAAGTATGATTATTACTGATATATACTAGAAATGGCTAAAACTGGAACAAAAATTTGTACTAAAATGAATCGACATACATAACATTTGAGAAAAACTGATAAAATCTATATGAAAACAATCTTCAAAATAAATAATATGAATAAAATATACTTTGTGAACATTTGTAACATTTGTCGAATAGATTTTTATTTAATACTGCTATTTTTATTGACTTGAAATAATTCATAATAGCATAATATTAATTGTCACTTTTTTTATCATGAGAGACCTCCTTAAGATATGTTGTATAAATAAAAGTATCAAATATAATATAAAATCTCTTCAGTAGAAATACTCTACAATCTTTTATAAGCCAAATTAACTAGAATAGTTTCTATCTATATTTCTTTAAATATTAACAAGTTTTAATTAAACCATCTATGTAAATTTACATGGCAAACTACAATTACTTTATTCTCACTTTTATTCCGAACACTTCATTTGAATCTTGTATAAACACTGAATTGTATACTTAAGCATCATTTTTCTTTACATTAATATCAAACACTGACAGTACAAGTAATTTACTTGAAAATATTCACAAGTTGCATGCAATGTTAAACAGTACATTTTTAAATATTTATAAAAAGCCAGTTTCCATACATCTCAAATTAAAATAGAAATTTAATGAACTTAACATTCCATAAAGACATACTCAATTTTAATATCATATATGATAGTCACTACTAATGAATAAATATTTCGATTTTAGCTAATCAATAGCAGTTTTCAGCAAGTTTAATTTTAGATTAGGAATAACACAATATTATATATATATATATATATATATATATATATATATATATATATATATATACATACACAAATACACATAGAAGTTAATTTGTCTGTACACATAGAGATAAATACATCAGTCAAGTAAACATTTAATAAAATGCTCTTTTTGTAAAAGTGTATTATGCACTGATACAGAAAATTGGAATGTGTTTTATTATACTTTTATTTCTTATAAAATAATGAACAAATACTAATATATACTTTATTTGAATTGTGCTTATGTTATTAACATCTTTAATTATTTTTTATTCATTTGTTTAGCAATTTGAGTGCTATTAAATATTTAATAAGGTGATTTTGCAATTTTTGATGATACAAACTTTACATACATACATACATACATATATATATATGAATAAAATTAATAATGAGTGCAAATACTTATTTTTTCAATGTAAAAATATCAAGTTCATTAGACTTTAATAATAAAGGCTATAAATTTTGACAGTTGATTTTAATTTTACAAGTAGATAAATATAAGCTTATGAACTACTTTTTAAAAATCTGTTGCACCAAATATATTTATTTATATAAATTGATTTAACTTTAAAACATTATAAAACACATTAAAAAATAATTGGACATTTATTAAATTTAACAAGTGGACATTACGATTGGTATATTTTAAATTTTGCACACGATAAATATTTACATTAAATGCAATGACTACATTTTTATTTTGGTGCAATTAATCCCACAAGCATATCAAATGAATTTCCATCAGGATGAACACTAAATACATTCTCATTATTTGTTACCTCTAAAAATCCATACTTGTCCACTCCTTTTATAATGGCTTGCTGATTTGTACCGTTTGGTGAAACAATTGTCACTTCAGCATTACTACGTGAAATTATAAAAAATAACAATAGTTATAGGTTAAATATTTTAGTTATAAAATATTTATACAAACTATTGTACCTGTGTAACCAATATTCATAATATTTTTTGTAAAAATATTTTAAATCTCCATTTAGAATTTTATCTAATATTTCTTCAAGTTCATTAAAAACCATCGCAAGAAACTTTTCTAACGTTAAGCATTTCAGATTAGCACCTGTATTTTTATTTATCTCATCTATTAAATCATTAATGCATGTTGTTGGGTTGCTATTATTTAAATTAATACCGATGCCTAAAAACAATTATTTATCAAAAAATAATGTTGTTTTAAATCTTATGTTTAAAACAACATTATGAAAATTAGACACATCAAGTTATAACAATAACCAAAATTACTGCAAACTTGCAATTAACATACACTTAGAATGTCAAGAGAAAAGTGTGTACCTATATTGCAAATAGCTGTAGATGACTCGAGAACACTATTAATGATCAATCCACCAATTTTGACTTTACCTTTGGAGAAAATATCATTTGGCCATTTTAAACCGATGTCTACAGCCTTAAAACAAATGTTAATAAAAACATACAATTCACTTATCAAAAAAAAAAATTGTTTTTGACCAAACTATCACACTTTGTTTGTGATATATTACCTCATATCCTGGTAATTTTTTAACAGAAGACACCACCGCAACTGCTACTAGTAATTGAATAAGAGATATTCGTTGACCAAGTTCAGAATTTAATGGGATATGCAACTGTATTGAAAACATAGCACAGCCTTCTGGACTTAACCATATATTACCACCACGGCCTTTAAATAAAACATTTTTCAAACCCAGTGTACGTTATGACGTCGAGGCTAATACTAAAAATGTATTAAATTCATACCGATTCCTTTTGTCTGTTGTCTACAGACTGCTACTAATCCATGTTCAATTGTGCATCCATTCAAAATATCCATAGAACTACTCATAACATCTGAATAAATCATTAAACGACCGATTTTTTTTGTTTTTAAAGTCTAAAATATACATACAAATAGCAATTGTAAATTTATGTCTTTTTAAATTCTGTGACATGTAACTAATTTTTTGAACAATAAAATATTTACATCAAAATAGTCAACTGTTGAAAACCTTGCTGGACACGAATGTAATAATACTGGAAGAAAAGAAGATGTGGCTGGACTTGGCTCAATCCCTTTGCCACAGAAATGTAAACGTAACTGATTTGTTTTTAAAATATTTCCAGAAATGAGAGGTGAAAGACGAGACAACAGTTCTAATTTCAACTAAAAACCAATGAGGAACATTTATTGGAACATTCTTTTATATATTTCGTAATTATTAATAATTAAGTACATACTTCATGATTTCCTAAAAAGTATGCAGATGAAAATTGAACATCTGTTGGAGGTTCTGAACAGTCTAAACCAAGATGAACATCCAAAATATGACGTAGAATGTCTAAACGTGCTGAATTACTCTCCGTCAAAGCCGTATGAATATCTTCATCAGATTCATATTGGTTAGGTTCTACTTCTAAATGAACCTGTAAAATAATAAAAGTATAAATATATATATATATAAATATACATATTTGACAAACAAATTCAAATGTATATGATACAACACCTGAGAAAAGACTGCACGTCCTGTACTATTTGGTGTACTAGCTAAAATGATACTGGGTGTTTGCCAAGTGTCTTCAGCACCCAATACTTTTACTTCTAGTGTATGTGATTTTCCATTACTGTCTTTGACATCAACTGCTGATGGTGTAGCACATCTGTAATAAAAACAATTATTTGTCTCAAAATATTTCTAATCCATACATTAAGTAATACAAGTAATAAATGAAGCTTGTATTTTAATTTATTTCACAATAACCATTAAATTTTTATGCTAACAAAAACTTTTAGTACCAAATCTTTCATACTCTAATTGCTACAAGATGTTAAATATCTTAAGCATTTAATACAAAATTAAAAAATATTTTTTATTTGATCCATTTTACTATTTAAAACATGCTATCAATAAGTGTGTGTGTGTGTGTATGTATGCATATAACATATAAATTATAGTAAAAAAAAAGTTTTTCTACAGTCTCAATACTTTTATAAGATAATATGTGGAATAAGTAAAACTGATGACAAGATCATATTTGTTGAAATATTTTTTTTTTTTTTTGTTCAAAACATTTAGAAATAATTAATAAACCATACATGCAAAACTAAAAAAAAAAATGAAACATTGTGTTACTAATGAAAGTTTTTTTTTTAAAAAAAATAATTTTTTGTTTAATACTGTATTCAATTATATAATAAATAAATTTTAAGCAATATTTATTTCAGCCACTTAATAAGTTTATATTTTATTATTTTATTACAAACACAACTGCAACAAACAAAGTACATAGAGATACTTACATCAAAGTGTGACTTAACATTTACACACACATAAGTACAAATCAATTGTCATATGATAAAGTACCATTGTGCATTTACATCAATAATAAATGTACCTGGTGCTGTTAGGTGAAACCTCTTCACTACTATCTTTAGAAAAAAGCTTGCGACCGGGAGAAGGCTGATAACAGAATATATGATGAATCATTCTCACACGATGCCACCGATCATAAGAGAAACGAACTAGTTCTCGTTCCCTTACCTAAACAAGTTACATAAAGCGTGAATACTACACACGTGAGCGATTACCGACGACTCGTAAGTATAAGCGGTGTAATGTGTGTGTGGTGAGGTCGGTAACATTCTGCGAAATATTCTCGAGTTACTTTGTGTGTGAGTAAGCAAGAGCTCTAAAGATATACTCGTGACATTCTAATAACTCAATATAAATAATAGATTAAAACATATTTAATTGTTTATATAAAAATAAAGGAAACAATTTCAAAATGCACAAAAATCTGATATGCATAAATATATTATAAAATGCATTAAATTCTAAATGCAATTTTTATGCTTAAAATTCAAAAATGCTTTAAAACTCAATACAAATAAAATTTAAATTTATTTTTATAATATAAAAAATATTTCAACTAATAAAATCAATTTGAAAGTGTCCAATTTATACTTACTGATACTCTAATGAATATTTAATGAATTGAAAAAATTAAAATGTATAATTTTTTTAACTGTACTTTTCAAAACTATTTTCTGTATTATTTTAATAGAAAAATAAATAAAAATTATATGTAAAAGAACTATACAAACACACATTTATTATTTGTTGACATAAAATGTACATGAAAAATAAACTTAAAATTAATTTTACATATGATTAAAAAAAATATTTTTTTCACATTTCATATGTGAAACAAAATGTATTTATGGTTCAGCTTGTATGAAGTCATATATTATTTTGTTATTTCATATAGTAAAAAATATATCAATGATTTTTATTATATTTTTCTTACCTCTGCTGTTGTAAATGTGGGCAAAACAATATTAATGAAATCTGAACACAAACAAAGCATTCGTCCACCCATTAGTAAATAGTCGAGCATGAAAGTTCCTAAATGAGCTGTAACAGCACCACAAACTACAAGTAGTGTTGCTCTTGAACCCCACCACACGCTCGTTGGACTTAATCCATACACTGTATATCTGAAATGATAAAACTATTTTACACAATTCAAAACGATCAATTAAGAATGCTCTTTCAATCTAAACAGCTGATAATGCATAAGTTACAAATTTATATCAAAAATAAAACGGTATACTTGTCTTTATGGAGAATTTTGTTCAACGCTGCTATTACATTTTCTCTGGCAACTGTGCTATCAGCATAAACTAAAACATTTGGTGGCTTTGACGTATCATTTAATAATTTGGATGATAGCCTATAATGTTTACTAGTCGAGCTTTCTTCATCTAAAACTTTATCATTTATATTTATAACCGGTACATCTGCAGCAGTACTTGAAGTTTCCACTTTATTTGTTTTTAAATGCACTTCAGCAATTGTTGTCGACATGGCCGATTGACTTTTAAATATAGATTTGATTTTCTCAGCGGCCATGTCATTAGAAAAATCCATTTCTATTAAATTTTCTGCAGACTTTGACATATTCATAACAGTATTCTTTGTTTCCTTTAAAGAATCCAAGCTTTTTGTAGTTGTCATATCCGTAGTTTGTTTTATTTCCACATTCGGTATAGATTTTGGAATATTTTTATGAGGAGACGTTTCCAAATTTTGCTCTATTTCTGTTTCGTTTTTTCCATCGTACGTTTCTGTCGACTGAACAGGCTCTTCTTTTTTCGAGTGAGACTTTTTATGCTTTCCATCGTCGGAAATTTTTTCAGAATGCTTACGTGATCTAAACAGATGCCTTGCTGTTCTACTATCTCGTTTATCTGACGTTTCTAACGATCTGTCATGTTTGTCTTTCATCCTATCCGATTTCTCTGGTGATTTTTCGCTTTTTCCTTTTTTATCATAAGATTTATCACGTTTTTTTTTACTACTGTCGCTAGATTTTTGTTTATGGCTTTCACTATACAATTTATAAGGTTTTAAATATTTTTTAATTTTATCCTCATACTTTTCAGTTTTTGACATCTGCTTTTTACTAGTTCTATCATTAGTAGGTATGGACAGTGAATCTGTGCGCTCACTTTCCGATGATTTTGTCACGTTTGTACCACTGCTCGCTGTACCGACGTTAAGATTAATATTATTCGAATTATCTACAATATTATCATCTATTTTTTGTGTTTTACTTTCTGGAGAGCTTATTTCACTAACTACAATTTTTGTTTTTTCACTCTCTATAACTTTATTTTTAAAACTATCTTTATAACACTTTGGTTTTTCTTTTTTGGCATTTATTTTATGTACTGCTCTATCCTCTACTCTGTAAATATAAATAATATACATATATATATATATATATATATATATATATATATATATATATATATATTATATATATAATTATATATATACATTTCTAATAAGATAATAAGTTGTGAAAAGTATTATTATGAAGTTTATTAATCATTTTTTTATTACTGATAAGACCTTATCTTTTTAATTTAGTATATTATTTAAAAAAAAATAATGTCATACCTATGTTTCACAGTAGAACATAAGCTACGTAATTGCACTACATGTGAATTCCACTGTTTTGCACAATATGAATGTCGAGTCCATTGCATTCCCGGAGTAATATCTTTTGATCTTAATTCATATGCTTTACCTTCTACAGTAACAGCTAAAAGAAAAATATTACTTTAATTATTGGAAATTGATTTTTGTTGCAAATTCTTAAAATATTTTATTAAAATTACACACTCTCAATCCTTAATAAATGCAATCTATCATTCACTGCAATCGCTTTAGACATATAAACAGTACCGAGTCGTATTAAAGACTGTAGATCGGATTTTAATATAATAGACATGTGTGTATCAGCACGCCAAGCTAAAGGTACGCCTAATTGTTCAATCTGAAACAAAATGAAATTCAAACTTATTCTCTTTCCTAATATATTGGAAAAATCAATAAAATAATTTATTTATATAATTTTTTAACTTTTATGGGTGCTTTGTTTTAACACTTAATTTTTTTATATAAAAAAATTACCTTCAGCATATGAAGTTCATCTACATTTATTGCTCTGTTAATATCTGCAGTTAACAATAAATACACCACTTGCATAGTACTTTGAGCTGTATATGGGCAAATTTCTACATTTTCATTTAATTCCAATGGAAATAAATTCTGATTTCGTGGAAATGTAACCCAGTATGATAAATCAATACGTTTCTAAAAACAGTTAATTGATGTTGATTTCTTAAAATTCTTGTGGTGTTATATTCGTATACAAATTTATACAAAATATAAACAGAAAAATCAAAAGGGTTTTTTTTATTTTACCTGTGGTATAATAATGCAAGCCCTTCTATCATCTTGATAACAAAGTAAACCACCTAATCTTTGACTTTCAGTGGATGCATCATATGCTCCTGTAAAAAATATTACCCCTTTTGATAGTAGTGGCTGAACCTGACAAAAAAAAAAATATATTACCAGTTATTTTTATTAATTTTATGTTTTAATCAACTTTCAGTTTTGTATTTAAAACACAAAACAATTATTTACCACATGTTGATAATCTTATCATTAATATTGTAGAAATACATTCAATTTCATTTTACTTATTTATTTTTTAATTCAATTGTACTTCAATTTCAAATAATACAACAAAATATAATTAAACAAACAAAATTCAATATATTACGTAATAGATTTATATTGCACTTTTCTATATTTATAGACAATACAATTAACATATGAATAAATAAGCGAATGAAAAATATTTTTTTACAATTATATACATACATTTGTTAGAAAGTATAAAATTAAATTTTGTATTCTTATTAATATGAAAAAATATATACTGAAGATTACCGATATATCTTTAAAAAACATTTTAAATAAAAGAATAAAATATCCTAATAGTAAAGTATTGTATATTTATTAATATACACAACATTAACGATTATCAATTATATTTGATTATAAAAATTATAATTGATTAAAAAACAAACACACACACACATATATATATATATATATATATATATACATATATTTCTGATTCTGAATAGATGTTAGGAAAGGAGAAATAATTTATAGTAGGGGTGCAGGTGAACTTCAAACATTTTTTTTATAAAATGACATACTTTGGTGACTTCGTTTCGTGCCGTATTCAAAAACCGATCAGTGCTGCACGAAGGTTTGGATATGTTGTCGTTCTCTGACGATTTGCCACAAATTGCCAACGTTTGTGTCAAATGTATTTTCATACGACCAAGTCTGTACCACTGTAGGCAAGTGGCTGCCATATAATAAAGTGTCAGAATCATGGTTGCAGTGTTCTAAGGATGAAGCATCGGATTCTTAAAACAAATTACTTGTGCATACTAACTGCAATGACATTTATATCAAAGAAACAAATTTACCGTATCACATTCGCATTTTTAACAATAAATTCTTATACTACGTCTGTAGTATACTGCGAAATACATTTTTATTTACTGATTTCGCAATTGACATTTCACATTTTTGTATACACCGCACATGCGTATATTATTATATATATATATATATATATTAGGTTGTCAAATATCTCCCTTCCGCCTTTTTGTCTTTTGAATTTCGCGGCTATGTACAAAAAAAAAAAAAGCGGAAGGGAGATACTTGACAACATAATATATATATATATATATATATATATATATATATATAAATTTAAAAAAAATGTCTTATTATTATGTATAATACGCACGTTTAGTTGCATATATTTAAAATCAAAATGCTAAAGTCAAAGAAATAGATTTAATTTTTTTTTTTGTAATTTCTTCGAAAATATTGACTGAAAAACAATGCAAATGCTGTTATCTTAATACAAAAATATACAACAATTATAAATTATTACACAAATCTTATTGATATAAATTAAATCGAATTAATTTATCTGTCTGTGTATTATTTTACTCACCTTTTCCTCAAAATACATTTCTGTTCAACAAACAACGATATTTTAATTATATTTGATTTATGGAGGATTTACAACCGTAGACGTTCAATAGCATATCATTCTTTTTTTAGATATTTCCTTTAAATATTTTCATTTCAATTAAATATATTTTTTTCTATTGTAAACATAAAATGAACGTAATAAATCTAAAAATAAATAAAATGTCTTGAAGACGGAAAATAAAAAAATATGCTTCTTTATTAAAACTTTATATTTATTAATATCTTATCACTAATCACAAATTTAATTGTTTAACAGTCTTCTATATATAAAATATATCTAAATATAATCACAGGCTACTTGAAGCAGGTATAACAATATGTATAATTATTATATATATATATATATATATATATATATATATATAAGCATGTATATAATTACTAATTATTTATAAAGCGGAAATAAAGAATAAATACATTTCTTGTATATAATAACAAAGAAAGTTTGAAAATTTTAAATTGGTTTAAAAATTACGAAGTTATAAACTATAAATATAATTATTATTAACAAATTATATATATATATATATATATATATATATATATATATATATATATAATCTGTTAATATCTTCGTACTTCCTGTATAAAAAAAATAACTTGAAATATTTAACATATCGTTGTTTTTAAAAAAAGACATAAAAATGATTATAGATACATAGAATAATGTAATGAAAATGCATACTTTTGAATATAAAACATAAATACATATTTTACGTTTTGGTATTAATTAATTATAACTAATGAAAATTCAAGGTTAGAAGAGATCATTTTTAAATCAGTAATTTTAAAATTTCTGTACGTTATCAACTATAAATCGAATAATAGGATAGCATCGTATTATCGATTTTAAAATATGTATTCATGTTTATTGATATAAACAGTAATTGAATATCGTTCATAGTTATTATCTATGAATTTAACTGTTTATTTTTTTCATATATAAAATAATCCAAAATAAGCCAAGAACCAGTTAGGTAATTGGCCATTCGAGCAAATTTCAAAGTGTCTCTTAGTTCAGAGAACGACAATAAATTTATTTTTTAATGAAATATTGATCTTATTTTCATTTGTATAATCAAAACCACTATCGTTCAATAATTAGCAGTTTAACATACTTTTAAAACATTTTATTCGAAGAAAATATAAATTTTTGATTAATTTTCAGAACGTTATTTTAGTTTATAATATGTTAACGGAATCTAAAAACATATTGATAGAAAATGTTATTTCAATACACGATTTAAAAATATATTTACTTGAAAAATATTACCAGAAATGGCGGTCTTACTATTGTATTGACTTAGTGTATGTATGTAATTAAATATGAAAACCATTTATAAAAAAATATATTATTTTTTTCATTAATTAATAGGGCAATTATCGATGATCGTAAAATAATATATTAAAATAAAAATGGTAAATATAACTGAAAAATATCGAATAGAAAAATTTGTAAAAATATTTTTTATTTATTTTATAAACGAGTGTGTTTATTGTGTATAGATGTAAAAATTAACAAAAGTTTACCATATTAATATTCTTTTTTTGATTAATTTTTATCGAGGAAATATGAAAAGTAACTTTTTACTACACTCCATTTTTTGATAAAATATGATTGTTCAATAATCGAATTTATTTATTTAATAAAAAAATGTACAGACTCCATTAATACTTCATGCATACATACAGAGATATATAAACAATGAAAGTTCATTTTGAATTAAAATATTCAAAGATTCGAACTACTATCGTTCATTACGAATATACAAGTTCGTTTGACAAAATTAAGCTCTTTTACATGTTAAAAACGAAAAAAATCTGTATTTTCACAAAAATCGATAAACTAACGATTTTATTAGTTTACATGATTTGTTATTTGTGAGATTCTAATGAAATTAAAAACTACAGTTGTATAATAAGAGAGAAATTAGTGTTTTGCCTCGACCTAATCAAACGATTTGTTTTTTTTTTATTTTTATTCTACAATTATTATAAAATCTTACTTGTTTGGTAGCTCGAGAATATTTTCGAAATTGGAATATCTGATTCAGCATCTAGATGTCTTTGCGTAGTAGTCTGTTTTTACAAAATGTCGGTTATTAAACACTATTATTCAAGTATTAATTGACGATTCGTGAATTTTTTCCGTGTAACAAAGATAATAGAGTAATAAAAATGATTGTAGACACATTTATGCTAAATAAAATGTTCGGTATGAAATGCTTATCGTCATCACATTTATGAAATAATTACATGTGTATTTTAAACATCAATTAATATTTAACAATAAGTTGAAAACGTACTATATGATAAACGATAGAGGAATGAACTACTTTAAACAGTCACGAACTATTTTAAAAGACAGCGTTTTGGGCGTACAGATCACATTTCGTACATGGCTGTTATCATTTGACGATGTTTCGATAACTTCCAAATACTTCTTGAGATGCATACGTGACGTACAAAAAGCCATCCGGCGCGGCATAATCTCGATACACTTCCGCCAATGTTGAACTCAAGCTCAACATCGAACGATTATTCACTAAGAGGTACAGTGCTTGCGTAGGGCTCAACTGCATTCTGTTTCTAAAAATATACAAACACTTTCTTCGTTAGCAAGATGTATACGAAACAGAAGACTGTTTTGTTTATTTACTAAACAAAATCGCCAAAACAGAATATAAAGACTGATTTACATTGTATGAAAAAAAAATGATATTTCAATAAAGTTATGACGTGGACGTCAGTTAGATTCTTTGATTATCATTTATTAGTTTATTGGTTAACTGTAAATTAATTTATTTGTACCTTCGACTAATTTTTAAATAATCTCAAGTAATACACTTAGATGTATCGATTTATATTTTAATATTAATCGGAAATTGAATAAAAAATTAAAATACCTTATAACGGTAACGAATTGAGACATTGTTATTTCTTGCGGAATTAAAAATTTCGATTTGTCCAGTTGCGGCAGGTTACTTTCTTTTGCATATCTAGTAACTATTAACTGAAAAAATATTTAGAATTAATGCTTCTCTATCCTTCTTACATACACACACGTATGTACAATATATATATACTAAATGATATATGAATAACGTTTAAAATGAAAATTGTTCGTAATTTAATATCATTAATTCTTTGTTAATAAAAAAATTACGAGAAAATAAAAACAAATTTTATATAAAAAATATTCCTCAAAACAATAGAAATAATCATTAATTTGATAATGGCTATCATGTAAAGTAACTTACAGGAATTTTTGTTGGAAATTTCTGTTTTATTGCCATTACATCTTCTCTCCTCGCTTCTGAAAAGAAACAAATTTATAAGAATATATTGTATTTTTATCAACATGCATTTTTAAGATTTAATAAATTTTGAATTTGATTACACATTTTTATATCAATGAATATTTTATAAACATTATCATTGTGGACAGATTTTATTATTAAAGATTTATCTTCTTGTGTGGTTGTTAATCAATGTCATTAAAAACAAATATCCAGGAGTTTTAAGGATTCTATTGAAACAACCGACTAATCGATTATATACACAGTTAAGAAAATTTATCGGAGTTGTATTGAAAAAAAGACATTGGAGAGTTCAAAGTGGAAAAGATCTTCATCCAGTAGTGAAGGAAAAAGGATGGTTATATATATAAATAATTTAAACTTATTTTTCAAGAGGATCAATTGTTTACATATGTCAAGCTAATTTTTTAAAGAACTTTTACCACGATCCTCAATTTTCATCTTGATATAAATTTTAAAATTGATCAAATATTAAGATACTTGCATTCTAGGGGTTGTCGACCCTTGATTTAGAATATGTAACGATGACAGGCAAAATGTTGATATAAATAAGATCATTTAAAACGAATCCAATTAATCATACAGCATATAATAATACATGTACAAAATATTTACAGTCTAATGGACTTATCAAGAAATGTCGAATCATTAGGTCGCCCTTCTTTCGTTATTAACGCCTATGAGTTATTGTTAGTTTTTTCTTGTATAAACTAGGTTTTTATATCAGAAGAAAACAGTTTCTACAATTACCCATAGTCAACAACAATCAATTTGTTTATTGTTTCGCGCACCAATGTGATCGTCAATAAATTATGTGATTTATCTATATAAATAACATATTTTTTTTCTAAAAAAACGTACATGTAGAGAAAAATTGCTATTGATTGAAACTTGTACATGTAATTTGTGACAATGACACTAGAAAATATTATTTACATTTGATAACTGATGACCATAAAAGTCATAATTGTATGTGTGCATTTATATATATTCACGCACGTACATAATATATTTTCCAATATTTGTTTAGTGCTTTTAATTATTTTTTATTTGTACAATGTTTTAGGATAAAATTAATATTTTTTACATTTCGAAATATTTTCAGCTGAAAATTATATATAAACTGTATATTCTGAGCGATTATATGGTCTACAAATAATCGTTGTCACATAGTAACTACTTGAACTTTGACATATTTCTCGTTTATTGACATATTTAAATTATTTTGCTACTTTTTGTTGAATCATATTTCTTAATAAACATATACATATATACATATATACATATATATATATATATATACATATATATATATATATATATATACACACACTCATATACATGTATGTGTGTGTGTTTATATCGTATGACAGCAGTCATTTCTATGGCAACGTCTTGTTGACTGTTTAATAATTATTTTTTTTTGAAATTAAAGATATGTTCTTACAATGACAATTTCAACAATACAAATTAAACTTTTCTATCACAAATTCTGTTAATAATCACGATCAAATTTAAAATAATTATAACATATAAAATATAATACGTAATAATAATATAAGTCGTACTAATAATATTTAACAGTTACAGAAATTCTTACAAAACTTGCTTTAATGTTAAAAAAAAAATATTGTCGGATATCTGCATACGTCTATTAATATTAAATAAATAGTAAGCACAAGTAATTCATTGTAGAAGCGAAACAAGAAAATATAATTTTCATACAATTCTTACAAATGGAACTCATTAGATTTTAAATCAAAAATGCTACTGTTTGAAAAAAGAAATATATAATCTGAAAAGTAATCGGTAAAATTAAGACAGATTTAGAAATACAGAGTAAATATTAAATTATGTATAAATATATTTTTCAAAAATAAGATATTAGTTTTATCTCGCTGAAGATAATTGTTTGTGGACATATTAGATTAGGATGAGGTCACATGTTAGACTGTCCAGTGTATAATTTACAATAGGTAAACCGAGGTGAAAAAAGGTCAAAAGGGTTATGAAGTCTATTAGCCAAAAGTGTGATTTGCGGTCAGATCAGATAAGAGTAAAAGGGTTTGTGAAGATCACGTATGAATCATTCTATCAGGTAAATTAAAATCGAAAAGACGCACAAAAATTGTGTGTAAAACTTTTGACAAAATTTTCAACAGATTGAAAAGACAGGACAAATGTAATGAGACTGGTAAATAGTTTCACAATATTATGAAATAAAAAGCAATCTTAACTGGAAATTAATTTTAGCCAAAAAAAGAAATAGTTAAAATTGTATGAAAAATAAAAATAAACAATGAATAATAACGAAAATGTTTAAACCATTTTAGAATAAAATTAAAAATACATTTTATTAATAAAATAAGTGTGTGATTGATAAAATGTACGATTTTAAAATAAATTTTTATGCTGAATCAAAATGATTTCAAATTAGAAATGCACGATTTTAAAAATAAAATAAAAGGTGACATCACTAAATTAAAAAACATACTCACAATTTCAATCAATAATAAAATTGGTATTAATTCAATTTAAATCAATAGATTATGTCCATAAAATGTATTATATGAAATGTAGTTTATGTGAATGAATGATATAAATATATATATATATATATATATATATATATATATATATATATATATATATATATATATTATTGTTGTAAATCTGTACGTGTGCATTTGACAGTAGAACTGTCTTCTGAATTCACTTGTAATATAAATACACTCACCTAACGACTTTTTATGTTTGATCCCGTTGAAGTTGCAATTAATATCTTTGGATTTGCTGTGGATATGCCTTCGCATTTCCATACCTGTAATGTTTGGTATAAACTTCATACAATAATCCGGTTTAAAATTACAACCCGAACGATTGTTGCACTGACAAACTGACAATAAACTAGTATTCGTGTACATCAAACAAACGGAGAAGAAACGTATTCTACACTAATCACCCGTTCGAATTGAAACTCCACTATTCGCGAACATGCAATTTACCAAACATACGAGTCGATAGTTAACTAAATGTGAGTGCTTTCAGTGAGACGTGACAAATGAATCGTACCGTAGCAGATGTACACATATTATATTACATTTATCAGTTCGGAATGGCTCTTTTTCTTTCTATTTCATAACGTCTCTGCATGTCATTCATCGCGGTGCAATGCAGTTCAAGCGAGCAAATAGTCCTGTTAAGTGAATTAGATAATGGGATTGATAAGCAGTAAAGGTCACTGGCGTAGGTAACACCATGAAATCTGGAAAAATATAATCGAAGCCAATTCTGGTCCTATACCTACAGATCCATCCACATCTTGTCGATGCCGACTTATCCGATTGTTCCAGAATACTTTGTTTATCATAATATACTAATTACTTCTATCTTATCTTCTGAAAATGTATACCTAAAGGTAAATTTTCTAACAAAAACAGGTAACTAGAAGTGACACTTTTTGTTTTGTCGACTAACAGTCAAAATTGTAGTAGACACTAGTGTTCAATTATCCGTTTAGAATATTCTAGGGAAGCAGATTTAATTAAAAATCATTTTTTTATTCAGTTCAAACCTACAGAAAAAATGTTAGTTGATTTTTTCTTAACTTGATTACAGTTGAACAAATATAATACAAACATCAAAATGATTGTTTTCGAATATTTTTTTTTAAAAAAAAACAGACTTATTTACAATACATTGAAATAGATAAACTATATAATGATAGAATAACTTTTAATTAATTTATAATAATGTAAATTTAAACGAGTAATTTAATGATTTTAACAATGAGAGATTTATATTTTTAATGGCAAAATAAAACAGAATTGTCAAGTGATTAAGAATAGCATAATACACAATTGTTGGCGAATATAATTTTTTATCAAATAGTAAAAAATTGTAATATTTTTGATTATATAACATCGTTTATGGCTTTTCGTGACGTTGATAATGACGTTTATAGTATTTTATTTCATATGCATAAATAAAATATCCACGTATCTCAATCAGATCCTTGAAATTGTATAAAAAGTTTTATCTGTTCCTCGATCATTGATTAATATTTTAATTAATCATATATATTTATCTATCCTTGCATATGTCTTCTTTGTATTTTTTCTCTCTTTATTATATATATAAATATATATATTGTTGCATAGCAACAATGTATATAAAAACATTTAATGTAAACAAATTACTCAACTTTATATGTCTTAAATAAATCAATTAATCATAAAAATATTACAAGAACAATTCTTTTTTTGAAAAATTAATAACTGAAAATTATTCAACAATTGCATAGATCTTCTTAAGAAAGAATTATTTGTTGATTTGTCTCTTATAATAGAAAAATATCTTAATTAATGTTTGAATATTAATTTCGTTCTATCAATAAATAACAGTGATTTCAAAATAGTAATGTTATAACAGTAACAGGAAGTATAATTAACAATATATTCATGAATGCATATCATGTATGCACTATTTAACCATTTATATATATATATATATATATATATAGATATATATATATATATATATATATATATATATATAATGTATGTATTATAGGTTCAGTGTGTTATTTAAATACTACAAAAATAAAACTTAACCCCTGATGCCCCTGGCACTGTATATTAATCAAGAATATATAAATTATTTTAATTGCTGTATTATTTGTTATCACATAATTTGTTTATATATTTAATTGACATATTTTTCTACAAAATGAAAATACTTGCAAACAACATGGTCGTCATATTATTATATCGCAATGATAGTTTATCGTTACGGAATGTAACATTTATGCACAATGGTTACATTTGAATGTAAATAGAAATGTGTTCATTGGTAACACTTTAAATTTACTTCTTTCGATATTAGATAGACGTGAAGAAGAAGTCTTATTGTACACGTTGTTAAACGTTAACAATAAAAGTCAGTTGTTACCAAAAAAATCGTTTTTGTTATGGAAAACATTGTATGTATTTGATTTCATGACCCGTACGTCACCCAAAAAGATTACTGCGAATTACCTTTCAACAGCAACAAATTAATCTTATTGTTTCTGTTTTGAAATTTTATTAGTGGTCATTCAATGTTCTAAAATGTTTTTTTTTCTATTTAATCCAGGTCGATATTTTTGTTGAAGAACATATTCATTTTTTGAATAGATTTTTGTATAACATCTTACAGTATCTTATATTGTTGATCACAAAAATATTCATCAGGTTTGATAAAAATCTTTTTCAAAAATTTCCATTCCGATCATTTCAGCTCATTCAAATGAATTTTCTTATGTCTCTCTCTCTCATTTATCCATGGGTATTCTTTCTAGGCTTTTTACAAATTTACTGTATTTATAATATTTGTCTGTTGTTTTTCCTGACATTTTTTTTTATTAATAAACCAAATAAAAATATGAAAAAATAAACGTATAAAAATTACTAATATATTTTTTTTATATTCTAATACTTTTAATATTTTCAATCATAAAATAATTTGTATAATAGAAGTGATTAATTATTCATTCTGAAAAATACATGTACCATACAACGATGCTGTTTAAAATATTAACCGACATAAAATCATTCGTCAGTTAAAATCGTTAACTATTATTCCGAAAGACTGGCAAGCTATATTATTTTTGTAATTAAATAGTTAATAATAGTAGTCATTCGTATAGGATCGATGGTTCAGGTATAAATGTGTATAAAGGGATATTTCTAACAAATAAAAATATTTATTATATTACACACACAAATATATTACTATTAATATATAATATATTGTACTGTACGCTGTATTACATATAAATTTCTTAATATTGTATAAATTAATATAATTAAAATATTTGATTTAAAAAATATTTATCATTTAAATTCATGATAAGACTTTATTGAAAATACTATTGATAGCGTTTTGTATTTCTTGTTTTAAAAAACACACATTGACTGAATTATTTTCGTTCAGATATTTTATCTGATGTGATATATATGTTCGTTGTAATAACATGTATTTTATTTTAAATTAAATTAAAATGTAAGATAATGACAAATAAACGTAAAAAATACATTGATATCCAATCATAAAAACATATCAATTAAGATTAAACCGGATGTCAATGTGTTAATATAATTGAATATGAAATAAAATACTTTAAATCTTTTTTTAAAAAATATACATAGGGTATGTGTAATGAGATAAAATGATAGATGATTAATATGTGTTATGAATGTATGAACAGATGAATATATATTATGTGTTTGAAAAATTAACCGAACAATAATTTCGAAAACAGTGATACAAAAACACACACGAGTAAATAACTCAACAATAATTTTAATCCTCGTTCAATCCAAATGAGCCTGCGAAGGAGAATAAATTATTAGAAATTTTGTAATGCATAAAAAAAAATTGAAAACATTAATTTCACTCACTTTTGATATCTTTTCTGCGCCCTCTCTAGATTAGATAATGGATCTTTCAGCAGATGGACCCTGATACCTTTGACGTATTCTTTGAAATACGAAAACCAGTCCAGTTCGTCTATACTGAAGAAGAACATCTTCTTATCATGCTTACTGATCTTCTTCCACAATGTTTGCACGTTTTCGTTGGGCGTTGTCCACTCGTTTATACAGAAATACGATATGACGTCGGAAAACTTATGTATTTTTTTATAGATCTTCAGCACGCTCCGCTGTTTACCAAAAATCGTTGCGATCGTATCGAGAACAATTGCAGGAAATAGATGTAAGAGGAGAACATTGATCGCGTACATCAGTTTGTTGCTGTTTAAACGGAAATTGAGGCGCCAAATGGTTTTGGAGTACGGGTATTGTTCGACATAGAAACTGTTTATGTTGCAGTATTCGCTCCATGTGATTGGGTTCTCTGTTGTCGAGACGTAGTTGTATACAGGAATTTCGTCGTTGTTTCTATAAAAAAATATTTTTAAAAAAATATTTATTAAAGATGTTATTCACACGGTAACATTTAATTATTTCACTGATATTTACAAAATAACGAGCAACAAATATTGTTTAAAATAAATGAATGAAGGGATATTCAACATTTTTGCACAATCTGCATGGAAAAACAAAACTTTTGTTTGACAATATTCTGTCATTTATTCAATTAATTAATGAATCATTGAAAATATAATTAAAATCATATTGTCATCTTTATACAAGGGTTATACACCTTAGAATTATTATTTTATATTAAGACAAAAGTAATTATTTAACAATTCAATTATTTGTTTTTTGTATAAGTGACGCTCGATAAAAAACGGATGCAAAAAAGATTACAAACCGTTCTTGTTTATTTTTCCCTACGTCCCAAGCGCAGGCAATGATCGCATTGACGCACATATCGGCAGGGACGATATTCGCTTTTGTCGATCCATTGCCGTACAACGTACGCATAAAACCAGAACAGCTACCAGCGACAACACCGGTAGAGCCTAAGAAATTATTTATCCAACCAGGTATCGGTTCTTGCCATGTTGATATGACTGTAAAGAAATGCTTTCCATGAAGTAAATATGTTTATAAATTATAAGTGGATTTCAGAAGAATAATTTTATGGTGTTTAGGATATTGAATTGTCTATTAAAAGAAATCAATTAATTTATACATATGTTAATAAATTTGTATCGTTATTATTTTTTTATATCCCGAGAAAAAAACAAGTACATAAAAATAGAAATTCAATCAATTATTATAAAAAAATGTTTATATAAAATACATGTTTTTTTCCTTTAATGTTATACAATTTTTAATAAGGTCAACGTCTGATAAAGTTTAATTATGTTATTTCATACAGCAATGCATGATAATTACATTTCGGTACATAAATATTTTTATTTTCAAACACTTTACTTTTGAAATAGTGAATAACTGTGTTTCGATAAATTTAGTTATTTAATTTAATTAATTGTCGTGGAATTTTTCCATGATATCGAATAATTCGGATGGTGGGAAAGCAATATTAGTTTCATATATCTTTTTTACAATTGTTGAGATGTTCGATAATCGAGTTCTGTGTATTAATCATCTTTAATGAGATATATGTGATATTTGAAGATAAAAACCGTGAAGAGAATCTTTATTGAGAGCACAAATGGAGACTGCAAAAGTATGTTTTTCAATTAAACAGAAGTTAAACAGAATGTAAACCAAGATTTTTTTTTATAAAATGTAGTGAATTTAATGATCCATTCAATATCTAGAATAATTGTTGCCATGGAAAGAGTACCAACAATAAAAGTTCAACTCGCAACGGTATAAACAACTTTACTAGATAATTTTACACACGAATGAATTATCCCCCCAATACTATCAAATATTATAATAAACATTGTTACATTTGAAAAAAAATAAAATTAAAAATTATTGGCTGTTAAAGACGTTCAAAAAATTAAAAAAATACGTACAGATGACAGTTTTTGTTAAAACAAGAGCCAGACGGTGCTACTATGATTTTTTTGTCATATGTTTTCGGAAAATTCTTAACATAATGCTTATGAGTTGCGGAGAATAAAACTAACGAGTTTATAAGAGAGGTTATTTTATACATTTGTAAATAAATTTGTAAATCGATTGTTCACATTTTATAAAACTTTCAGCTTGGTATATGCATGTACACGCGGCCTATTTGTTTCTAAATTCACTGTCACTTTTTCAGATCATCGAAAATGTGACACATATTTTATTTTCAATATTCAATGTACGAAAATATTTTTAACCTAGATTCGATTATCGCATCTTAACAATAATAAATTAATAATCTACGAGAACTGATCAAGAAAAAGCACGATTTAATATTACACCACAGACTATAAATTATTTATGTACTAGAAAATGCCCGATTTAAAAAAAATTAACGGACGTCCAATCGTAACATATAATTATCATGAATTATAGCGTCCGAAGGGGATATAATTTTGGTATTATAGGAACAATCTTCTGGAACGGTATCGTAGATAAGTACAGGGCAACGTAATTTTTTTTTAATTACAACTCACCAATGGCAGGTCGTAATACTGCGACAGGCACGCCCTTACTGTAGTCCCTTACAACGCTCTCAGCCAATGCCTTTGTAAACGTGTATGTGTTCGGCCATGCACCTAAAATTCTAAATAATAGATTTTTAATTTCAGTTATCGGTCGTTTTAAATTAACGAAAAATAAAAATACGTTTCAAATTAAATTTATTTATTCATACGATAACGTTTGTTCTAAGAAGACGAAACCGATTATCTGTATTCATAGAATTGTTTTATTATTCGTATTTAATCGGGATTTAAAAAGAACATTGTTTGTGGTACGGGAAAAAATTGTGATAATTTTTTAAAAAATATGTTTTTCGATTTTATAAATTTTACAACAGTGCGTAATCTAACAGATGGAAAATGTTTTTTTTTTTTTAAATTTTTTCTTCCCTTAAAAGATAAAACAATATGACCATTCCCATACTTGAGTTTCCTGTTTTAATTAAATTATTTATAATATAGAACTTTATGATTGCCATAAGTGTTATATATTTTTCAAAGACGTCCGATAATACGTCCGATGTCTTTAAGTAGATGAAATTATATTAAATTTTTATTGTTTTTCTATTAATTTAGAGTGTGTTATATTTTCTAATATTGATATTTCCTGACAGACGATTGTTAATTGTTTATAGTTGTAGTTATTATAATAATCGATGTTATACTGTACTTTAAATAAAATATATATGTACAAGTATGCTGTGTACTTACTTTTATATTATTTTACTTATTTCTATTTGACATTTATATTCATTGGTTTATTTTATATTTGTTTAAGATTTTATTAACTACCAA
Organism: Neoneuromus ignobilis; assembly: GCA_029203775.1. Taxonomy (NCBI): domain Eukaryota; kingdom Metazoa; phylum Arthropoda; class Insecta; order Megaloptera; family Corydalidae; genus Neoneuromus; species Neoneuromus ignobilis. The sequence goes on from CP092089.1 coordinate 52,983,072, forward strand.
AATTGAAAAAAAAAGATAATTGAGTAATTTATGCTATTTTTAATAATTTTTTAAGATTGAAAGAAAAATTTAAAAATAACAAAAACTATTATATTTTCGATTGTTTCGACGATAATTGCAAATAAGTTTTTTTTATGAGATTTTTATACATCTCTAGACTTATTATTCTTTTTATTACAATACTTACTTAGGCGTTATTTCGTCGATTTGCCGATCGTCTAGTTTCGATAACATCAAGTCAAGATCGTCCAGCTCAATGGGCATCGAATAGAATTTTTCTTCGATGACTTCGTTTGGGCAATTGCAGTATACGGTTGATACATGCACGAAGCTCTAAAAATACAAATATGTGTAATAAAATTTCACAACGGATACAACTACTTAAAATAAATAATAAACATTCGTTCAATTGCTAATAAAAACCGTGTTCATAAATATATTGTAAAGAACGTATTTGTACATAACGAGTATTCTATTTGTTTGTGTTGTAAAACCTTCGATCGAAGGGCGTATATAACTTTTATTGTAATGTTATCGTATTTAGTAATGAGTGTGTACGGTTCGAAACATAAATATAAGATACTTAAAAACAATCGTGAATTGGAATTTTTCAAAACATTTCCAATTGACGTTACACACGTCCATCATATTTTCTCATGGAATAATCTAGGTTAACTGATTTATTCTAATTGATTAAATAATTAAAAAGGTTACTGTGAAATCTAATAAACAACTCTAACATTTGGATGAGAGAAAAACGAAGAACTAACGAGCAAGAAGTCCTCCGAAAGTTGTAATACCACCAATGATAATGATGACTATTTTCCATATATACATTTTTTATAATTTCTAGTTTGTTTATTTTGCTTCGCATCGAACAAATATTTAAATATTGTCGTAATATAAAAATGCGTTAATTAGACACAATAAAAGGTTGCAAAATAAGCACAAAACAGTTTATGTCAATTAAAAATTACCATTTTATATATGTATGTCTTTTATGAAAAAATTAAACGAAATTTTCTTGGCCAATGTCAACTAGTGTTTCAAAATTGAATTTGAACGGAACGCTCCAGGCGTTTAACAAATTACACATTTCGACAAATGTTTCATCACATCTAGAGTAAATAAAACACTCACTCCTTCCCTAATTATCATACATGTGTAATAATTATCTATACACACATATTGTCCGTGTGTACTTTTTAAAATCGTCAGTTTAAGTTTATGAGTTAAACTCGACCTTGACTCGACGATTATTTGTTAGTTTTAAACTTTTATTTGAATGAATGTCTTTTAATATAATGCAATAAAATGTTATTCCATGTCGTGTCCATTAAATTATACGAATTGAGAAATTCAACCTGAATCGATCATTTTTTTTTTAAGTTCCATAACCTGTATTTCGTTTCACACTCTCTCAAGTTGTACAATTGTTGTGAAAGATATGTTCAGTAAAGTTCGTGTTGCATGCACATAGTTCAATCACCTCTTTAACGCAGACACTAAGTGGGTCAACTAATTAATAACAAATATTAATCTAACCTTGAGATGAATCATTTGTTTGCACATAATCAATAAATCTCGCGTTGCATTCACATTTATGGCCATTGCGAGACGCAGATTCTCGTCGAAACGGACCGTTGCGGCCACGTGGAACACCAGGTCGACACGTTCACACAACATACGTCGGTCCGACATGCTCAGGCCTAAACCCGGCATCGAACAATCACCTTGAACTGGTTCGATTTTGTGACGAAACTTCGAACATTCACTCTTCAAACGGTTGAAAAGCTGTTGAAAAGGAAAAATGACGTTTTTATTTCACAAGAACATTGAACTTCTGAACTGAAGTGACGACAGAATTCCACCCCTCCAGAAAAGTCTTTACTGAATACACTGCATAATTACTGTCTATTCGGTTTATAATAAACCGACTTTATTTATTTATATATTTGTTTACTTACGATGTCATCGAACATTTCTTCGACTCTGGTATCGATCGATTTTCCCTTTTTAGCCCGAACTAATATGTAAATTGTTTGAATATCTGGACATGAACGTAACAGTTTTTCAATCAGGATTTTCCCTAAAAAACCCGTTCCACCCGTGATGAATATATTTGTCTTATTATAAAAATCTTGGATTGGTGTTAAGTTTTTGTTCTGCAAGTCTTCGTTTTCGATGTTTTCAATCATTTCGAGCTTCGACTGCTTTGATAGATTGTCATATAAATTGGGTATTTCCATTGCGAAAGCTGGAAAGAAATTTGAAATTAAACAAAAACTGACAAGTAATAATCGATTCTTATTCTATAATTTTATACGAATGTCAGATTTATCATTAAGTTAATAATATCGGTATAAAATAATTAATATTACATATTATCGATTAAAATATTCGAAAAGTTTATTTATTTTTTAAAAAAGACGTGGTTTTTTAATTTGCTGAAAATTGAAGCTATGTTAATGTCTTCTTTAATAAAGATGCCTTCATTAAAGACTCTTACACAAGTGTCCTTCTCTCTCTCTCTCCATATTTTATATATATATATATATATATATATATATATATAAATGTGTGTGTATGTAATTAAGGTGACCAACCGTCCTCCTTTTGGAAGTTCTGTCCTCTTTTAATTATCAGAGTTAGAGGAATAAAATTCGGGGATAACGGAAAAAATTGTCAAAGAAGCCCAGAATTTTTATCAAATATGTGTTGAATACATCGAAGAATGGTCTGAAGCAAACATTACGAGAAGTAACAGTTTTCAATGGTGCTTTTTGGCTTCGTCTCAGGTGCATTGAAAATATATTGAATCCTGTGTTCAGTTTTTATCCACAGAACTACCAGACATTAAAATAGACGACAATTGTCTACTTAAAGAAATGAGAAAACTGAATAATTATATAAATTCTGAAAAATCGGTCGAGTGGGAAAATGAACATGTTGAAGTTGATAAACGATGGATGGAAATATTCAACCATTTCAAAAATGCACATATACCATATGAACATTTACTTCTTCTAGTCCAATTTACATTGTGCTGCCCTTGTTGAAAGGGTATTTTCAATTGCTAATGATTTTTCGACAACTGAAAAATCAAGACTGAATGTTGATTCTCTAGCTGCAGCACTTGCTGTGAAATTCAGTATGAAAAATAGTTCTTGTACGGATATTTCCAATATTTCGTTAGAAAATGACACATTAACAAAAAATATTCGTTCAATCGAAAAATATTCATATTTAAATAATAATTAACCATAATACGCCTGCGTTATCCATTTACTATATTATAATGCTTTCTGTCTAGTTATTGTTGCAAAGAATTGTTTTTTATTTGCAATATTTGTTTAATTTATTTATGTCCTTTTTATTGGAAAAAGTTGGTCACCTTAATGTAATTCAATATTAAAATGATTTCTAATTAATGATCATTACAATAATAAGAAAAATAACAATGCTTTTATAAAAACAACAAATTCATTTACATTTTAAAACTTGATTAAACATTTGTAATTGTTATACCAATAAGTATACGACTTATCTATGTAGTAAAATTTCTTCGTTGATATAAATGTGATTATTACAACATAATTTTGAAATATAATTATAACCGTCAAATTAAAATAAAATACACTTTTGAACAGCGATATTTATACAATGAAATTAGATGCAGTTGAAAATAACAGATTCAATTGTTATTAAATAAAACGAAAAATTGACAATACACTACAATTTATATCTAAAATTACTATTCATTAAGTGTTATCGGTCCGTGAATAGATAGATAGAAAAATCGGTGAAATGGGTATGGACAGGATACATAACAAGAAGCGAAGGTAATAGAAGAACAAAAATCACTTGGTCTGGCGATCAAGAAATAAAGAGGTTAAAGAAGAGACTTCATCAAAGATGTATGCATGTATGTATATGTGTACATATATGTGCATATAATTTTTCAATTATATATATTTTGTAATTATTTAATAACATATATTTTATATCCTAACAAATAAATGACAAAAACTTAACTAAAACAATATATAATTAAATTTAATTGTTATTTGGTAAATACAGATCATTAAGTCTAAAAAGATAAATTCAAAGAAATTGACCAGAACTGACACATTTTCGAGAAAGAATGTACATTAAATGTTAGAAATATATATGGATATAATATTTTCGAGATTTCTTTCAAAGTGTAAGTAAACATATCTGTTTATCACACGAAGTACACAAATATAAACATTTATATTCTATTTAGCTATTTGTCGAGAAATCAATGAAAATACTGATATGGAATAATCATAATATAATCGATATAATTAAATAATGATCGCTAATTAATTATTATTAAATGGTTCAATTACTGACAAAATATCAATTTCAACGGAATTTATCGATGAGTTAATTCATCATCGAATTAAACGGTATTTAATTTATTTAAAATAGCCATTTGTTTATACACACACACACGAATATATATATATATATATATATATATATATATATATATATATATATATATATATATATAAATGTATATGTGTGAGTGTGTGTTCATTTAGACAGAAAAAATATTTATATTGGCACACATTCTTGTTAACTGTAAGCATGAAGTGGAACAATTTTCTGTAAACCGTATGACGGAGACGTGTCTCAATTAAAAGTTCAGTTAGGTTCGATACAAGTATATTTAGAGCGGTAAATATGAAAAATTGAAATATCATAAAAAAGTGTTGAAAAAGATGAAAAAAAGAAAATCGATTGAATGTGCGATAAAATCACAAAGAAAATAACTATTCTCAAAATTCAACTTTAAATATAGACATTTTTTGAAATAAATGTTTCGTTTTCACTATTATTGAACATATTAAATATTTATATTGAACAAAATATTTCAGCTTTGAATCTCATTTTGGTTTTTATTAATATTATTGTTATTTTGGGGGTGAAAGGAGAGTATATTTCCAGTAAATATCTGACAGTATTTAACATTATGCTTTTGGATATTATAATAATTGAATGATGTAATTGTTAGTTTTATTTACTGTCATCGAATACATTTTATGGTGAAAAAAGATTAACCATTTAATGGAAAATTAATTATGCTCAGCCTGATAAGTATAATTAACATCTTTGTATTATGTAATAACAATATTTCTTTGTGTATATTTTTATAATTTATTCCGAATATCAAGTATTGTACAATATTATTAATAGAAAAATGTTTTTTTTGTAGAAAAACACTTTGTATTTCAACAAATGCTATCAATAAATTACTCATTGCGAAAATCATACAAATTTCAACATCTTACATTTGAATTATAATTAAGTTCGAAGATAAACTTGAAAAACGCTTACAAAGTCATTTTATCAGTGTAATGTTCTATCTATTTAAATTTATTGACAACAAATTGAATATGATGCACTTTATTATTATTTATACATTATTAAACTGTAACTAGAAACTTAATTTTTAACATTAAAAAAATAATTAAAAAATATAAGGTTTGCTTTACACAAATGAATTTTAACCCCAACACCACAATAATTTAAAGTGTTCAATAATCACTTATTGTTCACTTATTATTTATAATTATATAATTTATAATTATATCGGTTGATGCATTTCGATGGCGACGCCATCATTGTCGGAGCCTTTCTGTTAAAATCTAGACTAACTTTTTATATATATTATACCTATACTCATTTGTGTTTTGTGTCCTTATTCAATCCATCTACAACTGAGAGTTGTATCGTTCTTTTCGTCATCTGGTCTGCAAGCATGAAGTGCTTTCGGTTATTTTTTTTGCAACATGTTCTTTTTCATAGATTTGTGACCTTTTTTGATGACATGAATTGACTTATTTATTACTTGTGACGATATTCGAAAAATTTTAACAATTTGAGGTCTGTTCTAGATGAATTGAATATCTGCATGCGTTAGTTTTGTGATTTAATTTTTTAAAAATGCTCTGACGATGATGGCGTCGCCATCGAAATGCATCAGCCGATATAATTATAAATAATAAGTGAGCAATAAGTGATTATTGAACACTTTGAATTATTGTGGTGTTGAGGTTGAAATTCATTTGTGTAAAGTAAATCAGCCACAGTTCCAAAACAACAAATAAGGTTTGCTGTTGCAACGAATATAATAAAATTGTTGGTTCTGTTGACGGTTATTTTAATAAACAAAATGTTTTGAAATTAATTACACGGTTGGCCCATGAATTATCCGAAACTGATTTTTTTTTGTTAATATCTAATACTTAATTGTATAGTTTGGCTGAAATTCAATCGATGTATCATTAGTTTTTATACTAAATGTGATAGTACTTTTTTGATATTCGTTGAAAAATCAGTATATGGAACAAAAAACAAGTATAAAAAAATATTTACAGAAATACTTCAAATGTCAAATATTGAAGCTAATGGAGAAGAAGATTTATCAAATGCAACAATTGACATGCGAAACGTTTAGAAAAGATAATGAGTTAAAAATAAGAAATTCTGGAAATTGTATGGATTTATTGAAAATGATCGTTACATATCTGTAAGATCAATTGAAGATATCACTGGTGTTAGCAAATCATAAGGTTAATCTCATTTTGATCAATGATTTGCAACGAAAAATTAAAATACTGACATTTCAATAACAAATGAATGATTCGAAAATCTGTATATTTTCATCTCCATCGAATACATCGGATCAATTCTGACGACACCCGATCAGTTTCAATGTCTTGTACACATTTCAATTACGTTTTACGCGCTTTGTTTGTTTGAACACCGTATCAATATTAGATAATCTAAATGTGTCCGAATTCTCCGAAAGTTAATATTCACGTACTGTCGTTTGTTTAACGATAGTAAAAATGTTACACTTTGTGTACTTTTGCTGCGACGATCGTCTGTATCGAATTTACATACGATTCTGTAATAATATAACGTCTCTATGTTAAAAGCAAATATTAGAATGAAGAATTGTATTGTTGTTGTTTCGACATCGACTTGTTCTCGAAACGTGTTATAGTTAAACGAAAAACAATCTATGTCAATTATGAGAATTTGATTCTACGAAGAATTCTTGTAATTGACAAATCAATGTAAATTATTTGTAGTACTGCTATTTGATTAATTACTGAGTTTGAACAGACGATAATCATACTCTTACAAATTAAAATGATTTTTCTTGTTTCTAACAATTTGCAGGGAACATTTTATACATGACGTTACACTACGTTACTTGTGAAAAAATATTAAAGTTATTAAAAAAACAACATTTGCTATATTATTAATTGACTTGTAATCTTCCGTGACATAATTTTCAACAAGATGCTAATCTACAATAATCAAAATTAAAATAAACACTCCATGTTGTGTAAACGCAAATAAACAATATCAAATCATTCAATCGAAATATAAACAAAATAAATTACAATATGCGATTATTGTATATTTGTAAAATAATGTCATGGAGTGATTCTTGTAAAATAATAACAATAGATAAATAAAAAAAATGATCGGTCTTTTATATATTAAATAGAAAATATAAAGGATTACCTATTGGAAATTTATGTCCGTTTTTATACTTTTTTTATTCATGAGTTCATATCATCATATATCAAAAATACAAGAAAAATAACTTAGTATTCTTTTTTTTTAAAAAAATGTGCGTAATTGTACGTCACAGAACTTTATTAAAAACTAATGTTATATGAATGAATAAATTCCGATACGTATATAAATTAGTGAATTTGAATATCGGGTCGCGTTTGGCTGAAAGCTATCTTACGTGACAAATAATCCGTAACAATTAAAGTTTAGACACTGACTCATACAAAGAAAGTAGGTATTGTTTCAACACATGTATGAATATTGTCAGTACATTGAATTAAGAATAGAGACGATTCGATCATATTCGAAATATCATTTATTGGTACTAATATAAATATACAATAATACTTAATATAAATATACAAGTATTATTATATTCTTATTAAGTTATTAACGTTTTGTTCTTTTAATTTCTATAATTGTGACTAAACTATTCCATAGTATGGAACGATTTCAAAATAATCGTATTCCATTTAAGCATATGTATCATCAGAATTTCTTTGTTGATGACCTAGTTGTTTGTTTTCGAGCAGAAAGCGAATAGCGGTATTTTAGTATTCATTTTCAGTAGTGCTCAATGCATGTATTACCACTTGAGCAAACTGTTTTTTTTTTATTAATTATTTATTTTATAATTATTTATATATATATATATATATATATATATATATATATATACACACACACACACACACATATATATATATATATATATATATATATATATATATATATATATATATATATATATTTCCATGGTAACATATATTTGAAAGAGTGTAAATAAAAATATTTTTTGTGTTGTATTCGTTTAGTAAACAATTTAATAATAAAAGCTGTTATAACCAAACAATATTAATATTTTTTCCAACAGATATTAATTTTTCAACTTACACTTACTTTATAAAAGAAGATTTGGTTCAAATTCATTAATCTTCTCAATAGTTATCTGTATGCATTATCTTTACATTTAACTCTATAAAATTGTTGAATACTAAGTAACAATAATAAGCACTAAATTTCAATTTATTGTCAGCGTGTGACATTTTTTAATGACAATTGAAAGATCTAGCGTATCGAATTGATAATTGTGTAAACAATGTACTTAAAGAACAGGGAAGATATTCTTGACAAATTCTAAATTTAGAAAAAAAAATAATAATGACATTCGAATGGATGTTCGACAACAGTTGCGTTCGAATAACTTTTAAATAATATTTATACATATGCATATTTATAAGCTGTGATATGTGAAAACAAATTGAAAATACTAATTATTTGTAATATTAACTAGAATGCGGTAGCTGATAGTTTCTTGTTTTATGTACGAATATTTTATAAATAGTATTGCAACATTTAAATTACACATAATTGCATATTAACTTTTATTATGATTTCGTGTTTGAAATAGTAAGAAAAACATTTAAATGATAATGATAAGTTTTTATGCTGAATAAACAGTATATTATATATATATATATATATATATATATATATATATATATATATATATATATATGTATGTAATAGATGAAAGGATTTTTAAAAAATACAAAAAGAAAAAAATGAGCTCAAAAGATTCAAAATAACACAATATTTTTTAAAAAAAATGAGGGTCAAATGTAGTGTAAAAATGAGAGGACGTCTAAGGACGTCTTTACTTAAACAGGATCATGAAAAAATGAATTTTGACTTCTACAAGGAAATGAAAAGAATTGTTCAGAAGGGATAATACGATTGCAGTAACAAGGTATTGCCTTTAGTGGATGAAGATGATGGCGACAATGATTATATATATATATATATATATATATATATATATATATATATATGTTATTTCTTTAATTTACCAATTTAGGTTCATCAAGTTTAAAAATACAATTATATATAAACAATACAATTTATTATGTTTACTTAAATTTAAATTATTTGTTAAAAATACTCACAAATTAATAATCATTTCTTTTTGCAATAAAATACAACCAAAATAAGAACCTTTAAGTATGTTTACAAAAAAAAAAATAATAATAATAAATACAGATACAATTAAATAGAAATGGAAATAAACAACAATACATTGTTAATTACTAATCTTGGAAAGAATTTTCTGCAAAATGTCCTTGACAAATACATTTCTCCTTGAATGATAAGTTAAAAAAATTGACTGATAATACATTCCATACATACATACATATATATATATATATATATATATATATATATATATATATATATATATTAGTTGTAAAAGTTATTCTTACCTAATATTAAGTCGTCGATTTATTGAAATAAATAAACATGAATCACTTAAAAAATGCGTTGTTTGTATTTATTTTTAATATTGTTATCTATAAACGTTTCAGATTAGAACACAATGTATTTATTTATTCATAATATTTTTGTCTATGGGTCATCGTTACTGAACTGAAACACAGATGCACAGTTCGAGAACTCATCAACGAGCGACAGGACGTTTTCGCCGAGATCAGGAAAACGATCGTCAGTTCCTTGTACGATTTATTGTTACGCGTCGCGTACGAGGAACGCACTTCAACACTTTTGTGTAACTCGACGTTCTTAAACTTGACCTACTGAATACGAAATCATCGTGTCAGTTGTGCAGTGCAATGGCCTACAGACTGTGGTCTTGTGTTGGCCGTGGTCGAGCTATACGTGCAACAGGTTTTTTTTTCTGTGCTGCCGAAGAGATGGAAAATGACGTTGAAAGTAGAACGCCGTACAAGAAACTCGACTTTTTCGAACAGTAACTTTTAATCATACGACAAAAATGTTTAGACATGCATAATTTCAAGTATGATGAGAGTCGTATGTGGCCTCTCGTATGATTTTTTTATATAGAGAAAAAAATGCTTTGTAAAAAATATGTATGTGTTATGAGTACATTCTACAATTTATTCATGTTTATATCAAACCAGAAACGTTTATAAAATCTATCGAGTTTTTTTCTTTTGATTAATATAAGAAATTAATGAATAAATGAATACAAAAAGTATTCATTTTTTTAAAAAATATACAACATTCAAACTCAAAATAATAAACAGGTTAGATGAAAAAAACGTTATCGTAATTAAATATAAGAGTAAAGAAACGAAAGTATTTCTCTGCCGAATAATATTAATTTTTTTATAACTTTCAGAAACTTTTTTATTAAAAAAAATGATAATTTAAGACGGACTTTAGTTTCACTTTTCGAAGATGATCGCGTTATCGTTGAAATTTAACAATATTTTATAATTGATTATTGTTATGTCATCGTATGATATTTAAGAATAACTCCCTTTATTCAAAAATATTCTTAAGGAAGACCTTATTTCTAGAGAGCATTGGATAAATCCTGAAAATAGAATTACTGTTGGGAATATTCCAAATGAGCAACAGTGTACTAATTGCAGCGGAATTATCAGTATCTTTTATATCAGATCAATCATACACTGAAGATAAAATATTCAGAGAAATAAAAAAAAAACATTTTCTAGAAAAAGAAGAAAGGATAAAAATGAATTCACCATAATTCCAGACTATTTACAATCACAACATTTTATCAAAAAATTAAACAAATAAACGCTAAAGAATTTACGATTTCAGGATCGTACTGTATGCTTCAAACAATTGTTTTCTATTTATAACCTTATATTTATTGACAGTTTTTACTAACTACGACTTGTTTTGGGACTTTACCTTGCAGATAAATGCAAATAAATCAATTTATTTTATTTCATTCTCTTTCTGCCGATGATATGGGTATTACTACAAGTAATAGTAATAAAGTAACATCATAAATAATATCATAACTCAAAAAGATATATAGCAACGCATACTCGTACTGTTATTCAGTATGGAAACTACAAATGTCAATATTTATTAATGATCTTGTAAATAACAAAATATAATTATATATATATATATATATATATATATATATATATATATATATATGTATACACACACACACACACACTATACGTGTACATGTGAATGCAATATTTTTTTTAATTAAAGCTCAACTCAATTGACTCACCAAACACCTATAACAAGCTCATCAGTAGTTTTTCATTATCTTGCTGTTCGAAATCGTTACAGTGTTTAATTACGTACCGTCGTATTCTATTATTAGCTTTTAATGATCCGTTGTCTTTAAATATATTTTATACTTGATGTAATAACGGTAATATCAGAGAGCCTCGATATTGACATTATTTTAAAACTTATACTGTATTTGTATATAAGTACACAATTAACTCAGTTGCGTTTTACAATAAATCAATTCTCTCTGGATATAAACAATGAATTATTGATAAGTAACGAGTTATTGTTGCTACGCAACAATAATGTTTTATGTTTTAAAAATGACAGTTTTTAAATTTTATATCCGATAGAATGTTTTTATTACACAACATAAAATATTTACTTTGACAAACATTTTATTTAACATACATACATAATTATATATATATATATATATATATATATATATATATATATATATATATATATATACGAGAGTCGTTTGATAAGTATGGTAAAAAAAAGAAAAATTAAATTGAAAAAATTAATTAATTAATTACATTAAACTATAAATCAATTTACCATACTTATCAAACGATTCTCGAATATATATATATATATATATATATATATATATATATATATATATATACATACATACACACATACATGTCATCATTATCAGCAACATCAGCAGCCTTTTTCAATCCATTGTTGAATAAAGGCCTTTCCAAAAACTTTCCACTTCAACCGATCCAATGTTTTTTCCATCCAGTCTATTCCGATGAATTTTCTTATGTCTCTATTCCATCTGTCTACTGATATGTTTCTAACCCTTTTTATATATCTAAGTTTCTAATTATATATATATATATATCATCGAATCCACAGACTATTCCAGTCCCTGGCCTTTTGAAATTTTCCTTGCCATTTTCCTCTCTTAGATGTTTCCTGTCTCCAATTGGTCCTAAAGAGCACTTTCGTATCATTCTCAGTGTTATCCTTCCATCCTTTCTCTTGCTCTTGTTCCCTCTGGTGTTCTTTTGTACACTTTTTTGGCTGTCCTCGTTTCTGGCATTCTCTCTGAGTGGTCCAACCATTTAACCCTTTGACATCTTATGAAAGCTCATAAGACTGAACTTCCACACCTTTCTTCTACTTCTGCGTCATATCTTCTTTTCCATATTCCGTTTGCACAGATTAGTCCAAATAATTTCCTTAAGATTTTTCTTTCGAAAATAGCTATATCTTTGATTTGTGATGGAGTAAGCGTCCAAGTTTCTCCTTCGTAACTTACGTCTGGCCTGATTATTGTCTTATAAATCATTAGTTTGCATCTAGTTGAGACATTTCTATTTTTAATTAAGTTTTTTAATCCAAAGTGGCTTTTACATTCAGCCAATATTCTGCTTTTGACTTCTATTTCTTCATCGTTACTTTGGCTTACTTTTGAATCTAAATATTTGAAGTTATCTACTTTTTCAAAGTTGTATCTCTCTTTAGTTATATTCTGTATGTTTTGTAATTTTTTACTAACTGTACTTTATTTTGTGTTTGTTTATATATATATATATATATATATATATATATATATATATATATGTATGTATGTATGTATGTATAAAGAGTGACTGATAATTCTCTTTATATCCTCAAATATAGTTATAAATAAAGCCTCTTTATATTCAATGTAATATTAAGGCTTTTACCTAAATTTCCACTTCCAACAATCTAATTCCTTACTCTCTATTCAACTTCGAATATATATATATATATATATATATATATATATATATATATATAAATTCAGAAAAAAATTAAATTTGTGTTATATTTAAAAATAAATGTATAGTCATACAAACAACAAACATAATTGTAATTTAAGGTATATTTACAAAAACAAACCTTCGCATATTTGACAGTAAACAAATGCACACTAGTCCAGAGCAGTATTCGATTATTTTTTATTTTCCTCTGCACACTAGATTCACGTACCCAATAATTAGGAATCGTACATATGTACATCGACTTACCGGAAAGTGATCTCGCTGGCACGCATACAGTATTTCACCGACTGGCACAACTCTTTGACACACTCACACAACCTGAACTCGTCCGTCGTAAACGCAATAATAAGACATTGATTACGGTACTTATAATGTTGGTCGGACGAATGGAGGGGCGAAGAAGACGCCGATATGTGACACCTTAGGATACGAAAGAAAAAAAAATGTATTAAAACGAATCATATGTGAAATGATTTTCTAGAGCGTCGTTTTAAAAATGCAACGTGCTCATTAGCTATTCGTTTTGTAATATTTATCGGTATTTTGATGGATTTACAAATGTGCGTGACAAAAGAAACGCATGTGATGTTAGAGATAAGGCCTACGTGGATTTGTATTTTATATGCGTTTTTTTTATATATCAATAAAACAAGTGTACGAACGTTTGTGTAAATGTATGCATTTGTACGTTTATTTTAATAATATGCTCTTTGTAATTCAATAATTTATTGATTGTTATCAGATTTTTAACATCTATTAACGTTACGTTACTGTTAAGTAAAGTTTATAAATATGTATATTACAAATGTAATTAACATATTAGGTTGTCAAATATCTCCCTTCCGCCTTCTGGTCTTTTGAATTTCGCGGCTGTGTACAAAAAAAAAAAAAAAGCGGAAGGGAGATACTTGACAACATAATATATGCGATTAACTATACATATATATACATATATATATATATATATATATATATATATATATATATATATATTAGGTTATATAAGTATCTCCCTATATATATTTTTTTTTTTTTTTTTTTTTTTTTGTACATAGCTGCGAAATTCAAAAGACCAGAAGGCGGAAGGGAGATATTTGCCAACCTATATATATATATATATATATATACATATATATATATATATGTATATATATATATATATATATACACATGTATGTAAGTATGTGTGTGTGAATTTTTAGGCATGATAAAACTTTAAATTAAATCCCTATTGAAAGTTCTATCTAATTAAAAAAAAATCTTTATATATACACACATGTATATATATATAACGAATGTTTTTTTAGGTTAGATAGAATTTTCAATATGGATTCAATTTAAAGTTCTATCATGCTTAAAAAACACCTATATAAATATATATATATATAATGTATAATATATATATATATATATATATATATATATAATGTATAATATATATATATATATATATACAATAATAATGAATTAGTCAATTAAAGAAAAATCGAATTGAAATTAGTATAAATAAAAAGTTGAAAAATTTGTTTACCCAACAGCTCATTAAAGGAACGTTTGTAGATGAAGTGAATAGGAGAATAAAAATGGGTTAGTTCATTGAAATCAGATATTCACCTATGTTCAAATTCATTTTTTGCTTATAAAATACGTATTGTTCAAAAATTAGACTAAATTTTTATGTCAATCGTATATTACTGATGTAAACAATCGTTTTTTCATGCAAAATATATTGTTTTCATAAAAAAATCGATTTTTTCGCCTCAAAAACACGACCTATAGTATGGAAAATCTGTTGAAAAATCAAAGTTTTTCAAAATGTTTTTTTTGGGTTTATAATCATATAATTATCATAGAAAGCAACGACTCGATGATAAAAATCATATTTATTTCTCTGGATAAGTATTTTTTTGTAGTTAAGATCGTCTAACACCTATAGCCGATACACCTATTCCCAAACTATAAGCCCGCCTCTTGAACATAACACAAACAAGAATGTTTTATCTTTCTATCATCCAATTTTACCTGTACGATCTATTGTTGATACAGTACAATTCTCGAGAATCTCAACAATAATCGTTCAGATGTCATCAAATACCTGGAAATATTTAAACGGAACGTGTGTTATTATAATGATTAGAAAGTAAACGAACGAATGTATTTTTGTACACGCATGCACTCCTCTATTATAACACATGTCCATAGATTCTTAATGCTATCCTTTCACGACTTTTTAACTTGATGCATCGTGTTTTTTATACGGACGATTTTTTTCTATATCGTTGCGTGCAGTAAGATGCATTGTTATTATATATATATATATATATATATATATATATGTATGTATGTATGCATGTGTGTATAATAAAATATGTTTTAGATAAAAAAATTCAAAATTATACATAAACGAATTTAATACTATTAACTGTTTATATTTTATTACATGCTCACTTGTGAAAACAAGTATTGTTGATAATAAACGCGGCGTTGTCATAGAAACATCATAATTGTTATTTTGTCATATATTATGTTGTCAAGTATCTCCCTTCCGCTTTTTTTTTTTTTGTACATAGCCGCGAAATTCAAAAGACAAAAAGGCGGAAGGGAGATATTTGACAACCTAATATATATATATATATATATATATATATATATATATATATATATATATATATATATATAGATATAGATAGATAGATAGATATATAGTTAGATAGATAGATAGATAGATAGATTGATTCATTTTTCAAGATGATTGAATCAAAAATTATTAAAACTCTCTCCCAAACAAATATCTTGATAATTTATTTTAAAATCAGTGTAAATCATTCTTAAGAAATTTCATCTTTATCACATATTTTTATCAATTTTATTCATACGCTATAAATAAAAATGTGACATTGCAAATGAATAACCGACTGATAATAAATGTAGAAATAAAGTCCACAATCAAAATGTGAAAAAAATATCACGGCCAAATAGAAAAATGTCGAAACAAATTGTTCTGTACGGAAGTATTTTTTTAAAAAAATATGAAATGAATTATCTCTATCAGTCGAATGAAAAAAAATCACTATTATCAAAATAACTGATTAATTTAGTTCGGTCTAATTTTAGTACAAGAGTAATATTTACATTATTTGATAGCATTGTACACATTTCAGTTTAATTACATTAGTATTCGAAACATTTCCTAATACTCTACGCATTCCCTTATTAAATATGCACATCGTGGAACGAAATACAATGAAACATTTACAACACCTAATGTTTTTAATTGCAACGACGTTTCTAAACAGCACTTTTTTAAATTAAACGATCTTAATTAATATTCATTATCTCGGTCCATTGGTTATATAAACGAGGCACATTGACAGATGTCATAAATTTTCATCAAATCGTGCTGTTAAAACTGGTTGATGTCCTGTTGAAAAAACAATAAATATAAAAATACTTTTGATTCAAAAATATCATTAATATTTAGTAAGTATCGTTATTATATGTTATGCAAATAATCACTGCATCTATTATAATAATTAAATCTATTGTGCATTTAGACAACTTTTACACATTTTTCTTTATAAAAAACTGAAAATATTTTGCAATCTAAAATAATTAACGTGTTTTAATTTTATTTAAAAAGAACAGTAATAAAAAAATAATTCTTCTAAAAATAACAACATATACATTTTTTATATAAATTTCTGTTTTAATTTTTCACTAATGTTAATTTTTATTCATAAAGAACGAATCAATTTTTAATGAGATTTTTTCCATGAAAAATTGACCATAATACAACTGAAAATATATGACAGTGCTACCAATTATTTTATTTTGACCAACACAAACCAAAATAGGTTTTTTTTAAAAAAAATTACCAAAACTTTCTACCTTAAAACATGTCTAGTGAGTCAAAGTGAAACGCATACAGTATTATGTTCAATAATTTTTTGTGTATAAATTTTTAAATAAAAAAAATTTCTTTTATATTTGACTTAAATTGTTTATTACGGATATTTTTATCATATAAAAATAAATAAATCATAAAATAATACTTAAAGACCAAAAAAAAGTACGAATTCTAAAAAATCATTCAAAAACACATCAAAATAAAACTCATACAACTAATAAATTATTTATTAAATTAAAATTTACAATCGATTAAATTATTTTAGTACTTAGTAGAGTAGCCTTTATTAATTTTTATAGCCTTTAAACGATTCAGGATGGATTTAACTAATTTTTCACAATAAGCTAGATCAATTTTTTCCATTCTTCTAATAACGCTTTTTTAAATCATTTTTATTACTAATAGTGTGTGTTCTAATGGCAACTTCTAAGTGATTCCATAGATTTTCAATCACATTTATATCAGGTGATTATGGTGGTGTTTTCAGTACTTTGGGGCAGTTATATAACAACCGACTACGTGTTTTATAAGTTTTGTGCTTGGGGTCGTTGTCCTGATAAAAATTAAATGTTTGTAAAATCCCAAGTTTTTGAGCTTTAGCTTTGAAATTTTTTTTTAATAGATCAATAAAAACATTTTGATTCATAATGCCATCTATAAAATTAAATTTCCAACCCCTCTCGTAGACATACACCCTCATACCATAAGATGACCGCTCCCATGTTTGACTGTAGGACGTAAGTGTTTTAAAAACATTTCTGTATTTGGTTTCTGCCATACATTAATTCTCCCATTGGATCCAAATAAATTATATTTGCTTTCGTCCCTAAATAAAATATCTTTCCAATAATTAAAACTCTTATTAACATGTTCCTGAACGAAGATTAACCTTTGGTGCGATTAGCTAGATTTATGAAAGGTTTCTTCCTGGTAATACGAGCATAAAACCCATTTTTATTTGATATATTGCGAATTGTTTGGAGACTTGCTTTTTTATTTAGATACTTTTTAACTTCTAAAGTCAATTTGGGAGCTGTAATTTTCGAATTTTCTTTAATTTTTCATAGAATCCAACGCTCACTATGGCCATTAAAAATCTTGTAGAGACTCTTTCTGACTTTATTGTCAACACTTTGGCCGTTTTTAAATCTTTTTATTACAGATTGCATTGTAGCGTGGCTTCTATTAACTATTTTCCCAATTTCCCGTAGAGTTTTTCTATTTTTGTAAAAAAAATTATTAGCTTTCGCTCGTCCGTCGATGATTGTCCCCTTTGCCTACTCAAAGTGAAAATCCAACTTATATTTTTTACAAAATGACTACAAACGACTTAACTACAGGTTTCTTTTTGTAACCGAAGTGACCAAACAAATATTTGAAGAGTATACTTTCTTAACACAGCAGTTTTCAAGCGAGAATAATTCGTTGTACGAGTTTCATTTTGATGTATTTTTTGTTCATTTTTCAGAAATGATTACTTTTTCTGGAGTAGAAGTATTAATTTACGATTGAAATTTTCAAATATAATAAAAATAACCTTAATAAAGAACTTAACCGAGAGAAACAAAGAAAATTGTTATTACATTAAAATATATGTGTAAAATTATCGGAAACATAACTCTGTATGAGTTTCACTTTGACTCACTGTATATAATTTATAAAATAATTACATCCATTATTTATTTCGATACTTGTTTTATTTTTGATGCCATGTGAAAAATTGCAAATGATATCTGAAAACATACTTTGTGTATTAGAATTATATTATATTTCGGTATCTAAAATAATAAAACGTCCATCAATTACAGATTAAAATAATAATAAGAATAAGAAAAAAATAATTCTTTCAAAAGTTTTATAATGACTGTTGAATAGAATTTATAATTATAATTTACCGATCACGCGACAGTTATAAATATTTTGTGTTCAGACTAACGGTGCCTTTTTTTCTTTTAATCGTTTTTAATTCGCGTACGGAGTGATTAGCATACAGAACAGATTATAACTGGTATAGTGAATACAATAAATTTTCGAATATAAATATATAGTAAGAAATTGTTAAACATTCGAGGAATAAAATAAATCTATATTTTAGCAAATTTACCCATTAGTCGTTTTGGTATTTTGGAAAATTCATTAATCAGTCACATGCACCAATACCAAAATATTTTATGAAAATAGTAAAGAACATTTTCTTTTATACTATCGAAATATAGTGTTTTTCAGTTTTTATTCTCTTTACAAAAATCTTTGATACTCGACTATAAAGATGAAATATGCTTTTGGAATACAAAATAAATAATAATATTTTTTTACAAGAGAATACTTGTCTGAACACAACAAAATTTTAAATAAAACTGTTCAACAATCACTTATTGTGTATTTTTTATTTTAAAAAACCATGTAATCTTCATCTTTACAGAAAATCATTGTAAAATAGAGATTTATTTGATTTTATAAAAAGTTTATTTCATGAAAATAATAGCAAAGCGGTGATTAAAAAAACATTAACAATAAGTAATTGATAAATACTTTTATTGAAAATCTCAAGATTGATTTGTTCAACTAAATTGATCACAATCTAGAAAGAAATTGTAGATAATCAACCACTGTTTAGGATTTTTATAAAGAAAATTCCATAGAGGTTAGAGTGCCAATACATTTATGAAAATAAATTCAGTTTTATTATTTTAATCTAAAATTGTCCATAGACTGCAATATTCATTTTTTTAAAAAAAAAAATGTTATAGGCGAACGAGAAAAAATCCATACAATGAAAGAAGAAGTAGAGACGAGTTGGACCCCATTGAAACAGAACATAAAGACATTAAAGTTTTACGGTTTCTGGCCACCTGACGACCAGAAACTCCGGTCATTTTTCCGGATTTATCGCATGGTCATATGTATATGTTTTTTCATATTCACTCTTGCAGAATTGATTGAGCTGTTTCGAATATTGGGCGATATTCAACAAATGGTTGACATATCGTATTTACTGATAAGCGTGTTAGCATTTTTCCTCAAATCGTACCGCAGTTTCGACATCGTTCAAATTCAACACTTGATTGATTTGCTGCATAACGAGATATTCGTCCCGAAGAAAGAGCGTCACATCGAAATAATCAAACGTACTGATCGTCAAACAGAAAGGGATTGCATCATGTTTAACAGATTGTGCCAATGCACGGTTTTGCTGTGGGCTCTGTTTCCGTTGATCGACACCGTGCAAGAGCGGACGCTCCCTTTCGCGGCTTGGTTTCCGTTTGATACACAATTGTCGCCGTTTTACGAACTCGCGTTCGCTTATCAGATATTAATAATTTGGTACATGGCGATGTTGAACATTTCGTCAGATACAACGATCACAGGATTCATGGCATACGGACAGGCACAGTTCGAAATCCTGAAAGATTCCTTGCAGAACGCTCGACTGTATAGCGTAGAAGCGTTGGAACATAGGGTACGAATGTTTTTGTTTAAACTTGATTTTATAAAATCATCGATAAGTACGTTTGAAGAAACACAACAATAACAATCCTTCTAGAAGTTATAACATGTTTGATTGTTTGCAAATGAGCAGCAGATGTTTAATAACAAAGAAATTAAATACGATTGTATTTATATTAGAACTCTTGTAATGTTATTGAATGTTAATAATCGATTTAATTATCCAATAAGTAATAGTACTCGTGTATATAAGCAATTCAACATTTATATATATATATATACAGTGAGTCAAAGTGAAACTCATACAGAGTTACGTTTCCAATAATTTTACACATATATTTCAATGTAATAACAATTTTCTTTATTTTTTTTGCTTAATTTCTTTATTGAGGTTATTTTTGAAAATTTCAATCGTAAATTCATACTTCTACTTCAGAAAAAGTAACCGTTTTTGAAAAATTAACAAAAAATACATCAAAATAAAACTCATACAACGAATTATTCTCACTTGAAAACTGCTATGTTAAGAAAGAATACTTTTCAAATATGTGTTTGGTCACTGTGGTTATAAAAAAACCTATTGTTAAGTCGTTTGTAATCATTTTGTAAAAAATATAAGTTGGATTTTCACTTTGAGTAGACAAAGGGGACAATCGTCGACGAACGAGCGAAAGCTAATGATTTTTCATTACAAAAATGGAAAAACTCTACGGGAAATTGGGAAAATAGTTAATAGAAGCCACGCTACAAAGTAATCTATAATAAAAAGATTTAAAAACGGCTAAAGTGTTGACAATAAAGTCAGAAAGAGTCTCTACAAGATTTTTAATGGCAATAGTGAGCGTTGGATTCTATGAAAAATTAAAGAAAATTCTAAAATTAGCGCGCTTAAATTGACTTTAGAAGTTAAAAAGTATCTAAATAAAAAAGTATTAATTTACGATTGAAATTTTCAAATATAATAAAAAAAACCTTAATAAAGAAATTAAGCAAAAAAAAAAAGAAAATTGTTATTATATTAAAATATATGTGTAAAATTATTGGAAACATAACTCTGTACGAGTTTCACTTTGACTCACTGTATATATAATATTTTTACAGTACTCTTCGCAAATTGAAATCAAAAACTTAAATGAATGGTTACCTGCAGGGCGTCTAAATACTCTTCTTGACGAAGAAATGAATAAAACTATAAATGGCTGTATCAAACACCATGAATTTATTTTATTGTAAGTTGTAGCTCGATTGAAATTAACTGAAAGAAATATCACATTTTTAGATTTTCACTATTAATCAAAATTTAAATTCAAACACAAATATTATGATTTTCTGGCGGTTGTTAATAGTGTTAAAATGTTAAACAGTTTGTTGTTTGTTTTAAATATCTAATGTGAGTCGATCGAGAAGTCATCTTCGAAAGGAAATAACTTATAATCTTCCTTTTATATTTAATATAACAATTTCTTCTTTTGATATTAATCACATCTTATCTCATATCAAACACTCGAAAAAAATAAAATGAATATATTTAAAAGATATTTTTTGTCACAATTCTTTATATATATATTAATTATACTTATTTAACGATTTAATAAAAACTACTTACGATCAATTAACAAAAATATTTGTTTATTAATTTTGTTCATTAATGACCAATCAATAAAAATACTTGATATGAACATGCAACAATTCGTTTTAGATATTTTAAAAAACTGGAAAATTACTACAGTTTCAACATCTTCGTCCAGTATTTAGCAAGTGTGTTAGTAATTTGTATCACTGGTTTCCAGTTGACAATTGTAAGTACGTTTTACATAGTATAGGTTGACATGAATAAATACTGCTGCGAGATTATTTATTTGATCATTTTTCGTTAAATAATTAAATCGTATTACGTTTCACAAATCAAGATAAGTTACATAAAAATGAAATAAAATATTATTTACACGCATTTATCAATAAACGTTCAATTATTTTTAAAACTAATAAAGTTTAGTCAAAAAAATCCCTAAATAATTTAAATTTCATTGTTGAAAAAGTATTTAATTATTGAATTTGAAACAATCACATTTTATTAACATGTTTTCTCTTTAAATATTTATCTATAATTATATTGTAATAATTATAATTTTATTTTTAGATAAATAAAATCAATATAAAATTTGCATCGACATTCGTATACATGATTATAATATTAACGCAAATATTTATTTATTGTTGGTACGGGAACGAAGTATTTATACAGGTAATCATTTGTATACAAATTAAATAATTTCATTTATAACTTCAAATAGAATTTTGAACTATTTTTAAGATTCGTTTATATATTTTACTAGAAGAACGTGCGATATTATTTTTTAGGACTTTGTTACAAAATTTAAAACAGTATCTAGTTTCGAATATTATTCTATAGTATTTACATTTTTAGAGTGACAGTTTGCAATATGCGATTTATTCATCACATTGGTACGTGTCGAGTGAAAAAGTAAAAAGGAGTATTTTGATTATAATGGAAAGAGCCAAACGTCCAGTTATATTGCAAGCTGGAAAATTTTTTAATCTCTCACTCTCGGCATACATGACCGTAAGTAAACACAAGTTGAAATTTGACAAAAAAAATATACCTATTTTATTCACAATCGATATTCGATCTTTACAATTAATCAATTGGAGATGTGTGCTGTATTTTAAAGTTTATTTAATTTTTATAATAATTTGAAATTGTAATTGTTATATTTTTTCTGAATTAAAAATAATTATTGTTTACACATATTCGAGAAAAACTAGTATATAGTATCAAATTTAAAAATATGTATATATATGTATATATATATATATATATATATATACATGTATATATATATATATATACATGTATATATATATATATATATATACATACATCACATCACATCATAAAGTCCATATCAATCCACTACTGGACGGGAGCCTCAATGAATGCTACCATTCACTGGTATTTGGTCATATTCACCACGCTGACCAGGCGGATTGGTGAAGATTTTTTTATTCATATATATATATATATATATATATATATATATAGTACAAATGGAATACAGATATAAAAAGACAAAGAGCGTGATCAGACTCATAGATAAATGAGATAGAAACGTAAAAAAATCCATTGTAATGAAGTTTGGAATAAAAAACGCATTGAAATAGAATTTTTTGTGAGTTCAACAATGAATGGAAAGAGGCTACTATTTCTATATATATATATATATATATATATATATATATATATATATATATATATATATATATATATGTATGTATAAGTTTATAACCCTCACATACAAATATTTATACAGCGTACTTGAAAGTTTTGTTTATATTTGTTAAACAAATTTCTTTGTAAAATTAGTCAAAAGAAACCATATATCTTCATCTTATATATATATATATATAAGATTTGTATTTTATTAAAAAGAAACAAAATAAACTATACACATGTTTCTTTTAAATAAAACACAAATCTAGGCGTCACATTTGGGTGACTGTAAATATATTTGTGTGCGTTTGTGTATAACACAAAAAGAAATAGAGAATAATACGAATCATTTTTTTTATTAGGCATATACAAAAAATACTTATACGTCTAAAGAGTTGCCTGAATTTAAAGAATATAAATTCGACATCAAAAACATTTTAACTAATGATATGTTAAATAGGATATTAAGATCTATCAAATCTACTAATTATATTAAGTAATTGAAATTAATAGAACGATTCCACAAAAGTGATTTTGAGAAGTTTTCTTCAAAGAAATATTCCGAAGAGTGACATATGTATATGCAATAATAGAAGTAAAATATCAAAAAAATATGATTTGGACAATGTATTTTAAACACTTTTTTATATTTATTTTATGGGAATTTTGGAAAATTTTATTACACACACACACACATACATATATATATATATATATATATATATAATGTGTGTGTTAGGTGTTATATTTCTAACTAAATGAATAAAATTTTATGATTATTGACAAATCGTTAACGTAACCTAATATTCTTAATAGTTAATATTTACTCATCTGTGAAATAATCATTAAAATATTGTTTTTCTCTCGTATAGTCACATATCTTTCAACAAATATTGGCATTCATTTTCGCAGGTACTGAAAACATCTTATTCGTATTTCGCACTTCTCCAACACTTAAATAATAATGACAAATAAGCGTCGATTGGATATCCGAAAAAGGACCACGATATTAATTCACAAACAGATTTTTCATAGATTTCGACTCACCGTTAGTAACTTAAATGTATTGTTAGATATTTATGAAGTAAATAAACGAACAAATCTCATATCTATAACATTTCTTTTATTTTATTCATCATAAGAAAAATATTTCACATGTTTGTTCGATGCCATTTGGACAAATCATGTAATTTACATATCACTCGGTATCTATTTTATTTCAAACTAGAAAACAAAGAAAAATAACAATGTGTAAGAAGTGTTTGAATATAAAAAAGAATCAGTTGTATACGTGTATAAAGACGATTTAATCGGTCTGAATACTTGTTTAAATTTACAAAACATGTACGATACTTTTTCATACTCGTTGCTATCAATTGCAGTTTTTGTGGCTGAAAAAAGAAACTAAATAAAAGCGTCAAGCAAGTTTTTTTAACGAATTATTTTTAATAATATATAGAACATCAAGTTCGTGTTTTTAAACAAGAAATGTCTGTTGAAATTTCTTCATCGAATAAAATATTTTAATTGATTTCTCGTTTATATTTAAACACTCCTCGAAGTTTATTATAACAAAATATCACACTGTGAAAAAAACGTGACAGTATTTAGTAACATATATTGTATATAAAATCCGAACCAGTTTTCTGTTCAATTATTTGTAATAAATTAATTATGCTTTTCAAACACTGTCAACAGATATAAACTATTTAGTATTGTCACTGATTTTGTATTTTTTTTCTGACAACATGTTATACAATAAATATATAAATTGTATCTATACAGAGCAAGAAGAGAAGACCATCGATGGACAAGAGAACTTATTGATTAGGAACCAAGAGATTTAAAAGATCCATGAGAGGCTCATGGATACTCGGAATGAAGACATAAGAAAATTTGTTAGAATAGAGTGGAAGATTGAAATGGAAAGTTTTGGAAAAGATTTTTATTTATCAATAAATAGAAAGAAGCTAATGATGATGATGATGTTATACACACGTATATGAATAAAAATAAAGTCACGGTCGTTGACAAAACTGTTCTATATAATTTTACAGTCATATTTAATGCGTTATGTTTCAAAAATGGGCACAAAAGTTATAAAACTTAATTCTAGACATAAATAAATAAAAAAGAATTTGAAAAATAATTGTTTTAAATATAAAAATTATTATTAAATTTAAATAATTTTGTTACAAAATGGCGTATTTAAAAATTCTAACTAAATTAATAAAAAAGTCGATTATAAAAGTAATGAAAATAAGAAATCTGTGTATTTTTTTATTTTAAATAATGTCTTATTTTATTAATTACAGAAAAAATGTTATAAGACTATTTTTATGTCTAAAATCATATTTTACGTATTTTTAAAACACCTGTATGTATGTGTATATATATATATATATATATATATATATATATAAATTATAAATTTTCGTCAAAACATGAACGAAAAGCCTGTAAATGGATACAAGAACAATCAAAACTGACTGATACAATAGAACAAATAAAATTACTAAAAACGTCCATAATCTTGAAAGTGATCAAACGATACAAGGAGATTAAGAAAAAAACCTTATTAAAGATGGACGGATGAAATTACAGAGCACAGTGAAGGAGAAAATTGGATGAGATTAGCTACGGACAGGAAAAGTGGTTATAATGGGAAAATATTTAAGAAGAGCCAATAGCATTCAATGAAGCTTTCGTTCAGGGTTATATATTATAAACTTCGATGATAATCATATAATTCTTATGCGAGTTTTAAATACGAAAAAAAATCATATTTAATATTCTATCAAATACGTAGCATATTTCTAAATGATTTCTTCTGTTCTGTACAGTAAGTATTGCCCGTGAAATATTATATTGATAAACGACAGTGAACTGTTTCCATCCATTATCGTAGTTGTCAAACTGAAAACAAATCAAGAAAATCTTAAAAAAATATAAGTTTATGTCGTCTTGAATTGTCCACAGAACTATTTTTTTTTTGACCAATTTAGTTTCTAAATGAATACAGAACGTTTTAATAATTCCGGTTGTCTTATTAAAACATTTCTTTTAAATTATTGTTTGTTAGTTTTGTATATTATTTTATTTCTGCGAATATCCACATCTAGCATAAAATATAATCAAGAACTAATATAATAAATAACAAAATCGATATCTATACACTTAAACATAACTTTAGATCCAACTTTGCTCGTGATAAAATACGAAACAATGATTCAAAAATGAACAACACAAGAAGACATTACAAAGAGTATATACGTAGATAAGAAAAGAAAATAATTTTTAATATACGATTGTTTAATAAACGTTTATATTATACTATGCACGTTTACCTCGAATTAATTACAATCATAAATTATAAATTAATTACATATTTTATAATTGGAAAAACATAAAAAAATCTTAGACTTGTACGTCCATAATGAAATTTTCATGGAATTAAAGTAAGCGTTTTATTGTGTTTACGTCTTTTTAATATTCTCGATTCGACGAGTTTTTTTTTACGAATATGTCGTAATATCAGTACACGAAAAATTAAATTCAAACAAGCATTTAAAAAACTCGGTTTCTTAATTAGATTTTTTTTAAAAAAAATTATAAATTTCCAGTCGTTTATCATCAGTCCGATATATTATAAATAAGAGCGTCGACACTCGAATAATTATTAACTAAGCAGAAAACATTTTTTTCATAATAAAGAATATTAATCATTTCGTATATATTTGCTCGAATCAATAACAAAGTATTTAAGAATTATACCTTGTGATTTTTGTTAAATAAGTTTTTAGTACTTATTTATTTAAATAACAATTTTCATAAAAGTACTCCACTCTTCAAATAATGTTGACATTAATAATTCAATAATCAGTTTCATAATTATCAATAATCTTATAACAATCAACAATCGATCTGTGTTTGTTTTTAAAATTAAAAACATCAACGCTATACAAACCCATTTGTGTGTATTATTCTTTAACGTTTATTTATATTTTAATATTTTTTTCGAACATTTCGAATAAAACCGTCAAATTGGGTTATTTTACAAAGGTATTTTTGCAAACGATTCACGATTATTGTATCTGCGGACAAAATTAACTTTACAGATATTTTAATGAACAGGTACGATACTAAATTACTTCTAATAAAAAGAAAATGTAGTTAGATGATAATTTACAAACGAATAAATCGACAGTTTCAATATGTCGTGTTATTTTCTGTATTCGACGAAATGAAAAACCTACAATCATTTGTATTTAATTAGAATTACGGGAGCTGTATTGAAAATCCTCGGATCAATCGACTGCTACTTCTATAGTAATTAGTTAAACTCGGTACACACCCTTAATTCTCGAAATTCATTTAAAAAAATAATCTGTCTTTCGTCAATATGTAATGGAAATGTGCTCTCGCACAGTGATCTCGTACATAAAAATATTGTACCTCTATTGGATTAATAAAGCAGGATTTTATAAAATATTCTGTCTTTCATTGACTACGATAGTTAACGTTTCATGTGTCGTCTTTGTTCCTCCTATCGCTTAATACATAATGTATTTCCCCGTCGAATTTCCAACGGGGGTAAAAATACGATTCGATCTTCTCATATTTTCCGACAAATCCACACAACAATTTCCAGACAATCATCTATGTCGCATACAACTATTTGCTGATGGACGTTGACCTGCTCGTCGAGCTATGAGGATTGTGAAACGTGACACGCCGTTCGTCGCTCTTATGTTTCCTTGTCAAATTCGGTGATGATTGTTTGATCAGTCTGTGCTTCGTCTGCGACGATACATTGGCCTTCCTTACATCGTTCTTCTTTGTATCGATTCCGTACACGCTGTAGTTTCTGTCTTTCTCTTTTTCGGATAAAATCGGTTGAGGAGGCGAAACGTTGTTATGCTTTTCGTTCATTTCTTTTTTATTATCATCATTCGTATTTTTATCCAATTGAATAACGCCAGTTATGGCCAACATTGCGGAATTCGCGAGCGCGTTCGAAATGCCCGAACTCGGCGTGACCGTCGAAATCGGCTGTGTTTCAGGAACTGCGTGCGTTTGTTCCGAAAACTGATTGTTTTTTAAATACGTGTCACTGTTCATCGGCTGTTGCGCTACTTGTTCCATCATCTGCATATTGTATTGATTCGAATAGTTAATATTGGCTTGCGGTAATTGTATTTTCATGTTCGGATAAGGATGTTGTTCTTGGTTGAAAGAAATGGGATCGATGTTGTCCTGTTGCTGGATGTTATTAGCTGCAGGGACTGACATATTTGAGCTAAGACTGGGATTGTTGTTTTGAACAGAAATATAATTCTGTACAGTAAAATCTGACTGTTGTGGATACTGAGTTGTAATGTGAATCGTGTCTACGTTAGGAATATTGGAAGTTTTTTCCGTTTCTTGCGATTTATTATTATCGTCTAAGAACGCATTAGGATTACGGTAATTCGGAATACTGTTCACGAGGTGCGCCACATGCGGAACTTCGGCCTTGATCGACACGTTCGGATTTTCGTTTATGGTTTTGATATTTCGTTGATACTCGAGCGGTACAGTCGGATCGATAGGAGGCGAGTATACTTTATCTTGAACGATTTTACGTTTCGGAGCACCGCTTCGATGTCTCTTTTCATGCTTCCGTGGCGGTATAATCGGATGCTCTTCGATTCGTTTCGATCCGTGCGACGTCGAGTTTTTGGAAACCGAATTACTCGGCACGTTGCTCTCTTTCACTGACGACATGCGTCTAGAATCGACAGGTCCGCGATTTTGAACCCGTTCTCCGATCGGACCTGTTTCGTTATCAAGTATGTTTATCTCCTCCTCCTGTTCTTCGAAATCGATCAGCTCATCGGATGGAGGCGCTTCAGTCGTTTCTTCTTCTTCTTCGATCACGCTGTTCTGAATCCAAGCGCGGATACGATCCTTTTTCGCGCTCCTGTCGACGGTCGTTTCAATACCGTACTGCGTCAACGTGTACAGCAGTTTGTTCTTTTCTTCGGGACTGCTATGAAAACTGTACATCGAAGGACAGAGGCCGTCATCTTCGGCCGTGGATGCTAAAAAGAATGATTAATTCAGACATTACCCGATTTCAAAATGTTCAAAAAATTTTTTATGTTAACCCTTATCGGTCGTATGTCACCTCTGACGTGACATTACAACTTTGCTCTATCGGTCGTATGTCACGTGCGAAGAGTGACAAGTCTGAACAAGTAACGACGTCCTCATTGCTGAATCTACACACTGTATGTTTTTACAGTTTAATTCTTACTCGATGGCAGACAACACGTTCTGTCATATTTAAGCAATTATTTTACTTATATTATAATATTTTATTCTTCCGAAAATGAATAAAGAAAACTATAGCAATATAGGAAGTAACAGTGATAGTTGTAGTTAAATATGTGAAAATTTTCAATATTCGGCAAGTGATTTTAATTCTTGTGATGAAGGAGACAGTGATACAAGTGTTATATTTCAGTCGAGAAAAAAAAATTGATCCCTATTCAATATTCAAGTGAAGTGGAAAGAGAAATTGTTCCTGATTGTGATGAAGATTGGATTGAAATCGACAGTGATGATGAAGACAATTTAACTTCAAGTATTCCTTTTACAAATATAGGACGCCAAATCTTCGGAAATGTTCAGTAGCCTATAAATTATTTTAAAAAATTTTGTACGGACGAATTTATAACAGAAATTTTAACGCAAACTAACTTATATGCCAATGAGGAAATTAAAAAAAAAAAAAAACTTAACCACCAGGTCAATTTGGCACAATTGGAAAGATATTTCATATGATGAAATAAGTGCTTTTGTCGGAGTTGTTTTGTGAAAGACTAATGAAAGACGACTATATACTTCTGCGAAACTTATAACAGAGAGCCATTTCTTCATGTAGGAAAATGTTTCCAAAAATACCACACATTGAAAAAATATAAATAACATTTAAGCTTGAAGATTACACGTTTAATAAAATGTAAACATTTAAAGTGTAAATATAAATATTTTTATGCACAAAACTATCTTTTTATATCGAGTAATCTCAGTTACTCTTCTCTTACAATAAGCACTCGAATATATTTCCGACCTAGCGGAAAGTGAAGTACAAAATGCTAACGTCCGATAAGGGTTATATCATACGAATAAAATCTGTTACCTTTTCACAAGTCGTTAACATAAAATACGCTTACTGTAATTTTTTTCCGGTCCAGACTTAGCCAGCCATCTGTCGTCTAAGTATCGATGTAGATCAGTAACAGTGCCCGGACGTTTATCGGGCCGAGGTTCGAGAAACTTTCTGAACAGGCGTTGAGCTTTCGACGAGATCAGTTTGAAAAGTTTGGGCTGTTTCCGAATCGGCGACATTGCACTGGAATGCCAAGTTGTGTAACGGAGATAGCGAGGATCGTCAGATGCTGCTTTTTGCCACGGTAGACATCCGGTCAGACATACGAATATGACGATGCCGTATTGCCAGACGTCGTGAGAAGTCACGGCTCTAAAAACAGACATTATGTATAGGGTTTTCCGATAAGCGGTTCGCAAGTTTAAATGGAAATAAAACAAAAAGTATTTAATTATTTATTAATTTTTATTTTTAAGCATATTCTATGGCATTAATGATGGAATACAATTTCACTCATACGATCACCACGACTTCGCTTGACATGGTGCATTCGTTTAGTCCGATTTTTAGTCACTCTTTCACATAATCGTGGTCCAATTTCATGAATTACACGTTCAATGTTTATTTTCAATGCTTCTGTTGTTGAATATGGTTTATCAGCATAAATCAATGATTTCACATAATTCCACAGAAAATAATCCAATCGAGTTAGATCACACGATCTTGGTGATCAATTGACGGTTCCCCATTTCGTGAAATAACGGTCGCATTAAACTTTTGTTACATGTATGGCACGTAGCACCGTCCTGTTGAAACCACATATCGTGCAAACTATTTTCAATCATTTTTACACTTCATTTACTGTAACGTGATCTCCAGCTTCATTTTGAAAAAAATATGGTCCGATGATACCACCAGAATGTAACGCACACCAGACAGTTACTTTTTGTGGATGCAATGGTCTTTGTTCAATGACTTGTGGATTGCTTTCACTCGAAATTCTGCAATTTTCTTTATTTAATGTTGACCTTAAGTTTCACGAAGCGCACGATAAATTTTACGAATCGAACATTGATTTTTATAATGATTGTTTATAATTTTTAAACGTTATTTAAGTGTTAAACGTTCCATGACAATTTGCCAAACTATACTGAGTTGAAATGCCAAAATGAGCTTAAA
This sequence comes from Neoneuromus ignobilis, assembly GCA_029203775.1. Lineage (NCBI taxonomy): Eukaryota > Metazoa > Arthropoda > Insecta > Megaloptera > Corydalidae > Neoneuromus > Neoneuromus ignobilis. The sequence continues at coordinate 53,015,432 of CP092089.1, forward strand.
AAAATTCAAACATGGCTGCCGCCAGCTGTCAAAGTTCTGATATTCTTATTGGAAAACCCTATATTATTTATATCAACACGTATTGTTTTTTAATATACAAATATAATAATTATATTACTTGAGAGATTACATCAAAACAACTGTTTGATTTGTTTACAAATAACATACATATAATCTATAACATACAAAAAAAGAACACTTTAAATATTTTTGAATAATTAATCAATAAACTTAATAGAGGCTCTACTAACTACTCTACATACATCGAAGAGAAAATTAAGACCGGCAATCACGTGACAAATATATTTACAATGCTACGAAAGAAATAATCGAGGAAACCAAAGATGGCACAGAATTCGTAATTAGGGAGCACATCACAGAAGAAGACTGAGTTATATACGTCCGTGTTTTTTTATATTCCCATAGAAACACATTTTTGAATCTACATTGTTCTCTTATAACTGCTCTATATTTTTATTAACAATACTCAAATCGTTCGTGTTTAAAATTAATACTCACTTATAATTATCATCAGTGTTGGTTTTCAACACTTCCGGCGGGGCATACGGAAGCCATTCGTTTCTCCTGCGTACCAATGATCCTGTACGCCTCGTTTCGCCGAAATCGCACAATTTCACGCGACTGAAGTCGCTCTTGAACACCAGGATGTTGTCGAGCTTGACGTCCCTGTGAACGAGTTCGCGCGCGTGCAAGTGGTCCAGGGCTGCGGCCAATTGTCGGGCCACACGTTTCGAATGTAGTTCGCCGATACCGTTTTCGGTTACATTCGATGTTAAATCACCTAATAAAATTTAATATAAAATTTAAATCCTGTCTTTTCATCAAAAATAATTTATTTTATGTTAAATAACATTCGGCGGTTTCTGATTTTTTAAAAGGGGATTAATTCATTTAAAAAATTAGTTTTATTTGACGTTCAGTCAAAAAAAACAAAACAATACTTGAAATTGTTGTATGGGCGTATGCACTTTTTTTCTATCATTTTGTCCAAAAAGGTATCTCTAATTACTAAAATGTACTTCTCTCGTGCACGTTTGAAAATAAATAATCTGTTATAAATACTACATACCCAACGGTGCGTACTCTTGTGAAAAAACATAGAATCCGGCCGTTTCGAATGCAACGTCATAAGCTGTTATAACATGTTTGTGCGCTCCTAAATGTAATCCGTAATGGAATTCACGATAGAAATCTCTTAGAGATGTGTAGGCTTTCGGCAGGGCTTTCAGTACCATTTCAGTATCTGAAGCACGGTGTTCGACCAATAAAATTTTCCCGAACCATCCTTCACCGACAATTTGTAAAATGTCGAATTCTTCGGCGAGGTTCACCTAAAATAAATCAATTTATCACATATCTGTGCCTGATGACATATTTAAAAAATGTATATCGGAATCATCTTCGATCATTCTTCAGAAATCAATTGTTTTTGTAAATCATTGTTTGAATTCAAATTGTGTATGAAGGTTGAACAAAATGGTACTTACTTTTTCCAATTCAAATTCTCTAATACGATGTATGCTACCACCTATTGATTTCTTCATATGCCCAGCCATTTTTTTTTTAAAAAAAACACCTTTTCACATTATTTAATAAATGTTTTGAAGTCAATGCACTTTTTTGAAAAATAAAATATCCACTTTCGATTAAAATACCGGTTTTCAATCAGTTAAAAAATACGTGTTCAATTCTAAAAAGAATAAAGAAAAATAGTAAATTAGATATTTGAAATTATAGTTGCACGATAAAGTATTTAAATAGAATAAAGTTAACGATAGCAATTTTATAGTTTAAAAATAGGAGAACATTTTGAGTATTGGCAATAAATTTATTCAACGTTTTACAAAACTGAAATGAAGCATCATTTTCTTAATTGAAATATAAAATCTATTTAACATGAATATCAGTAAATAAATAATAAAATGTAAATTTCTTTAATGAAACCTAAAAATTCATGTCTATATACAATTTCCTATTCAATTTTTAACCATAAATCTGTATAAAATTATAAACAATAAACAATACTCTCCTTCTCTCTCTCTCTCTCTACATATATATATATATATATATATATATATATATATATATATAATGTCAGTATTACAATTAACAGTTCATTGTTAAAAAATTAAAATAATATAAAATCAATAATGTAAATTTCAAATAATTGTTAATGATCAAGACAGGTTAATCGAATTATAACAAAACAAACAATCATTCAGTTTAATGCAAATGCACATTTTCCGTTTTAATTGAGATTAATGTTATTTTTAAAAGCTGTACCGCCAATTTCAGTTCCGCTCTTTAACAGAACAGAAAAACATTCGAGATGTATTTTTTCGACTGCGCTGAAATTTCGCCGTGTATTTTTTTCCAACACGCCAGACATACACACACACGTACACAATATTGTCACGACGTGCGTCTCACTTTTATTGTTCAATTTGCAAGTTTTTCGAACTGGCCGATCGCCGTTTCAACAATTCCACGACGGATGTATGATTTGCGATCGATCTGATCGACGATATCGAATGGACGCGTGCAAAACAATAATCGTAATAATAAAACATCGACGGCGTTATGTTCGCGTCATTGGGGAACGACAATATAGTGTAAATAGTCCGGTCTACGGTGCGTTTTAAAATCATTTTATTTTGAGCTATGCTATGGTGTGCGGCGTCGGTGTGTATTTTTGTTCTTGTCGTGATGTGTGCTGTAATACACATTGCTTATACAGCTGCTTTCGCAGACGTCTGGGTCTCGCGACGCTAGAATGTGGTGCTAAGAGATTATAGATCGGCACTAGAAGTTTACGTTGTGCTTAATTATTTAACTGATCATTGTTTTCTCGCACTCTAATCTTTTCAATTCTAAAGTACAAGTATACGAATGTAATATAAAAAGAATCGGCGATTCGATGCAAATAAAAATGGTATAAAAACAAAATTAAAAAAAAATCAGTTTAAACGTCATATATATATATATATATATATATATATATATATATATATATATATATATATATATATATATATATATACACACACACACACGTGTGTGTGTGTGTGAGTGTATAAATGAATGTATGTGTGTATAAGAAATAGTGTAGAAAAAGTAGTTATTAAAAAGTAATTAATTACTTTTTTATTTGTTGTTTTGGAACTGTGGCTGATTCACTTTACACAAATGAATTTTAACCACAATAATTTAAAGTGTTCAATAATCACTTATTGTTCACTTATTATTTATAATTATATCGGCTGATGCATTTCAATGGCGACGCCATCATCGTCAGAGCCTTTCTGTTTAACACTTTAAATTATTGTGGTGTTGGGGTTAAAATTCATTTGTGTAATTAATTACATTTTACTTTAAAATACAATTTCGTTTTACTTGCACATTTTTGAATCTCATAAAATTTTTCATTTTTGTATTAAATTCAGTTAGGTATTTTTTAAATAAATAAACTCGCGTCCTAACGTCTTCCAATATTTTACAAGTGTTCAATAATTACTAAACATCTCATTAGAATACAATATTATGAAATATGATTTTTTTACGATCACACATTGACAACTGATAATATGAGGGCGACGAAATCTCTGGGCATCTCCAACAAGTATATAACAATAGATTAACTGTTATATTCGAAATGGCGGCATTTTATTATTTTAAAATGTTTCACTCTAACGATGATAATTTGATCACTGAAATGCACACAATGGGGGTATTTACACTAGTCAATATGCATACAGTATTCACGCCCATTACCTCTCATCTCACACCCTCTTACATTCGAACTTCCCACCTAAAAAAAGTATTTTTATGGAAAAAGGGTATGAGACGAGCGGTAATGGACCGTGAATACTGTATGCGTGTTGACTAGTGTGGAAAGGCTCAGTAAATGATATTTGAATACTTTATATTGCCATGTGACGAATGATTTCATTAATAACTTTTATTTTATATGAGCACTTTTTTATATATTCAATCAATCGATTAATTCATAATAAATTAATTTTTATATAATTGGCTATAAATTATATATTTTGAAATATAATCGCAATAAAAGATAACAAATCTTAATTATAGAGGCATAAGTAAATTCATATGTAATTTACAATTATAATAATTATAAATAGACTTAAACTATAAATATACTGGTCATTTTGTCAGCAAAATCGATTTTTTTAATAAAATGATGACATGGAACAAAATTTTATCAATTGCATTAGGGGCTTCAGTATTTTATTATTAAAAAATGATATATTATTTTTTAAATATGTTTTATTTCATTTTTAAATAAACTCTATTCTAATATTATGAACATAAATGTTATTGTAATTAATAAAATATGTTAATTATGATAAAAAAAATCTTCCATGTTTTTGCTTGAATTATTTATTTTGCTGTGTATGTATATATAGATACATACACACACACACACACATCAAACAATTAATACTTATAAAATATCCATGTTAATGATAGAAATAAAATTTGTACATTCACATACAAAAGTTTGAATTTAATAGAATAAATATTTGAAAAAGGTGCCTTTAGGTATGAAAACCAATAATACTTAGAAATAAGTTATTTCAAGGAAATTAAATAAAAATATATTTTTTATAAATGTAAGAAAAATCTTTATACATATACATATATACATTGTATTTAAAAATAAATTCGTTTATTACTCCATTAAAAACACAGTGACAATATTTTAATTTTCACGTGAAGTGGCTGCAATTCTTAACCGTCTTTCTTTTTCCATACTTTGGGCTTGAGTCCATATTTTTCTCTTGACCGAAACTTCACCGTAAGACAATGAAAGTAATCTTGAAAGTACCAAGAGTTGATGTAAATCATCAGCAGTAATAGAGATACTTTGTCGCATTTCAACAAAATCTTCTTGAATGATCTGAAATTGAATGATACTATAACAACACTCCTTTTACTCTGTATTACAGACAAACCTCTTGTATATTTTCTGGAAGATCACAACTTGTATGCTGCAAAACTGTTAAATATCTTCTTATGTTGTTAAGAATCTCAGGTTGTAAATAATGTTTTGCAGCTTGAAATGTTTCATTCAAATTTTCAAAATTACTGTCTGGTACAATAGGAACATGAAAATCACTCTACAAAAATAATAATAAATAAATTAAAGGAAAAAATGATTGTACATTTTTTTTATATCTTTAAAAACATACTGGTAATATACTTTTTCCTTCACTAAAAATGAGTACTGGAATGTCAGCATCAAACTCCATATCGTAGTATTTAAAATCATACTTGACTTTCTGCATTTTGATTACATTCCCAAGTGCAGTCATATTTAAAACACCTGATTGATTTAACTGTCCTGCTTGCAATTTACTCTCATCAATAACAAAATGTGTGTTATTACTTAACTGCAATAAACCACTATTCACCCTATTGCAATTGTAATCTTTTCTAAAACAAAAAGAATCGTGTATTAATGTCTATAGGGTAAAAACTTTGTTTTCACTCACTTTGGTGTAAATTCTAGTGTGTTCATATTGTCCAGTGTTAATGGAAAGTAATGACTTTTTGTTACCATTGATTCTAGAATATCATACAGCTGCTTAGTATATTCTGGATATTTGATTGTGGGAATATTTGAAATATTCAATGAACATTGCCCTAAAGCTAACATATCTTTTCGTAAATATCTGAAATAACATATACTCTAATTACTAACTTGTTTTGAATACAGAAAGAAAACTACAATAATTATAACACAAACTGTAGGTAAAATAATACGCAATATGTTTAGGATTAAAAACAATTGCACCTGAAATACCATTTTATATAGGCTCTCAACTCGGTAACATAAAAAATAATACTTGATTTTTTATTACATTTTATGTTAAAGAGCCAACTAAAATGTAATATACAAATGTTTAGTTGCATAAATGTCAATTAAAATACATAAACAGAATAAACTGTTATTACAAAATTTTCAGCTCATAACTATTTAAAACAAGACTTACACAGTAGAAATAAGATGACATATTAAATAATCTGCAGCTATCGCATCACCTAAAAGAAGCTGTGTCAATACAAGATGTAAATTCTTACGAATTTCAATCGGTTGATCTATCGAAGACATTGTGATTTCAGATACTAATGGATTATTATGTATAATAGGTTTCATTTTAATTAAGTGTATTCTAGGAACCAATGAAGGAGGAGGATTCAGTGCTTCAACTTCCATGTCACTTTCACCTAAATCTTCAGATGGACCTATTTTACTTAAAATGGGATTGATCGACAAGAATCCAATAACTTCCAACATTTCATTTAACTTTATTGAATCATAGTTTGAATAGACCTTAAAAATGTTATAATTTCAAATTATCAAGTACAGATTTTTATTAAATAATTTACCTTCAATAAACAAGATTTGCCAGGACGATCTGTTATTGGAAAATTTAAAATAAATTCCGGTGATAAGTATTTTGTAGAACTGGCATTATCTTGACTACTAGTAGGGGTTTCAGTTTTATTTTTCTTAAAATTCAATTCTAAATTCGTATCGATTTTTTCATTCGAACATTTCAAGTTAACATCCTCTATATTACGTTTGTGTACGTTAGACCGACTAGTTTCTCCAGTATAATTTAAAAATTTCTCTGAAGTTTCTTCCTGCACAAGCTAATGCAAAGTTAAAGATAAATACAGAAGGTGTATATTAAACAAATAATTACTATTTTGCAGATACGTGTGTCTAAAAATGATACAAAATATTAAAGGATACATTCTGGACCCATGTATTTAAAGCAGGTAATGAAATCATATAAAATGTTTGTCTTTGTTGATTAATGTTAGAATGACTTTCGATATTTACTTCTTCATTTTCCTAAAAAATAAACATACAATATACATTAATATACTTACTTAATTCATTTTATCTTTTTTTTGTGGAAAAAAACATAAAAATTGCAATACTGAAATTACCTTCAAGTTAGGCACATCTCTATATTTACCACAATGGATCATTGTTTGTTTAGTTACAGTATTGACTACTTCATATGATTCCAAAAAGTATTCAGGAGTATACATATCTTGAACCATGCCATAAAATCTCACCAATGTATTATCTTGAAAATTGTGAATATCAATCGAATTTATTAATGGAATCTAAAATTTTTTCACAACTGATACAATTATATTTCCTACATCAGTTACATAAGTGAACAATTACTTAATATTGCATTCAGATTGAAAAATTACAGACTTAACAAAAAGTTACATCTGCTTTATAGGTGTGATGAAAAAATGATATAATGAAAAAATAACATAATCTTTTCTTATAGTATTTAACAAATAATTTTAATATAAACTTGAAGTTTTGGATATTTATTTTATAATACTTAATTAATGATCATATAACTTAATTATATATTCATATACAATATACTAAAAAATAGGTTAAATAAATTACAGCAATGCTTTTATCATCAACTTGACGCTAAATGCAATGAATTAAACTATCGTTTTTTGACATTTTTCTAAAAAAAATATTTCCAATAAAAAATATACCTCATTCCAATGCATATCTAAATACTCCAGACATTTTTCTTGATTTTCCATAAAATATTCCAAAGAAATATCTTTTTTTGAAAAACTAGGTACATTTTCTGAAGCAGAAGCAGATATTGACATTGTAAATTATTCTATATCAATTACTAAAATTATTAAAGCAATTAAAATTGTCTTTTTGACAATTTTACTGAAAAACACACTTGGCGCCAAAACAAACTAAAGCACATGTAAATTATGTTAGCACTATACAGTTGCTCAAATAATTATTTGTCTACTTTGCAAATTTAATTTTACATGTTATATTTATTATTTCTTATTTTGTATAAATTAAGTTACTGGCATATGTATTTGGCATTTCCAGAATTTTATCCAATACGAATTATCAACATCGAGAAAGAAATTTATTGCAAATATCAATTGGCATCAAACAATTTTTGCTCATTCTCGTATTTCTTTATTAATTAATTTTAAATAATGTTTCATTGAAAACTTTACATTTTATGAATTTATTCACAAGAGAACTAGATTATGTTATCCACAATTTCATTTCATTCTGTTTCTAGAAATGATTTTGAATATACATAATTATAAATAGAAATAAAAAAAAACATTGCATTTTTATCAAAATTAATTCGAAATCATTTATAGAAATATAATAAGATGGAAATGAAGATAACAATCTATTTTTTCACGATTAGACAAATCTAAAATTTCCAATGAAGTATTTTTAAAAAAATTAATAAATTACAATAAAAACGCAATAATAAATGAATTTAAATCTTCTACAAATTTTCTTTTATATTGTTATCATAATTTGTATTTTTATTATAATATGCAAAAATATTAAAATGTCAAATCAAACCAATATAATTTTTACGAAATAATAAATTGACAATAATATAGTATCTCCGATTGATTTTTTTTTAGTAATAATTTGTAATTAAAATATAATGTAGATATGCCCAATTTATTTTTTTCTTACATAAATGATTAGTTTTTTTCTCTTAATTTAATTCATTCATAATAATTTGGATTGTTTTTCAGCAGTATTTTTAAATAACTATTTATATATTGTACATCATATTTTTTAGTATAGAAATGTACAATGAATAGTTTTGTTCTCAGAACTATATTTTATTGTCAATTTTCTTACGAAAATCTGTCTTATTCATTTTGCTATTAAATAGACTAATTGCTTTATTTTTTGCATAGAAACAAGATAGACTATAACAATATTAGTATTTTTTTTTCAAGAAATCACAGATAAAAGTACATGTTTTAAAAAATTACAGTTTTCTGAAATAGAAGAATAATTATTTGAGTAACTGTATGTCCAATAATTCTTTTACACGTCAAAATACAATAATATAACCATATCATGTACAGTAGAGTATACTTCAGCAGATATAAAAATTGATAGGATCATTTTGTACACGTAGAAAATGTCAAAAATGTATTTAGAAATATTCGAAAATTACAAATAAGAAATAATTATTGAAAATCATCCAAAATGGGAACCTACACAGGGCATATTATGACCCTGGCTAACAGTATTATTGGAGTTAGTATACTTGCAATGCCCTTTTGTTTTAAAGAGGTCTGTAATATTTTTTTTAATATTAAATTGTACATATATGTATGTACTAGAGAATAATACCATTATTTTCCAGTGTGGCATATTGTTATCGGTTTTGATGTTAATAGTAAGTAGTATAGTTTCTCGGCTGGCTTGCCATTTTTTAATGAAGTCAGCAATCTTGACAAAGAGAAGGACATTTGAGCTTTTAGGTAAATCTTCTATTTTTCTTAAATTAAAACTACCTAGTTTGTATCGTGCAATTAAGGAATTTTTTTGTACATGTAAATAAAATGTATATATATATATATATTTACGTACATATAATATGAGTGTATTTTTCAAGCATTTCATTTATTTGGTCTCAATGGAAAGTTCATGGTGGAGTTAGGGATTATTGGTTTCTTGATGGGAACATGTATAGCATTTTTTGTGGTAATTGGAGACCTCGCTCCTGCTATATTTGTCAAACTTGTCGGATTAACATCATCCACAGCTACAATTAGATCTACTGTATTAATCAGTATAGCTCTGTTTTGTATCCTACCCTTGGGGCTCTTAAAAAATGTAGATAGTTTAACCGGTGTATGTGCTGCAACTATTGGATTTTATTTCTGTTTAGTTTTAAAGGTGAGGAAATATGTTTAGAGATTAATCTTTATTCATAAACAAACGTATATTGCAATTTTTTAGATTATAACAGAATCATTGCCTCATATGTTGAGTGGAGATTGGATAAATAAAGTTGAATTATGGAAACCTGCTGGTGTGTTGCAATGCTTACCAATTTTTTCTATGGCTCTTTGCTGTCAAACGTTAGTAAAAATATATTGTACTATATCTTTATTAGAATTTGATTTCGTAATGTGATATGAAAACATGGTAAAATGTTATACTCTTGTAATTTAATTTTATTTGTGTGATTAAAAATTTATATGTGCTACTTTTGAAAATAGAGAACATATTCAATAATCATTGGGCTATAGATTACCTTATTAAATAATGAATTTTTGTATTTAGAAACAGATATTGAACTGATATTTCATGCAGAAAATAACTAATTATAATATAACAATAATTTTATTATTATTATTTCATTTTGCTTGTTATGTTATGTTGTATTTTGTTATTGCAGACCAAATATGCTCTTATCGATGTGTAAATTATACGGAAGCACTTAATCATATTTTTGTTTTTAAATATGTATAACACTGTTATTTTAGGCAACTCTTTGAAATGTACGATACTCTTCCAAATGCTTCATTGGAGAAAATGAACTCTGTAGTTCGTAACGCAGTAAATATTTGTACGGCGGTATATATTTTCATTGGTTTTTTTGGATACGTAGCGTTTTGTTCACAACCGTTTACAGGAAATATTTTAATGAGTTTCACGCCGTCTGTCGTGACAGACGTGATGAAAATCGGTTTTGTGTTATCGCTCGCTTGTAGCTTTCCACTGGTTATATTTCCGTGCCGTGCGAGTTTATTTTCGCTTTTAAAACGGGTACGCCAAGTCATTACAGTTTTTCTTATTGTATGTTGCATAGTTATATATTATAATCAGTTATGAATGGATAAAACATAATATAACATTTACAAAACTGTTTGCATAGTTTTGAGCTGTTAGTGTATTTTGATATTTGTTTATTGTAATACAAAGTAATTGTTATTAAAATGAATGAAAATTGCATTTTAGGTTCAAACACTTCATGATGTTTCATCATATCACATTCCAGAAAATTGGTTTAAATGGTTAACATTTATAATAGTCGGTATCAGTTTATCAATCGGTCTATTAATACCATCAATTGAGCTGGTTTTAGGTCTTGTCGGATCAACTATTGGAGTTATGATTTGTATACTGTTTCCAACAACATGTTTTATTCGCGTGTTCACAAAGAACACTGATGAAAAACTTTTAGCACAGGTTTATGTTACAGTTGACATTTTTTATTTGGCTGACCTTTTAAAGTACAGAGCTATAAAATCTACTTTCATATAAATATATTTTAGATCATGTTTATTATTGGATTAGTAATGATGGTTTTAGGCACATATACTAATCTTTATGCGATAGAGTATTCTGTAAGTTCTTCAACAATTTCACCAGTAACAAAAGAAAATATTCCAAATGAATTCAGATTCATAAAACCAGACGAGATAAAAAATGTAGAAGTTGTGAATAAATTGGAAAATACTATAAATGACAGACCAATGATGATAGCAAGTAAAAGTAATTATTATATTCTTTCTTAGAATAATATATTTAATAATTTTATTAAAAAGTGAGTAACATATTTTTTAGATGAACAAAATGATAAAAATTATTTAAAAGATAATCATGTAAAAGAAGTTGAAATTCCTGTATTTAATGATGTAAAAATTGATTTACCAAAAAACAATGAAGTAGTAGTAGAACTGCCTAAAAGTAATATTCCAGTTACAAAAAATATACTAGACAATGATATTAGGCAAGAACCACCTCAACCAGTTGAATCTGAAGATATTCCAGGAGTAAAAGATGAAATAAAGCCACAGGAAATAGTGGAGAAGGCTATAGTAAACAATGTTGTTTTGACTGAGCCTGCAATTCAAAGTAATAAAATAAATAACAATTTAGCAAGTGTGGTTAAAAGTGAAAATGATAACAGTAATAAGGAGATACAGAAACATATTGATGATATTGAAATATTAAAAATAGGAATGGATCAGTCAAATGGTAATAAAAAGTCAGATATTAAAAAATTTGAAGATATACAACTTAAACAAAAGAGTTTTGAAACTGTTGAAATCAAATCTAAGCCTATTTTGGAGTTAGAGAAGAGTCAAGATTTATTAAAACAGAACAGTGATGATGTAAAGAAAGTTAAAACACAAATAAAGGAGACAACAACTGAATCTGGAAGAGAACTTTTGAATGAAATAAAAAAACAGGTAAGTGAAGCAAAGCAGGTGTTGGAGAAAATCAAAGAGCAGAATAAGGAATTCGATAGGAAACAAGAAGAGAATAAAATCGAGAAGAAAAAAACTGTCGAACAAATAAAAAAAATAGCTGACATAGCTATCAATAGTTTGAATACAAAAAGTGATGATAAGAAAAGTGACAAAAATTATTTGAAGAACGGCGATGATTTAATTTTAAAATTAATACCCCAACAGACTATTGATAAATTACTGCAAAAGGTTGCTGTAGAAAAAATAAACAATCTTGTTAATACAGTTGAGGAAGTAAAGAAGGAAAATAAGAGTAACAGTGATTTAGAAAAGAATCAAAATCAAGGAGAACAAATTGACAAGAAAGTGTCTCTCTCACTCTCTGACATTTTGAGTAATACAAGTGGCAACTTGAATTTTAAAAATAAACAATACTCTGCGCCAATTCCCATTCTAAAAGCAAGTAATGTGCAAACAAATATTTTGAATAAGGAAAAAAAAGATGAGAATATATTACCAAAAGAGAAACTTTCAACTGAATTTAAAAAAAATGATGATAATGTTAATAATGATTTAGTTAAGAAAGACAAACAAGTACCAGAAAAAGAGAAGCCAGATGAAGATAAAGAAAAAGGATTAGAACAAGGAAAACCTAAAGATGTGGTAGATGTTCCGAAAGAGGAGAATAAAATTAAGTTGAATGCTGATGAAGAGTTTAAACAAGATATAAAAAATATGCGCCGAGATATATTATCAGATTCTATTTCCAATGGACATCAGGGAAGGGAAAAACGTGACGTGGAAAATGTGATAATTAAAGAGCAAGAAATAATTGATAATTTGAATCAGAATTGTGAAAAAAGAGAAAATGGTGAACAAAAAAAATCTGAAATGGTCGGTTTAAGAAAAGATGATGTGAATAAAATGTCAGATATAATTAAACTAAACGAAATTAATGTTGAAAAAAGAACAACAAAGTTACCAGAACTGAAATCACTCTCAGGTACTATTGACAGAGAGTTGTTAAATTTAAATATTGCCACCTTAGAACAGACATTAGAACATATGATTGTAAAAAGAGATATTAAAACAGTTGTAGGTGATTTAAAAAAAAGTTCAGAATATTTAAAGAAGTAACGATAATGTTCATCATTGTGATATATTATTTGTATTATTGCCTTTTAAAATATTTTCATGTAATTTCTTGTAAATATTTATTATAAGTAGTATTTAAAATTTGTACAATATAGAAATATGTATATTTATAATTTTATTTTGTAATGTAAATGTTTTTTTTTTCACAAACAAAAAGAAATATGTTAAGAAAATTATTAATCATATCGATTCAAATAATTAATTGATAGTAAATAACATCAACAAAATAACATTTAATGTTAAACAATAATATTTAAAAAAATTAAAAATACTGTATAATATTTATTATAGAAATATTTCCAGACTAAGTGTTATTTTGTTTGAATCCAAGTGCCTGTCAGTATGAATAGCTTTCAAAAAAGCTCTCTGTATATATCATTTTGTAAATGTTTAATATGTAAAATTGATATTTGTAAAAATAAAATGTTTTGAAAAAATACTTATTAATTTATTCATTTTTACATAAGAACATAGATTATACGAATGGGGATTTGGGATTCATTTTTTAGAAAAGTAATAAAATAAAATATATTAAAAAAATATTCTGAATATAAAAATAATTTTAAATTCAAAACAAAATGAATTTAAAATATTTTTATAATCAAAATATAAAATTGTTTCAAAACTATAACAAATAAAATGGCGAAAAAAATTTAAATGTTACAAATAAAATGGCGATCCGAAATGTTAAAATATTTCTTTATTTCACAATTAAAATATTTATGTATATATGATCAAGATGTCAACTATTTCAGTAAAAAAGCATAAATATTCAGTATAACATTTAAAACGATCTTTTAAAATATAATAAGTTGTTCGAAAATGACTTAAAAATAGTACAAATAAAATCTTGTTACATGAAATGTCAAAAATGTTCATAATTATTTTATTGATAAAATGATTTTTTTTAAAAAAATATATGAATTTTATTTATCAAAACAGGACTATCACAAAAATTGATTGTAATTATCTTTATATTTTCCGTCCGGATCGTATTTAGCGGTAAGTTTGTTCCAATCTTCTTTTCGGTATTTAATAATATATTGAATCACTTGATGTATAATAATTCGTTGATACGGAGTACAGTTTAAACATCCTGTCGATAAAGCTTCCGGAATAAATAATTTCAAACTATAACTTTTATTATTGCAAGGTATTTTGTCTAAGAAACAATCAATGTACGAATCGAAGATCGGTATATAAGGCGATTTTTCATTCATGACATATCTGAAAAACAATTATTTCACGAATTTATTAACCTGGAAATAACGAAGCAATAAATTTACACACATTAAAAATATAACTCAAACTGTATATGTATTTTTTTTAAAACAAAACAGAACTTAATCTTGCAATTACAATTTGGCACTGTCCATTGTCAAATCATTGTTGAATTTAATAAACTTACCTATTTCAGTAAAAAAATCAATAATTTCAATTGTTATACGATATATTCAAAGTATTATTTATTTAATAAAATATTAAAAAATATATTTACATAGTTTTATAATGTCTTCCAGATGTTCTTACAAGTACAATAATGGCGAAATATAGCAACAGTCGCATGGTTTAATCGTTGAAAGACGGTTTCTTGAATTTGATGTGTAGTTTTATAAAAGCATTTGATTGTTGAAATTAACACTATATATATATATATATATATATATATATATATATATATATATATATATATATATATATAAATTGAAAAAATCATAATGATTTCCTAATGAAATCGTTGACATATATTAATAAATTACTGGATAATTAATTATTTTTAAACAGTAATTACATTTCAATTAATAGTTTGACAATAATATTTATTAGGTTTTAGAAGATTAGATACGTATTGAAATATTTATTGTGATAGAATGTCTATAATGAATTTTAAAATATTATTAAAAGATACATAAATATTTTTTTAATTTACATAGTATATTAATGTAAATAAATTATTATATAAAGAAATACGTAGAAAAGTTTTATTGCATTTTGACATTTAAATTCAAAGATTTATATTATGCTTGATGGCATACTTTGCCTATTTTAAAATGAAAAACAAAGTTATTTATGTCAAATTACTTATTTTTTTTACTATTATCCACATTTCTTTGTGTTTCATTTCCTATTTTTTATATTTTGCCACGTAAAAATTTGTTTTTTGACATTATAACTCCTTAAAAATTCAGATTATTGGCAATTAGTAAAATATCTAAAAAATTAGTTTTTGGCATTTTTTCAAACAATTCAATTATCAGTTATTGTTTTCTTCTTTAATGCTATTAACTATTTATTTACTTGACTAATATCTGATTTATTTTTTCTTTTGATATTATCTGATTTATATTGGTATAGGAAATTAAAATTCCAAGCTGTACAATCCAATACAATATACATTTATTGATTTAATAAAATGGTACAAGAAAGAAGTACAAATATATAAAATAGTTTAGTTTATTATTGAAATAAAATATGTTATATAAATTGAGAGACATTTTTAAGTAATTGAAGTGTAATTTTTATATAGTTTATAATGATAAGTGATAGAAAAAAATCAAAAATCTACATGAATATAAAAATGTCTAAAACTGACTTAAAAATCAATTTAAATACTTAATCATTTGAAGCTATAGAAGTTTTTAGTTATATTTTAATAGTCAAGATGCTTCTGAAAACAAGATACTTTTCTAGATCACGATAAAAAATTAGAACGCAGAAATGAGGGAGTTATTTTAGTATTTTTTTTGTATGGTTACACATTTTTTTAACCTCTTATATAATTTTACAATTAACATTTATGATATTATTTCGTATCAATTGCATTATAATATCCTTTTATTGTACATGATAAAAAATTAAGTAAATTATATCTTATTTGCTTTTATATAAATGAAAACAATTTATTATATAATATTTTTAACGTGCATATATACATATATTTATATATATATATATTATTTTTTTAAAACAAATATTACGTTTTAATAAAGTGCATTAAAAATATTTTCGTTCTTTATATTATTAGTCATTTCAATGGCTATTATTAATCGAGGTCTTCATATTTTAGTAGTGTGAGAGAGGTTTTCCCCATAGAACGATGACTTAATTGAAAGTCGAATGTTATTATTTTGTTCTCTTCACGGTTTCTAATAAGCGATTGGATCGTGTAATTTTAAAAATTAATTTTCAACATCGGTTAGAACATTGTTATTAAAATAGATGTTTTTATTAAGTATTCGTAAATCTGATACGTCAAAATTAAATTGATGTGAGGTTTAATAACAAAACTTTTTATTAAACAAAAGCCATGGCAGAAGGGTGTGTGGATTTAAAACAGTTAAGTCAAGAAAGCAAAGGTAATGTTTTACAAAAATGTACAATAAAAATACCCTTGAATATTATATACCCTTATTGTTACAATGTTTTCAATACCAGTGCTAATTAGGTTTTGTTTAACACAGGCCCACTGGAGTGTGCAGTGTGTCTTCAGACATGTATTCATCCAGCAATGCTCCCGTGCGGGCACATTTTCTGTTTTCTCTGTATCAAAGGGATCGTGAATCAGAGTAGAAAATGTGCGATGTGTCGGCAAGAAATACCGAGAGATTACCTCAACCATCCCAAGTTATTAGAACCTGTCGATTTGGCCGATAAAACATCCGGAGACGATGCGGACGACGATTATCAATGGTTTTACGAAGGCCGAAACGGTAGGAACCGGTTTTGATATATAAATCGTATAATGTTGATATTATTTAACTTTCGTCTCGTTCTGTTCTGTAAATAATTAACTTTTAAACGATTTGACCGTTGTCGCTTGGCATTCATGTATTTATGTATCTTTGTAAATAATCATTTTGTGTACGTTATTGAAGGTAAAAAAATATTAAAGTGTATGTCGTTCTAACTTTTTGTATTTGTAATATAATTAGTAGTGAGGTGCTAATAGCTAATGGAAATTCAGTGCGTGAAACAAAATGAGTGTTGATTTTCAACATTGTTTTTTTTAGGTAGGTTGATTTTACCTTTGATACAAATGAAATTGATGTGAAATTTAGAAAAAAGAATACCGTTCTCGTGTATCGGAAACATATTTTTTGACATTCGGCTGTATTTCAGGTTGGTGGAAGTACGACGAGAGAACGAATGAAGAAATAGAAGCCGTGTTTCAAGCCCAAATTTCGTCTTTTGAAATTTTAATCTGCGGAGAACTTTATATAATAGATTTTAAAAATAACGTTCAGTATTGTAAAAAAAGATTTTCTCGGCAAAGAGCTATAAAACGTGATTTTCGGAGAGCTGATGCTATTGGAGTCGCTGGATGTACTTACTAAATTCATATATATTTATATATGTTTGTATATAATGAAATTAAAATTTACAATCCGTAATTGGATAACTAATTATTAAAGTTATATATATATGTGCTGTACCATCAGTAATTCTGTTTATAATAACATAATTATACAATCGAAGCTCTTTTGAACTGTTATTGTTATATCAAGTATTTCAATTTTAATTATAACATTGCTCATTTGTTAAAAGTTTTTTTTTAATGAAGTCGGTGACAAATTTTTTTTCAAATACTGTGATAAAGTTTGAATTAATAAAGATTTGCATGTACTTATTGACATACCTGTGCATTCATTAATAGAATATAATAGAAAATATGTATTAAAAATATTTTTCTTTGTAACATAACTTGGTTGCTGTTGAATTATAATTTTATTTTGTAAATTTATTATGATAAACTATTAAAATATACTATATAGTATTTAAGATTTTTTTTATTTCCATTGATAAATTTTTATACAAATGTAATAAATTAAAAAATAAAGAAATTTTGTTAATAATTTCGTTGTCATTTAAATCGTATCCATTTTTGTTGTGTTAATTTCATGTGTTAACATTTTATAAAATGTTGTAATGTATTATTATTACATTATTATTTTTATGTTAAAGTATTATTTGTAATTAACAGAAATTGTTAATTGTAAATTTGTTACTTTCGATCCTACATTTTTATATATTTTATGTTTTCCATATACTAGAAAAGACACTGATCAGTAAAGATGTTTAATATATATATTTTTTAAAAATTTATGTGTAACGTAAATATATTTGACATGTGAGAATTGCGTTCCGTTAGATATTAGATTCAATACTCATTTCTAACATGTCGGCAGGTTGGTGGCAATACGATGAAAGAACGAGCGTCGAGTTAGAAATAGCGTACAGAAAAGGTGACCGGACTTGCGAACTTTTGATAGCGGGTTTATTATACGTAGCCGATTTCGATTCGATGTTACAGATGCGTAGAAACGATCCGTCGCGTGTGAGACGGATTAAACGAGATCTCAGAACTATCGCGAAGAAAGGTGCTCGTCGTTTGAATCTTTCGGTTTTACTATTCTGACGAGTCGATAAGAATAAGGCATGTTTTTATGTTTTTAGGAATAGCCGGTTTAAGGTTGGGTCAAGAAAGTATGTGTATGTTTAGAGTACCTTCACCCTCGAATATGGATCTTGAATTTGATTCAAACAGTTATGAAAATGACAGTAGAGTTAACTCTTCAGATGATTCTGATATAATTTTTGAAAGTGGTACAACTGTAAATGATTCTTCGGTTCATAATGAAATATCACAACTTGACATCGATCAATTTAGTTTATTGAGCTTACAAGATAATACAAGTAGATAAAATTCTCGACTAGAAACATACAAATATGTAATGAAGGTAAAACGGTCACTGTAATGTTGTTCGGTTATAACATTAATTTATAAATCATTCTTATTCTTCAAGTGTCAAATATTTAATGGTAACCCATTATACAATAATACTCCTATATGTAAAAAAGTTTGTAAATGTATTTATTATGTATAATGAAAAATATTATATTTAATTTATTAATATTGTCTATTTTTTCATTGTGGTAATTTGTTTGGTTTATATTGTGGTTTTATTGTATTTAAAATTCATGTATTTTTATCTTTACTTTTAAATTCGACTATAAAAAGACATTTAAATTTCTAATTATATTTATATGATTAGGAATGTGTAGTGAACACACCGGTAGTAAATATTAAAAGCAAGAGAAAGTATACTTATTTTTTAATTTATATTAATCGATACACAGTTTTGTTGTTCACATTTATTTTTGATGAGTGTGCACATTCCATAATTTGTACTTTTTTTTAAAGCACAGTGACTAGAAAAGACTAACTCTTCTATTGAATAAACAGTATTATCCAATTTACAATTTTTGTTAATATAAATGATCAAGAAATAAATTTTAATATTTTTATAACATTTTCTTTTCTAATAACGTTAAATTATATATTATCGTAAAATGCATTATTTGCATTTTTGTTTATTTTTAAAATATTAACACATATCGATAGAAAAAAATATACTGATCTTTAACAATTCAACTTACAAGACTAAAGTTATATATATTTTATTTATTTCCTATTATTTTGAATATTTGTAGTTTATTATAATATAAATATTAAATAAAAAAAATCACATTTTATATACATGATTATTTTATAGCATGTAAAACATTTCAGTATAGTAAATAAATGCACTTAAATATTCAATCTACATTATCATTTTGTAGGCAATAGCACCTACCATTGTTCACTATATTTGTGTGTTTATACGTTTTCTTATTATATGTTATTGCGTTTGCAATATGTAATTGCGTGTTTTTTAATTTCTTTTTTTTTTTTTTAAATTTAAAATCATTTGTCAAGAAAAATGCACAAATAGATTGCCATCTCTCCAGGTTCTTTCCCCCATAAATCCAAAACATGTAATTATTTACAGTGCACATTGTGAAAACAAATTTGCTTCTTCCATTCTTGTAACTTACTCGACATTTTTATTTTTTCCTTCTTGATTTCATTTATTTCAAATCTTTTCTGTAATATTATGGCTATGTTTTTTGGTGTTCAAATGCATTACTTACATACACCCATTTTTATAGTATATGAGAAAGTTATTTCAGTTTTTACTCTTTCTTCTCATGAAAATCTGAAACAAACATAGTTATTTGTGAATACTGGAATTTTGCAATGAGTTCATTTTGTAGAACAGACCTTCCTCTTCATCTGCATCTAAAATATCTGCACAGCAAATAGAATACAATATCAATGATAAAAATCCAAGCGGTAATCCGAAGAGTACAACAGTTAGAACAGGATTGCCGTACCACATTTCGGAAAGTTTTGCTCTAGCTTCAAAATACGCACGGTACATTCTTACCGACAGAGTGTTTCCTCCGTAGGTCTGAAAAATTTCGTTCATAAATGAAAATGTTCGATTGAAAAAAAATTAAATCGTATAGTCATTTATCACTAACGTACCGGTGCAGACTGGTTGAAGATTTGCTCTAAAAACATATCGATAGCATCTGCTGTTAATTGGCTAGGATCATCTTCTGGAATATGATGATGGTGTGTTGTAGAATTCAACACTAACAAATACGGTAATGGCAAAACTGTCATCGCAATAGAATTCGCTAATTCCGGATTCCCGATCCAGCCGAACTGAAAGTTTTTATGAAATTTGTCACGTTTTTTACGTATGACCGATTCGACCATATCTTTAAATTCGATCATTTCCGTCGATATTTCACTTAGTTTGTTTTCTTCGACCACCGCCAGTACTAGATATTTTTTTGTTAAGAGGATTTCATTGATGTTGAAACGTGTGACCTTCGGGAAAGTCCCGAATCTCTCTTCGTTGATCCACTGATGTAAAGTGTTGTTTAAAATTTCATTTTCGAGTTCCGTTTCCGTTTCGACTACAACAACGACACTCGTATATTCTCGAATTAAATAAAGTAATCGAGAAATTTACCTGGGAAGAAATAATGATAGTTTTCCTTATGTACAAATATCGCCGGCAGATCGTCTAATTCGATTTGCTTCGACGCGATATCGTTCGACACGGAATAGAAAAATCCATGAGGTTGAAAAATTTCAGCCATCGCGTAATACGTACTCCACAGAGGGCCTTCTTGTTCTCCGACATATATAAATATAATCGAATTACTGTTTTTCAGAGCGTCCATATGTTGTACGCTGATTATTTTTTGAACCGGAGGACCGGACATCCTCAACGCGAAGTTGACTACGTCTTCGCGAGTACGATCGCCGCTATACGTATGATCGGAATCGCCTTTTATACTGAAAATTTCAACAGAAATCGATTTCGTACACGAACGATTCGGTACGCAACACTATAGAAATATTCACGAATAAAACTTACAATTTAATCGTCGGATATCCCTGAATAGTGAATTCATGAGCTAAAGATTGAAAACGAGTACAGTCGACCCGTCCGACTCTCACGTTCGATCTGTGCAAAGACTGAGCGACATGATTCCATATAGGCTCTAACCGTTTACAATGCCCGCACCAGGGAGCATAAAACATCACTAGCCAATGGCCTCCTTCTCTCCGAACATCGGAAAATTTATCACTGAGTTCGAGTACTCGAGAAGTATTCGATACTGTGAAATATACTGAAAAAAATAAAATTTAATCTAGACAGCATAAGTACATGTACTGACCAGCGACTTTTTCTCTAGAAGTGTCTTGTAATTATTTTATACATTAAATACTTACTGAGTAAAAACTGTAAAATGATACTTTTTAAGAGTGTCATTTTTAGACACTGGATATTTTTTATACAATAAATTACAGGAGACTAGGTTAGATATGGATAGAATTCGTGAATATAAAATTATATATCTACAACATCGAAATATATAAAACTTCTGAAAGCATTAAATGCTAATCACATTAATTGAATCGATTATAGACTGAAACCAGTCATTTCATATAAATACGGTTGGTAAAGACACCCGTCCATACTTAACAGCAGCAGAATGATAACTATTTGTTTACTTGGCTGAAAAAAAATTGGTTCGTTGAACTGCTGACAGGTGTCATCAGCGATCAAATGCATTTTCAATAAGTAAGTGTTTTGAAATGGCATCGGGAAAAGTTGCGGTATTAACATTTGTACTAAATAGTGTATTATTTGCAAAAAGGAGTATTTTTTTCAATACTAAAGACATTGAGAATATTACAACAAATAGTGTGGACGATAGCTGTGATCGGTTTGAATGGCACCGGCGGGGGAAAAACGAAGTTTGCAACAATTCTAGAAGCCGGGTAAGTAAAATGAAATATCATCGTATTATTGATGTTCGAGTGCAAAAAATCCTTTAAGGGAAAAATATTTCTTTATTTTTACAATACGATATTGCAATTTATTACTGATGGCATAATTTTGTGACTCTTGGCTATTTTTTGCATTTTTTTATTTAAAAACTTTACTATTGATTAATCGAATTAAAATCAAAACCTTTTTCATATAATAATCCAGTTAATTGACAAGACATCCAAGATATTTGAAATTTGTAAACCTATAGGAAGAAAAAACATTATTGAGGAAGATAACAGGAAACTATTTCAATTCAGTATCATGCATTTGCTTGTCAATAAAATACGTATTTACAGTTTTTGACATTCATCATAATATAATGACATTTTATAAAATTATTTGTTGCGATTTTTTATATTGGGGTAGGTTTCTCGAACCCCATCGACCTCGATCATTCTTGATTCATTGTCATTTTCATTGTTCATGTTTCAACACTTTCGCGTTTGTTACAACAGAATTTTAAACCTTATATAATATTTATATCAACATGACGTCTGCACATCTTTATCTATAGAGATTAATATATAAAACAACATTTCCATTGCATCATAAAGAACAGATAGTACTACGTCAATAGGCACGAGCTAAAACTTATGAAAAATGTATTATCAATTACTGTCAGTTATATCTTACGAAAAGACGTAGTACTACCATCATCGGACCCGAAAGTGTTAATAATGTTTATGTTCTATTTTTTATTTATTTCATTTTTTACTATTTTGTAAAGAGTAAAAAAAGAAATGAATGAAATATCATTTTTTTATATCAAAAATCTTAATTTATAATGCTCCGATTTAATATTGTTTAACAAAATGGCCGTCGAAATATATATATTAAAAAAATAAATAATCATTGATTATTGAATATTTATTTTGGAATCAAATAACGTATTTTTGTATCTCGAAATTCTACAGAGCAGTCAATCCAATTAAGAAAATGTTAAAATGAAATGATTGCCATTAATTATTCATTATCGACTTTAATATTTCGCGACTGATTTGTTTTAATCTTATCCTCGATGCTAGAGTCCTTGTAGGGCATTGATCTCTAGTCAAGCAGAGCTTTTTTGTCAGAGTTCTATGACGGTTCTGTTTTTTCGAGACGAGGTTTTCAGCCTCACAAATCGTTACAAGCTGCTACGCCACTAGTCGGCATGACTATTTTTCCTACTGATTTGAAATTGATTTTGATTGTGCATTTTTTGCGAAAAAGTTTTTGTACTTGATGACTTTTTTTTAATTTGTTCAATTATAATTGCTGATAATCTTTTTCTGTACCAAATAGAAAATAATATATGTATATATACACACACGAGGGTCGTTTGATAAGTATGGTCAATTTATTTATTGTTTAATTTAATTAAATTTTTCCTTGACAGATATTCTCCGTTTACTTTGATTCCTTTATTTTAAAAATTTGCCTCTTCTGATCTGTTCTAAACTTGTATTAAATATTTTTGGTGATAAACTGTCTCCTTGTCTAACTCCTTTCTCTATTTTTATTTTGTCTGATAGGTCGTGTATTTTAATTTGCGCCGATGAACTTTTATATATTTCCTTCAACAATTCCACGTATTTTTTATTAATTCCTTGCTCTTTTAGAGATGAGAAAATTGATGATGTATTGACCTAATCGAACGCCTTTTCAAAATCTACAAAAGCCAAATATAGGGGTTGCTCGTATTAGTTGTATTTTTCTTGTATCTGTTGTAAGGTATGCAGGTGGTCTGTTGTACTGTAATTTGATGTGAATCCTGCCTGCCTGTTCTCTGGCCTGTTGACCATCTAGTTCTTTTCCCAATCTTTTCACTAATACTTGGCTGAATGTTTTATATATGGAGGAAAGTAGTGAGATTGGCCTGTAATTTTTCAGTTCTGTTTTGTGTAAAATTCTTAATATACTATTCTTCCACGTTTCTGGAATTTTATTATCTTTAATGCATTTTGTAAATAGCTTTGCCAAATGTTCGTTCGACGTTTTCCCTCCATATTTAATTAGTTCTGTCGTTATTCCATCTTCATCTGGCGCTTTTCCATTCCTCATTTCTTTTACTACTTTTCCTACTTCTTCTGGTAAAATATCAGAAATTATGTAGTCATTAGTTATTCTTTTATTGTTTTTTTTTTATTGTGCTTCTCTTCATTTTTATATAGTTGTTGATAATTTTTTTCTATATATTTTAATATTTTATTCTTCTCTGTTAGTAGGTTACCTTCGTTATCTTTTATTGTCATTAACTTATGTTGTCCAAGCATAATACCATTTTTTGCTTTTTTAAAACTCTCGTTTTCTTCTATTGCTCTTTCTAATCTCTTTGTGTTATGTTGTCAAACATCAAACCTTAATTTCTTTCTGAGTAGTTTGCAAATTTCTAAATATTCCACAGCTGCTTTACCACCCAAATCTCTTTTCAACTCCCCTCTCTTTTCCATCAGTTGTTTAGTTTCTTCTGAGATTTTAGATTTTTTCTTTTTTCCTTGTGGTATAATTTCTCGAGCAGTTTCTATCACAATATTGCAAATTTTGCTATTTAATTCATTTATTCCTTGCGATATATCTATTTCTTGGAGCTTCTTATCTATAATTTCACTATAAAGATCTTTCTCGTCTTTTGTATATTTTGTATCGATTGGCTGTGCTGTTCTTCTTTTAATCATTTTACCTCTCTCATATTTTAAATTGATATATATATATATATATATATATATATATATATATATATATATATATATATATATATATATATATATATATATGTATATGTGTATTTGAGATATCAAGTTGTTATTAATTTGTAAAACACTGGCCGACATCGCAGTCCATTTAAAATGTTGTCGTACGAAATACAAGACGATCGACGTTCGTTTCAAATTAATATAAATAATAAATGCTAATAAGCCGCTGATAAAAATAATGTATGTTATAGTCTATATTCAAACTCGAGTATTCTAGTTTTTATTTGCTTCTCATACATGTGTACAGTTAGATGAAACTGACGCACCATGTGTAGACACTGCCGTTAATGTCTATTGCGAGCGAGCGATCTTCCGTTGACATTTGCTGGATGAATATTTCACGGCGAAGACGAATGCACTCGTCGTGTGTCTGTAAACAATTAGGAATTGTCGAATTGTACTCGTGTATATGCATGTTTACAATTCGGATGTATTGTCGGTTGTTTGGTTTCTAGCGTTGTTTTGTTTGTTTAGACAGAGACTAACGAGATCTTACGAATATTTGTTTGTTTTTAACAAACGAGGACACGGTTGTATGCATGTTGTTCCGAGTCCTAAAATTTAATGTTCATGTGTTTAATTCTTAAACACGTTTCTAATTAGTTGTCGTTTTTGATTACGAAAGAGTGTTTTTTTAATTCAATTTTTTTAACAGCCATCTTGTTGCATCGTCTCTTTTATTGTTATGACACTGGGTTTGTATGTCTTTATGATAGATTTTGGTCTCAAAGCACTTATTAAATAAGCGGAGAAATGTAACAAATGTTATGCAGGATGACCTAAATGAGATCGAATGATGTAATATGTAAATCGTGTCAACATCTTTTAATTTCATTTAGGATTTTCTATAGAAGAAAACAGTATTTTAACACAAATGTATACAAAATGTACAACGATAATAAATCACGATCTGGACGCTCATCGACATCAACTGACGACAAACACGTCGCCCAAGTCAAAGTATCGATGCTCAAAAATCGTCATATAGTCAGAGAGTTAACAGCTGAAATGTGAATCTTAAAAACGATACCATGCCACCTTGACTGAAATATTGGGCATGAAACGCGTCGCTCCTAACATTATACCATGAACGTTGAATTTGTTCGTGAGTTTTTGGCCAAAAACTCAACCAAATCGTTCAGTTAGTTCCGTATTCGCCTGATATGGCTCAGTGCGATTTTGTTCTATTCCCAAAACTCAAGTTGCCGTTCAGAGGGCATCATTTCGAGGTGATTAAAGCCATAAAAGAAAATTCGCTGCTTGGACTGAAGGCTATACCACAAAGTGCGTTTGCGGGGGCGTTCGAGGACTGGAAGAAGCGTTGGAATATGTGTATTGCTTCCAATGGGAAGTACTTTGAAGGCGACAGAATAAATATTGATGAATGAATAATTTCTCATGTATTTTATTTCAAAAGTTCCGTTAGTTTTTGGACAGAAGGTATATATATAATATATATATAATAATATACACCCGTTCCTCAATTTACGCGGGATTTTTTTTACGCGGCAAATTATATCTTTACTTACGCGGGACTTTTTTTACGCGGTATTGATTTACGTGACACTTTTTATACGCGGTCAGATAGATTTCATTTTATATAATTTTTCATGGAATTTATTATATATCAGAGTGACGCAAATTCTTACTTGAACGTATAAAAGCACGATATAAATAATATATAAAAGTTTGATTGTTTTGAATTACAGTAGCGATAGTGACACCGAATAACATTTTCAAAATGTGACATTATAAATAACGAATAGGACTCTATGATCGTCCAATTACAAATTAACAGAAAACGGGCAATAAATGATTATTGACAGACAATTTTATATAAATCTTGTTATGTTGAAATGCTGAACGGACTAAACTGATGCTAACTATTATAAGAGTTGAAATTTTACATGATTTGATCATACGTTTTATTAATAAAAAAATAGCCGATCGGTTATTTAGTGACACGCATCACAGCCTCCTATATGAACCGATGATTATCAAAGTGATTTAAGAGTCAAAAATTAAAAAAATGGGTTTATTTGCTAAATTCGTATGGCAGTGATCTAAATCAGCTTTCTTCAGCCTTTTTACACATGCGAACTGGGGAAAATAGGAGAAATATTTTGCGGACCGACTGACGGCTAAGGCAGAAACAAAAACCTACTTTTGTTTTCTAAAATGTCATTATTTTTGTGTTAAGCTATGTGAAATAAATATGTGTTTCTACAACTTTATTAGTTTTTATTTCCAATATTTTTTCTATTGTACTGACAGACTCAATTTACGTGATTTTCATTAAAACAAACCCACGTGGAATAGATACTCCGCGTAAATTGAGGGACGGGTGTATATATATATATATATATATATATATATATATATATATATATATATATATATATATTGTATATACAAGGGTCATTTGATAAGTATGGTAAATTTATTTATTGTTTAATTTAATTAATTAATTAATTTAATTAAATTTTTCAATTTAGTTTTTTTTACTTTTTTACCATACTTATCAAACGACTCTCATATATATATATATATATATATATATATATATATATATATATATATATATTATTGTTTTTAATAGAGTTTGTTTTTAATGGAGGGTTGTATAATCAATCTGGGGGTATAACTTCTGTTCGAATTCCCACGTACGAATGTTCCCGATTGTGGTGTTTCTTCTCATCGGACGTGTCTTCTCTCGATCCGGTGCAATTTAAATCGTGCCATCTACATAATGCAAACACGGAACCAACGAACGTCGGAACACATCTCGTCAATTTCGTAAATCTCGATCCGTGGATGGCAGGTGGCCTGCTCGACCGTAATGCAGGAAATAAAAATAACGAGGTCAGTGAGGAGATTTGCGGCCATATTGGAATGTCGCTTGACCTTGACTGCCGCTGCAAACGAGCAGCAGGTTAAAGAAACATCCTGCGACTATTACGAGCGTTCTATTATGGCTCGTGCGCGCCCCGACCTAACTACTCAATTGTGTCATCCGTGTGGACTCGTTCTCGATGATATAATTTGATATATAGATCGTGTCATATCGGATATATATCTATCTGTTCAGTGTTGGACGAAAGCCTCGTTCAATGTTATCAATCACAGATACTCGATCGAGTGGGCTGACGAGGATTGTTTTTATTCGGGGTTTATTCTATTAGACAAGTTGCCCAAAATCTCATTCCGTCCTATTTGTCCGATATATGACCCGATGATTATGAAAGTGGTCCGAGTCATATATTTTTCGTGTTGAGATATTTTGACATTTGCGTTTGAATTATTTCAAAAATATTTTTCTACGATGACAAACAGAAAAAATAAGTACATTTATTCTTAAAAAAAACAATTTTTTATGTACTCGTAATTTTAAAATTTTAAGAATAGCTCATGACAAAACATGTTTTTTATTAGGTCGTGTAATATGACGTGCCGGATTATTCAAAGAGAAATAAAAATTGATTTTCTAATTCAAATAAACGTTTTATTAATCAAAATAAGCGCCATTAGCTTGTATTCACTCTTGCCAACGCGTTTCCAACAAAAAAATCCGGTTTCGAAAAAGTCGCGGTCTTCAGAAGACACAAAGTCTGTAAAGGCCCTTTCGACCTCATTCATATTACGAAAGGACTTATTTCGTATGTAGTGTTTCTAAACTGCGAAACAAGCGGTACATCGCGGTGAAACATCGCGCACTTGATCCTCGTGAAAAAGAAAAGCCGATCGAGTTGTCTTCTGATGTCATTGGTGTCTAGACACAAAATGCAATCATTGTCTCAATTTTGGATATCACTCGAAAAAGAATATCCATCTATGATTTATAAAGCTATCAAATTGTCGGTCTTTTTTCGACTTCCTATTTGAGTGAAATGACTTTTTCAGCCATGTCAGTAATAAAAATCAAACAGAGAAATCGAATGGATGTTATTGTAGCGCTTCGCCACAAATATCAAATTTTCTAACCTCTAAGCAGCAGCAGATGTCGTATTAGTAATTCTTATAACATTGGATTTAATAAATAAAATACTATCCATATTGGTTTTTGTTTCTGCCTTAGCCGTCAGCCGGTCCGCGAAATATTTCTCCCATTTTCCTCGGTCCGCATGTGTAAAAAGGTTGAAGAACGCTGATTTAGATCATTGTCATACGAATTTAGCAGATAAACTCATTTTTGACTTGAATCACTTTCGTAATCATCGGTTCATATAGGAGGCTGTGATGCGTGTCACTAAATAATCGATAGGAATTTTTATATTAATAAAACGTATGATCAAATCATGTAAAATTTCAACTCTTATAATAGTTAGCATCAATTTAGTCCGTTCGGCATTTCAACACAACAAGATTTGTATACAATTGTCTGTCAATAATCATTTATTGTCCGTTTTCTGTTAATTTGTAATTGGACGATCATAGAGTCCTGTTCGATATTTATAATGTCACATTCTGAAAATGTATAACAATCGAATATATAGTACAACAATAGAAATGTACATTATTATCAAAAATGAACATTAAGAGATTGTTAACTGGCAATTTTATTAAAATCTTTCGGTGTTTGTATAAGTAATTCATTTATGTAAAAGTAACTAAACTAAAATGTCAAACTAATTGCATTTATACTGTATTAAAAACAATAGATGAAATATGAGCCTACTTCAATGTTTATTTAAACATTAAAATAGAAATATTTTATTTTTGTATTTGAACAATTTATATATTTTAAATATTGCGAAATGATAAAAAGTTCTTTATAAAGCAAATTGAGAAATATTAGTTGTTTTTATTTATTTATTTGTTTTGAATATAAGTTAGTGGAATTTTATTCATTTCTTTTCGTCAAATCAACTAACATACGACCGAATCGTTGATACGAAACGACAGCGTGACATTTCAACATCAAAAAAAATCCTCGTGTCATTCGAAACATGTAAAATCTCATTCCGATAGCTAATTCGGCAGATCTGGTTTTACGAAATGTCGCCGTTAATATAATAATAAAAAAAAATCGTGTCTAATAATCGCCGGCGTTCTGCACTAACTAACCTCGATTTAGAAAAAAAAATGGCCGAATTTATGTCAATAATTATTCAAAAGAAATCATCGGAATTGTATCGTCGGGGTCGTCCAGAATCAATATTTGTCTGTTTATCGAGCCTCGGCCACCAGACACATTGTGTTCGTTGCACAATCGATATCATTTGTGGAATAATGGACGCGGAAACACGACCTGTCCTGTTTGCGTGCGCGCGTTGTTCAGTAGAAAACGATGTTAAAATATTTGCAATGGTCCGTGTCACATTCTACGAGCATATTATTTCAATCGCTACGCCTAACTCCACCCAATCCATCTAATCGATAGCGAGGAGTTACCGTTACATCGGCAGTCCCATCGCGCGTAACTAGTACATATTTGGCAGCGGTGTTGACGAAGCCGCCTGTCGCTTTTTGAAATTTTTCCGAATGGCGACGATCGGGTGTCCGTCCGTCCGTTCGTTCGTTCGTACGTTCTTTCCTACTTCTTGTCACGCTTTAGAGGAAAACGTTAAATTCGATTTACGATGATCTCATAGCATTCATTTAAATTCATATTGTGTAACAATTTTGGAAGTAAATTATAGATTTTTTTTCTTTTTTTTCGTACTCGAGTGGATAGAGGCAGCTACTGCATTATTATGTTACAGTAACCCACTTAACATTTATTAAAATACTCGCGGTTCAATGATTGCGTCTCGGCGATGATGTTGCGTATTTACATATAAATGGATTTATTAGAAGGCCTGCAAAAAAAAAATCGATTATTTATAGCAATATTGTACGATTCTGTTTCTGATGAATCGATCGTTCCGCAGCGCACTGAGATTATTTACACGTATCCAATAATCTGACATTTTGTGAACTTTTGAGATTCTATTTTAACACAAATGAATTATCAACCCCGACACCAAGTGTTCAATAATCAGTTATTGCCCGTTTTGTTGTTTATAACAATAATGAGCTAATGCACATTTCGGAGATTCTATTTCGTTCATCTAGTGATTTCATATCGAAGATGATGGCAGATAGCCTAGTCATCGAATTTCGTGTTATCAACAAGTGAAAAATCAACGATTGCTGGATATTTTTATAAAACAGTTTCGTCGTGTGGACGTGCGATTCATTTGTTTAAAATCGAGTTAGCCAATTTTGAAAATAAATTAAAAAAATACGATTCGATCTTTATTATTTTAATCAGGGAAATCCACCAGATTAATCAGATTATGTTAATGTTCTGTTTGACAAAGTAAATAAGTTACGAAAAATAGGAAATCGATATGATCCTCATGTAATATAATTTCCAACTTTGTCACATGAGGAATTCTCTGATCGGGGTATTTTTTTTTTGAGCTTTGATTTTATACGTCCTCTGATAATGGGAGCATATATTCATGGCCCGTCTTCCGTCATACGTCTTCGTATGATTTGTTCTAGGGCTTCATTTGCTCTTTTCGGGCTTTAAATTGTGATCGGGGATCGAATGCATGACAGGTGGAGATATAGACACTACTCCATCGACCTGTCCGATATTTTCAATATAAATATTTTATATTTATTTCAGCCACTTTAATATTGTCAAGACAATAAACAATATATGCAAAAATATAGAGTGGACCAAATTAAACGTATATTTACTTTCTTGCTATCATTTACTATCCTCCAATCTCATTCGGAACACCCTATATAAAAAGATTTATTTTAGTTCCGAAGATTTTACTTGCAGAGGATTGAACGTTTTGTAAGGCAATAGTAGTTGTATTTCTTATTCTTATTAAAATTTTAAAATGTGATACTATTTATTAAATAATCTAATTTTCGTTTCTCCTTCTCTGTCTGTACATATATACACATACGACATTCTTGCACAGAACATGTATAAACACGCGTACGCACGTGCATGTGTGTATCGACGTGTTTAAATATTGTGTCTAAATGTGGTTCACCGTAATTATCGCTTCAAACACAATCACAATATTTTAGCGAGTCGAGTCGGGCGAGCGAGCGAGCGCGCCGCGGGCTGCGTTCAAGTACGAAAATTTAGTAGGTGAACGTACGTACGTACGTTCGTATGTACGTACGTATGTGGTCAATCTTAATGCTACTTGATTATTTGGAATTGGAAATAAATTACTTTCTTCATTCTTTCGCACAAGGTAGATCTCATGGTCTGTTTAAGACGCGTCCGAAAAAATTAATAATTTGTAACGTCGTCGTTGCACGCCGAACAGGATGCGCGACGAAATGTCGGATATCGGATCGAAGAGGCGGCGGCTCGAATTGGTAGTGATGGCCGCATGTATTTCTTTTTTACGAACCGTAATGAAATGTCAATAGTACTTATATATTGTACATACATATATACAAATATATACAATGACCAAATAAACTATACGTACTCTATGCTCAAAAATATGTTGATCGCGTTATAGAAGGGTTGACTGTATTTTATCTAGATATGTAATATTTGTCTCAAATGTATTTCTATTGAAGAAATGTAACAAATTCTCTCTCAACAACTTACACATAAAATACACCGTTTCTTATCCCATCATATCCCTTATCGTTGATAGAAAGTAGTGCGACCCGTTGAGATTTTACGAAATTTATAATTGGTCCTTTCGCTTAAAAGGTTGCACGGACCTGCTCTAGATTGACTCTCATAACCTGACACTATCAACTACACTTCATCTCCCAACAACTTAACTCCAGATATGGAAGGAATATAATATATAATACCTACTTCAACATCAGATTATGTTAGTATTGGCTCTTGTCACTATAACTAACAGATATTTGATCATAGTTTACTATCGTGTCATCATAGTCTCTCACTAGGCCAATAAACATCTGGGGATTGTAAGCTTCGTGTTAATATCCTTAGATAAAGTTGTTGATTTGGAAATAAACGTGGGTATAGTTTTTTTCACTTGAAACTTTTTTATCGATTCTGCTATCTTGAGTAATGATCGTGTCTAGGTAATCATAATATCTTACCTGGTTTAGCTGCTGTCAATTGCATGTTATTTTGACATTTCATATGTTTTATTGATTTTCATTACTTTACATTATAAAATAATCTCTTTATATATATATATATATATATATATATATATATATATATATATATATATATGTATGTATATAATTAATACTATTAACTGTTTATATTTATTACATGCTCATTTATGAAAACAAGTATCGTTGAATAATAAACTCGACGTTGTCATGGAAACAACATAATTGTTATGTTGTCATATATACGGGGCTCGTTTGATAAGTATGGTAAATTTATTTATTGTTTAATTTATTTAATTAATTAATTAAATTAAATTTTTCAATTTAGTTTTTCTCATTTTTTTACCATACTTATTAAATGATCCTCGTATTTCATGCAGATTTTTGAATTTTTTTCTTGTCACCTGTCATTATAAACTACACGTATAAAAATTATAATTCAATAGCTTAAAAGTATTTTTTATTTCATACAGTACGATATTTTATTTTAATGGTAAACTAAACTATATTATAACTTATATACTTTTCTTTTGTACCATTTCGTTATATCAATACATATATATATATATTTATATAGAGATTTAATATTTTTATATGTGTGTTTGCGTATATAATTTTCTTAAATACAAATCATCGTAAAAATATGTCCGTTCTAGTATTATTGACAGCAATCTGATCGCTACAATATTTATGTATGTACATCATTTTACATTCTTGTGGTCAGTGTGAAAATCAGTTTTGTCCATACGGAGAAACTGAATAATACGCGAAAGATTCGGGCACACCGTAATCCGTTTCGTTCCCGATGTCGAGATATAATTATGGCATATTATAGCAG